>KK118057.1:364036-424601 GCA_000611955.2 Stegodyphus mimosarum | reverse complement strand
TTTTTTTTTTTTTTTTTTACAAATGTTTGGTCAGACCTTTCATTAATAGGACGAAACGTGGAAGAACAATATCTTACCTTTGATTTATTATTTGAAATAAATTTACTCGATTGATTTCTCGAAGAATATTAGCCCAAATTTTCAATTTGATAATAAATTCAAAATTTTTCACAGCATGTAGCAGATGTCTTGCCTCGTACTTTAATTCCACATTAAGAGAAATATCTTATAGCACTGTATAGGTAAATTCAGTAGAAACCACATTTCATAGCCACATTTTTTGCCGACAATCTCGTCTCGCTCCTTCCTTTTAAGTTCGATTTTGTACATTTTTTCATAATATCCCATCGAGTAGTGATCCGACAAAAAGCAAAATACTTTTTGGATAATTCCAAACAGGTTAATTGCTTCCAATCATGATGAGGCACACCGACGAGATGCAAGGAGTGAGGCTGCAGGGACATTCGTAGGTTATTTCGAAGACTCGAACCACGGACCTCTCGAATACGCGCCGAACTTGCTGATCATTACACCTCGAAGGCATGCCAAGAAGGCGGGCGAAACACCTTATAAGGCAAACATGGCACAGATTCGTTCACCTTATTAATTTCTGTAATCCTGTCTTGTCCTTTATAAGTACTGGTCATAAACAGACCCTTTTACCGTAAGACATTGTCCAATATCAGACCATCAAATGTCAATTTTTTCGCAATCCGTTGAGAAGTATATTCTCCTGTCTTTCCTCCAACTTCTATAAATTCAATAAAGCTTTCCTTTATTTTACATACATCACCATATTTTTTACGCATCGAATCACCTAACTCATTTTTTCTGTATAGGACACATCTGGAGTACAATCGAAAATTATTTTATAGTATTTGGCTTCTTTGATATAATTTAAAATGCTATTTCAAACTATTTTCGCCACACCGTCCATAATTTCATTTTGAATTGTCTTTGAGAAATATGATAGTCTCTTTTTTAGCTGCTGTAACCGATACTTAAGAGTTTAATTATATTTAGCAAGTAGAGACATTAAATTAAAAAACTTTCCTTGGCTAGGCCGAGGATACTTTGTGAACAGGGTACTGGGAGTTTCATCAGACCCAGTTAAAAAAGAAAATACAGTTTGATGAAAGGTAAGATACCGCATCTATGATTATATAGGATTTCTTTCCATTTTTTTACTTTATGCGAATTAATCGCTTGATGTCTTGAAACGATTTCATTTGTTGTACTCGAATTTTCCTCTTAATCATGCAATCTCTGTGGATTTTAGATTAATTTTGCTGAAATATTTTCCAGTTAATAAATCCTGTAATATACTATGCTGATGTAGCGGCAACGGCATGTTTCTGGTGAACTTTGCAAGGAGTACAAAAATCGCGTTTTTGATTTTAAAATATGAAAGCCAAGATCATTTATTGTTTTCATTATTTGCCAGTTTTCTGTACCATATAGACGATTTCAAATGCCTGCCATCATGTGTTAGGTGCAAATAAGGTCTTCCTTTTCTGGATGTTTTTAGGGTAATAATACAGCTTAAGAAAGAACGTGCATTTATTTTCTGGGATTGGCCAATTGAATGGGACAGAAAAAACAGAATATTTTATATCTTCGTCTTTCTGCTGCCCATTTCCACCCAAATGAGGTGATCTTTATAGCCTAGCTTCGTGTCCTCCAGCTGTTCGTTTGAGGTCAATTAAGAAAGTTTTTCTCTCAAATGCTGACTTGTAGACTGTTTGGTTATGATAGATGAAGATTCTTCATCTTGGTCATGCAAACTGCAAGTACACTCACGTTTGTGAAAATTGCAACACCATGAAGGACTTACGCGAGTGAGCTGAAATTTTCAGGAAATGCAAAGTAGCGCATGATATGCAAATGATTAGAATTGCAAATCCGTAGCGCATGCGTATGCTGAGCAGCGCCCTCTGAACGGCTGATGGATCCGAATAAATAGACGGCTGTAGCGAGGCGTGTATGGTTATCGGTGGTTATCTGCTAGTGGTAAACGTTAACTCAATCTGTACTTATGCCTCGTCGACGAAAGAGAGCGAGATTTGAACAACTTACAGAGTTTGAACGAGGGAGAATCATCGGCCTTCGTGAAGCTGGATTGTCGTATCGTGCAGTAGCCTCTCGTGTGCAGCGTAACAGCAGCACAGTGATGCGCGTTTGGAAGCAGTGGACGGACGAGTGTCGGACAACTCGGAAATCCGGGAGTGGACCCCGAAATGTGACGTCAGCTCGCGATGATAGACACCTGGTCCGCATGGCGCGGACGGACCGTACAGCTTCCTCTAGACAATTGGCAGCACTGTGGTCAATAGCTACAGGTGTTTCATTGTGTGCTTCATCAATTCGTAGACGTCTGCTGCAGTGTGGACTGCGCGCACGGACTCCTTTATACAGGATCCCCCTAACGCACGACCATCGCCGCCTGCGGCTACAATGGGCCAATCAGCATAGAGACTGGCGTGCTGATTGGCAGCATGTCGTGTTTTCTGACGAATCCCGCTTTAATTTGTGGTACCATGATGGCCGCATTCGTGTCAGACGCTATGCCGGTGAACGCCACCTTCCGGAGTGCATTATCGAACGCCACAGTGGACGAACACCCGGAGTTATGGTCTGGGGCGCCATAGCATATCATAGACGATCTCAATTGCTACGAATTGTGGGCAATCTGAACAGCAACCGGTATATCCGTGAAGTTCTACAGCCCGAAGCTGTTCCCTTCCTTCAAAGCTTGCCAGGCGCTGTATTTCAACAGGACAATGCCCGCCCTCATACTGCTCGGATTGTTAAATCCTTCTTTGCAGCGCAGCAGGTACAGCTTCTTCCTTGGCCTGCGTGTTCCCCGGATATGTCGCCAATTGAACATGTGTGGGATGTCATTGGTCGGCGTCTTGCTCGTGATCCTCGTCCTGTTGCGTCTGCAGACGAACTTTGGGTACGCGTACAAACGATATGGAATGCTCTTCCTCAGTCAGACATTCAAACTTTGTTTGACTCCATGCCACGTCGTATAGCAGCACTTATTGCGGCGCGTGGTGGCCACACAAAATACTGATTCTGATCTCTTGTTCTTGTTTGTTTGCTTTGAACATTTAATCATTTATTTGTATCACTACCACTCAACTGTGTATTAAATTGCATTCAATTATGACGATTCCTTCTTGGTGTTGCAATTTTCACAAACGTGAGTGTAATATTAATATCCTCTAAAATTTCAGCATCATCGGAAGTTGCGGCGGAGTCTGACGGTTTACTTCTTCTGTGAAGCCATTTTTAAATTCCTGCTATTAGCTCACATTCTCCCTATATCTTGTGCAAATTTTCAATCATTAATAAAATACTTTTTATTCATCCACTCAACTTCAAATACGTTTTTTTAACTAGTGGATGACACTTGACGTTAGTACAGTTTTTTTTAAAATTTTTTTGTATTTTTTTTAATTAAAAAAATTTTTCTTCGTTGATCTAAGTAGGAATTGACTTTATTATTATTTTTTTTTATATTACTTGTTTCATCTTAACTGCAATTTGTTTTCCCTTTTCGGCCTTATCTTTGGCTCTTTTTTTATATTTCGCTTCTGAGATTTTTTCTCTAGGAGAGCACATGATTTGTTTCACCAAAAATAAAATGCATTATGACTTGCCTTGATAAGAATAACTAAAAACTGACGTAATTATAATCGACAATCGTCTCTGCACACACGCGTTCTAAACGAAAGGTTGCGTCTCGCTAATTACGGTGCGGACTACTAAAAACAGGGATATCTTAAAGGAAGGTGTACAAAAGGAACCTGAAAACTTAAATAATAATAATAAATCCAGCTTTAAAATCTAAAATGCACTCCACCTTGTAGAGACATCAGGTTTTTACGAAGCAGGAGACATGAAAAATATGCAATTCCTTCGCCGGGAATCGAACCACGGACCTCTGAAATACCGGCTCAGTGTGCTGACCATTACACCACGAAGGCACGCTAAGAATGTGGGAGATATACCTTATAACCTTTCCGAGTAAAGTAATGTCTTGCTTGATCTTCAAGCCATAGTCCACGTTGACGGTACTTGCTCGAAGTCTATTAATTTGAATTATTTCATTGGTCCAAGATGGTCTAAGATTAATTTTAATCGGATGCGCTCTTAGAAAATAATTAACGATACTTCTGCATTTCCCAAGAGACGTTGATATAGAAACACCGTGACTTCTTCAACAAGCTATCCTTCTATTTCTCATTTGAATATCCCCGCCTAGACAAAAAACAGTAGGGGGCCTTCGTCACTGACAGGGTCATTCTAAGGAATTAGTTCTGTTTCCGCGTTTCCACTTTCCGCGTTTTTCAAAATTCTTCCTTTTCCGGCGAAATCGAAGAGCACAGTTCCCCTCCCTCAGCTCCGCAGGAGATGTCACTATGAGTCATTAAGAAGAGCTGGTCAGTTTCTTTGTGAATAAATTAGTCTTCGTCAGACTTCTCTAGAATTCTTTATTACCTAAATAGAAAAATTAAACAAGATATCATGGAATACAGATCGCAAAAATGGGATCATCTATTAAATAATATGGAATTACAACAGGATACAGTTTGGAAAATCGCTAATTCTATCAGAAGAGAAAGAACAAATCAAATTCACTCAATCAGTCACGTGGGTAGAGTCTTCCAATCGGAAGAAGAAATTGCTAACCTTATGGCTGATGAGTTAGAAAAAGTTTTTAGAACAAATGATATGGAAGGAAATGAACACGAAGATAATATCCAATTCTCTCTTAATAGTATCAAAAATCGAACTCCTACGAATTTTATCAGAAGTACAAATAGTGGAGAAGTTAGAAAAATAATAAAGAAACTTAAAGTCCGGAAAGCTAAAGGCTTTGATATGATTAATAATGAAGCGCTGAAAGCCCTTCCAAGAAATTGCATAAATCAGATAACTAAAATTTATAATGCTTGTATTAAACTTTGCTATTTTCCGCAACAGTGGAAGCATTCAATAATAATTACATTACTCAAACCTGGGAAAAACCCAAAACTTGCTTCCAGCTATAGACCCATCAGCCTCTTGCCTGTAATGGGAAAAGTGTTTGAGAGAATTTTATCGGCAAGATTGACTGAACACCTAGAAAAATTCGACCTAATTGACAGCCTCCAATTTGGATTTCGAAAAGGGCATAGTACTACACACCAAATTTTAAACTTGGTTGAAAGCATTGCTCTGGCATTCACTAAAAAGAATGGGGTTGCTGCATGCTTCCTCGATTTTGAAAAAGCTTTTGATCGTGTGTGGCATGCAGGCCTCATTCATAAGCTATCAAATTTTCTGCTTCCAGACAGCTTCCTACTTCTCACCATCTCATATCTTAAACGACGCACCTTTCAAGTTCGCTGTGGCGATACTCTTTCAACTAAAAAAGTAATCTTCACCGGGGTCCCCCAAGGAAGTGTTTTAGGCCCAAAGTACTTCAATATATATATTAATGACCTACCACACCCTCTTAATGCGAAAGTACTTAAATATGCAGATGACACAGTCATACTTACTGAATCAAGGAACCCTCAAATAGCTCTAAATAATCTTCAACTTCATGTTAATGTCATTTCACACTGGTGTAAAATCTGGAAAATTAATTTAAACGCAAATAAATGCTGTGTAGTTCTATACAGAAGGTACAAAACAAGAATGCGGGTCAATACGGACATAAAAATAGAAAATATCATCATCCCTGTCGCAAATTCTTACAAATATCTTGGAGTCTATGTGGACAAAAACTTAAATTTCAAAGAGCATATAAATTACATTATAAATAAAGCAAATGCAGCATTCATGTCAATCTATGCCCTCATAGGGAAAAAATCAAAACTCAATATCAAAGTTAAAAAAATGCTATATATTTCTCTAATTCGACCAATATTACTCTACGCAGTGCCTGCATGGGCCGCAGCAAACAAAACAGAAAGACTCAAAATAGATGTACTGCAAAACAAGATTCTGAGATCAATCGTGAACGCACCATGGTTCGTTCGAAACTCTCAAATTCACTCGGACTTAGGAATTGAACCAATTCACAACCAAATTCTCATAACAGCTCATAACTTTTTCGAAGCAATAAAAAACTCTCCATATGCTGCAATTAGGCAACTAACAGATTATGATCCCACTGTGGAATCGGTGGTCAAACGTCCACGATCGATTCACCACAATGTATTATGGTGGTAAAAACTGTAAATAGTGTAAATATTTTTATTTTGCATATTCCTGACAAAGCTTATGGACTTTGCTATTTTTTCCTGACAAAGCTTATGGACTTTGATTATTTTACAATTATTTTACTTATTCAATGTTAATGAAAAATTTTTTCTTCGATCAAGTGACCATCGATAACCAATAAGGTTACTTCATCTGAAAGATCTGCCAAAATCATTTAAATAAGTGTTTTCAGTGCTTATAATTGCAAGATAACTGTGAAAATGTATAACTTCCAAGTTCCGATTAGCACGCAACGTAGTCTCGGGTTCTTTGACTGTCAGCTCACTCTGAGCTACGATGTCAACGATGTAGTTGCTATCAACTCATGATTAAGAACGATTTGATTTTGTATGTTAATTGCTAATTAAGTTTAAACGAACATCCTGCCTAATTTTGCTTAAATTTCTTTGCCTTAAAACTGCTGATTTATGCCATGTCGGGAATAAAATTACCGTAGTATGCCATGCATTAGCAGAATGATTTCCTGCTTCCTGCAACTCTAAAGATTATTGCCTGAGTTCAAGTTCAAATGCTATTGATGTAACAATGCCAGTTTAATATTGCTAATCTGATTATACTTATCCTTCTCGCCTCCGGGTGTTGATGCCAGAGGGCATCATTTCTTAATTACTACCGCTATTGGCCTATGGCAATCAGTTTGATTTACTAATCAAGACTCATAGAAGTCGATATTAGTCGTAGATTGAAGATCACAAGATCGAATTCTTTAGTTTCATTCTATTTGTAATTCTGTCGCAATATTAGCTATTATTTTCACATCTTACGTTAATCAATAGGGATGTTTTAGACATTATTGAAACTGTTGGAGTTTTTCTAATTTAAGTGTTTAAGTTTGTGACATACATGATAAACAACATTTAGACTGTAAAACTTGTGTGTTCAAATAAACAGTAAATAGTACCAGATAAACTCCAACAGAGGAATTAAAATTTTGCGTTGTGTTCTTCTTAAAATACTATCATTTTATAACAAGTTTTAATTAATCTATTCCGTCCAGTGTTCTAAGTTAAAAGTGAAGACATTGCAAGATAAGTTAAATTAAATATAGGATTTATTAAGAGATAAACTGACTTAGTACAAAATTTTACATAGGTGATGGTGGTGGTGTTCAAAAATAAAAATAAAATTTTTCATACCGATTTAACAAGTACATTTCATACCGCTTCCATGAAGATACATGCTGCCCTTAACATCAGACAAGTGAAGGGTACTTCTGCCACGTCACAGCGCAGCCACATTTTTAGCTATAAGGGAAAAGAATGAAAATTAGTAAACTGAGCAGGTAATGGTAGCCTTCCGCCCCTTCTATGTGGAATTCGTCGTCATTTCGTCACCCAACATAGGTGGTTTTCACTCCTCCATTTCTTCAGACATCCTTCTCTGATAACGCCGACAGCTACTCCGGACGAAGCGACAGTTTTCTCGTCTCGTGACTCCTTCAGTATTTTACCTTCTCGCCGTCTGCCAACGTCTCGCTTCGTAGATCGCTCCAAGCCTTTTTCTTCCTTCCGCCAAATACTCGTTTGGCGATCCCAGATGGTACAAAACAGGCCAAGTGCCCGGCAACCCCAGGAGAAAGAATGCACACAGGAAGGTGAAGCAAGGTAGTTCGAACGCCTGAAGTTGACGAATAATCGCCGATCCTCCAAGGTCATCAACCTGTCAGAAGAGCTAGCCTCGTCTCGGGGTCCCAATCCAGCATGGTGAAAGCCTGCAAGTAAGCAAAGCACCCCGTCCCCTCAACCTTGGCGTAGCGTATTTGTAGGTAGAACTATCCTCTCCAGCAGGGTGCAGAAATCTCACTTGAGGACAGAGGCTACCCAGACCAATGTCTGGCGGGGCAAACAAAATGTCACAACAAAGTCATAAATCTTGATTTCACAAAAGGCAACGTAAAAAGGTTTTCGAAAAGAATTAAGGATTTGTTTTTTTTTTCATACTAATTAATACAAGAGCGAAGAAAAGTACTTCAATTAAAATATAATAATCACATAGAAAAATTTCTTAAGTTTTCTACAACACCAAACACGACCACCATAGTCAGAAAATAAAAATTACTTTAAAATAGAATAATCACATAGGAAAAATTTTATGTTTTCCACAACACCAACACGACCACCATAGTCAGAAAATATGGATCCCAAATTTAGCAGAAAAGGGGGCACATTAAAAACTTAATTAAAACTTTAAACACCGACTTGTGTAAACAAAAACTTTAAAAGAGCTTAAAAACATTGACCTTATGGGTCAACTTAACAAGAGATTAAACATTAAGCAAACAAGTTAAGAAAAAGTATTAACTAAACAAAACATTTTAAATAGTTAACCCAACTACCTAAAGGAAAAAGAAAAAAAATTAATTACTCAAG
This sequence comes from Stegodyphus mimosarum, assembly GCA_000611955.2. Taxonomy (NCBI): domain Eukaryota; kingdom Metazoa; phylum Arthropoda; class Arachnida; order Araneae; family Eresidae; genus Stegodyphus; species Stegodyphus mimosarum. The sequence continues at coordinate 415,953 of KK118057.1, read as the reverse complement.
CAACTTAAAATCAGAGTTAACCAAAACTGTCAAAAAAAATTAAATGACAACAATTACTTTTCAACAAGGCAAAGAGATTTAAGATCACTTCAAAATAAAAACAAATTAATAACCTTTAAGTCTGATAACAGAACTAAGTTAAATCATTACAATTAAGACATTTTAATTCACAACTGAAATATGTAATACATAACAAAACTAAAAGGAAAAAACCTTTAGTCATTTATAAAAGTTATCAGTATCGAATTCAGAATAAAAATAAGGAAAATGCAGTTTAATGGATTTGCGTAAATGAAAGAATTAAAGGCTGCAAAGGCGCAATTAAGACCAAAGAAGTCGTCGTTTTAGAAGAAAGAACGTCGTTTTAGAACGAATATTTATTCTGAAAGATTTTATAATAACTCACTTTTATGCAGAATTTCGGAAGAATTCGGCATATTATTTTTACTTTAGGAAACGATCTTTTAGTTCATTGTCAAAATTATCGCAGAATTTGAACATCTCTCTCCCGTTTTAAATACAGTATTAGCTTCATTAATGGAAAAACCTGAGATCCTAAATATTTTTCAATTATTTCTTTTAAAAATTCTTTTTATAAATCTAAAAATTTTTTGCTTTCCTACATTTCGGGTAAGGCCAAGGCCCAGTCGCTCCCCTCCACTATGTAACCCTTTTGAGAAGGGGGTAATGAAGCTTGATGATTTCGCGAAAACAGGAATGTTTTTGATAACCGCGCAAGCAGGAATCGCGGAAACAGGAAGACACCATTCTAACTGTCAGTGATGCCTGGAGTCCTTTCATTTTCTTCTCTTTAATCTTACATTTACAATCGTAATCAGCTGTACTTAACCCTCTTTTAACTCTTTTTTCGCTTAAAAATATTCTTATTATTTAATTATAAATTTTCTTAAAAGAGGTTTTTAAACTTGGCCTAAGCCTAAAACTACTAATGTTGTAGAAATATTAGACAATATTTCAAATGTGATCCAACGCTACACTTGAGTTTGCTGCCCGGGGTAGGGAACCTTGTTTGCCCCCCGCTAAATCCGGGACTGAAATAATCCAAATATATTGTAAAAATTAGAAAAGAGAAAATGTAAATGAAGCTCAGGAAGACATGAAATATAATCTACAAAATTCATCAATTCACATTACCGTTGCTCCCAAGATGTGGATTAAAGAAATTGTACCATAATTTTATTTTTCATAATCAATCTAATTAAAGCAAAAGCATTAAGGAAATATCTTAACATGGGACACTAAAAAACCAAATCATATTAATACAAATATTTTTAAGACTCTGATTCATTTTTAAGCTTCGAATTAAAAAAAAAAATCCAAATAGTGGTAAGCAAATCACACTGTAGTCTGTGGGTTGTATGTTAGAAAAGACTTAGGTGATTACACCGAATTTAATATAATTATACCTATTAATTTTGCTCTTCAATGATTAAGCTTTGTTAACTAATTTTATACTTTGCAATAACCCTTCGTACTGTGAAGTAAAATGTAGGTGTCAAAATAATTAATGTAAGAGAACTGGTGAACGTGAATTAGAACTAGTGCATTAATTTAATGATTTGATCTTACAATGTAAAGCAGTATTACGCATTTAAATGCTCTAGTCTTAAGAATTTTGCTTTTAATAATAATTTTTAAGTGCAGGAAAGCAATATTTATGTCTTTTAAGGAAGGGTAAAAAAAATGTATAACCAAAATTTCATTTTAAGATGTCACACCTATACATTAGCTGTATAACTTTAGTGCTACCTTTATGCTAATTTAATTTTACTACTTTATATTTAATTTGTTTGAAATACTGTTTTAAATAATTTTAAAATGTTTCATTTTTAAAATCATGAGTTCAAATATTTAACACAGCGGAAAAACCATACTTTTATTTCATTCTCTATCTTAAATAATTAACACTTTTTCCCAAGAAGATCATTTCTAATAAATTAATTAGTACCTTTTATCTAGTAAATGTAGATTTTTAATTTTCTTAAAGAAAAAGATGTCTCTGGTCTGCTATTTAACTCTGAGCCTTAGGCAAAGCACCAAGAATGAAATTTAAAGTCTTGGAAAATGCACTTTACTAGCACACCATGACTGATAAATTTCAGCATGAGTTAAAGCCATGCCTTTTGTCTTGAAAAGAACGTTTATTTCACTTTTTTTCATCATCTGTGCTACTTCACTTAGAAGTCGGTTTTCAATCTCAGTTGTACCTAGTTCGGATGTCATTAGATTTATATCAATTTATTATAATCCTAGAAAATAAATCTCCTCCCATACGACTTCATTTCTCTTCCTCTGTAATCACAATTTCATTGCCATTTTCATTCTCAATAGTTTTGCTTGATTCTGGATCTGAAAAACCATCCTTTGATAAAACAATATTTTCTCCTTTTCTGATTTTACTTGAGTCCAAACCTAGTGCATCATATTAAGAGCTCCAAGTTTATCCTTTTCTGAATATGTTTTTAGTATATCTACGAGGGCTATCGAAAAATAACTGGAGTTATTAAGTAATTGCATTATGCCCTACACTACATCTTTTAGCCCCTTCAATATGTTCTTCTCCAAACATCTTCCAATTTGATGAATCTACATGCAAAAATACTCTCTCAACTATGAAATGTATAGCCAATGGAAACCGGGAACATTCTCAATATTAACTTATAGATGTGTTAGTCCATTTGCAAGTTTTGATTTTTGCCCGATATTTTCAATTTGTATTTACATAATACGTATTGATTACCTATTAAGTCACATTTTTGTCTGCATCTTAATTCTCAAACTTTGCGAAATAGGTCGTGCATAGGTTTCAGGACATTTTAGGCTGTACAGGCAATTCTTTGTCGCATATTGCACAGTATATCTCTTTATACTGAATGATACTCCAATAATTCATACTAAATAGAGACCTTGTAATTGACTTTTTCTTTGTACCTTTCGAAGTTTTTAAGATAGGATTGCTAAGTTCTGAAATTCGACGGTAGTGGCTTTGCATCTGGTCTCATTATGTGGGACATAGTTACTTAATTATAGCTAGGCATTACATTCATAGCTATAAATAGCTGTATATACCTGTTATTTAGGGCCGGGAAACTTTTCTTTTTATCTTGTATAGCATAAGGTCTCACTGTCCGATAGATAAAATTCATGTCTTAAGAGAATGAGTGAGGCTATATGTATTGGATACAGCAGGGTTACTTTTTGACACAAAAGTCAGACTTTTTCTGAAATTGTGTTCATTTTCCCTCCCGTCATATTTTGTCTAAAATGACGTCTAAGTATCAAGTTTTTAAGTTTTATTTCCATAATGTTATTTAAGCTTGTGGTTTTATCATTTATTAAATTGATTTCTTTACTTTCTTTTTGCACAAATCAAATTTATACTTGCGTCACAATCAATTTTTCTTTTTAAATTTCTTTTACAATTTAATCTTTAAGAAATTTTTGTGAAGATTTTTCCTATAAAAATTTGCATAACATAAGATTTTTTTTAAATATATTTGAAAAGAAATTTAGTTTTGTATTCTGAGGATTCATTCTGAAATGAGCAAACACGTTACAAAAGGAATTATGTCTCAAATAATTAGTAAGACAAAAATTCATTATCACTCTTAGCTTAAGTCATTTGAATATGCAAACGGAATTAATCAACTACAAGAGAATCTTGTTCTGAAGAGAAAAATCAAGGATATTACGTTAACTGACTTTTATAAAAACTGTTTTCCAGGTGACAAATTTGCCCAGGAAAAAAAAAATGCTGCTGTCTGAACTCAACCAAAAATGCGAGGAACATTTGACGCGAATTATCTGATGCGCACCTAGAAAAGACGTTCCTAACTACTGCTGTATTCCCGAATATTGACACCGCAATCGTAGTAAAAAAATGCTGTTAAGCATATATGTATATTTTCACTCAAATAATCTAACTATATATATATGTAATATTTCAGTTATTCCAGCACATCGTGGGTGAATGTTGAGTTACACGTTTTGACAGATGGTTGACGAAGCTGGGATGATTGAACCACGGAGAAAAATACGACTCAGGACTTTCACTTTTAACAGCATATCTTTATTTTAATTTAGAGCAGATGATTTTTCCAGATGAAGTTACTAAAATAACTTATTCATTAATTGAACTACTAGATACGACTGACTTTAAACTTTAATACGTCATAACGTTCTAACAAAGAAAGAGGAGCATAGTGAAGGCGAGAAGGCATCTGTATAGGAAAACTTATGACACAGCATTTATATGAGGAGGTTATGTAATAGGCGCGAATGTTCCAGAAGGTACTGGTCTAGGGGAAGATTTTGAATTGCAGAAAATTAATTAAAGGTTACTAGTTCGCAAAGAGCAAAACCATCGTTATTTTTTTTTACATCTACCCCTCCCCTCCCCCGTAAAAAGGAGAGGCCGTGGTGAGAAAAGCATTAGTACAGTATTAAAGCAAAAATATGAGAAAAGACACGAAAACATCGAGGACATAGCGTACAAGCTTTAATTATGGCCTATCATAGTTCATGACTTTCTCATATAAAATTTTGACTGTATAGTATATGAAATTTTGAACATTAAAACTATGTGTTATAAATAAATATACAATATATGACTAATTTTAAAACTATAACATAATAAATATGGAATACTGATAAATAAATAAGTTATAATTACAAAAGTCCTCAATTTTGTCAAATGTCCATTGAAAGTCCTTTTCATAAAAAGAGTTCGAATAGAATGAAAATATCTGGTAAAATCTCTAAATGCCAGATAGTCCACAAATAAGATGCATGTTGATAGTTCACAAATATGATGCATTTGTTCTTCTCATCGTAGGCAATTAAAGATTGACATATTTTACACTTCAATACAAAATATTATTATTATTCAAAAAACAATTCAATATAAATAATACAATTATAAGCTAGAACATCAACACTTTCACTTTAAAACTATGGCATGTCCTCGCCAACAGATCAGTGTGATTACTTACTGATGGTTGGGGGCTGCTAGGTACAAATATCGAAAAACCTCCGTTGCCTAGTACAAGGTAACTGGTTTTTGGCATTGTACATTACCTCAAAGTGTTTTTTGAAAAATAAAAGATAATACAAAATCAAAATTATAAGACAGATAACTTGTATAATCAAGTTAAAAAATAACTTCCATAATCAAGTTAAAGTCTTTTTTATATTTTTGTAAATTAGAAACAAATATTATCCTACAATAAGAAGAAAATTTTTGCTACAAAATAATTTAAATTATGCGAAAAATACAAAAGGTCAAGATCGGGAGAATAATTTGTCATAATCGGGAAAATAACTTGTCATAGTTAGGGTTTAAGTCTAAACCAGGTATTAAGAGTCACAATCAGGAAAATGTAATTTTGAAAAAAATAATTTTAATTTTGAACAGAGACAGGAATTCTACTATTTCTGGCAGTTAACTTAAACTCACTTGCAAAAGGTCTTAATCTAGTTGAATGAACGATTTCTGATTTCTTTTTAGTTAAAGGATTTGGTTTATAAATTTTATAAGTAACTTAAGAATATTGTTTTATAATTTTATAAGGTCCTGAGAATGGAGGAGATAAATTACGTGTATTAGGATATTGAAATTCTTCATACATTACTAAATCACCAATTTTAAAATTACTAGGTTTAAAATGAATATCATATCTTTCTTTATTTACATTATGATAATCATCAGATCTCTTTTGAGCTATTTTTCTGGCTTCTTCTATTGACGGATACAATTCTTGATTTTGAATTAAGGAACCATAACATAATTTTCCATACATTAAATATGATGGAGGGAATTTTTTTACGGAATGAGGGGTATTATTATACTCTTCAGTTACTTGGGGTAATAATTTTGTCCATGCTATATTACCTTGATAAGAATTTGTTTACATTTTAATCTAGTTATAATAGTTTGATTAACACGTTCAATTTTACCATTAGTTTGTGGTCTATTTGCAGTAGTTAGCAATTGTTTTACATTATGATTCCTTAAAAAGTGCTTAAATTTTGAAGATGTAAAAGCAGCGTTCCTATCACTTAAAATCTTTTTAGGTACCGGAGTTTGGAAAATTTGTTTTAAGCAATTTATGTAAGTATCTGTAGTTACACTTTTAGAAGCAAAAGTTCAGATATATCTAGTTGCATGATCAATAATTATGTGGATATACTTTTTAGTAGAATTATAATAATTTAAACCACCTACAGTATCAATAGATAATACTTCAAAAGGTTCACTAACTGATGGTAAATTTTGCATTAAACCAAATTTCTTTTGCTTACTTTTCTTATTAAACTGACATACTTCACAATGTTTACAATAATTTCTAACATCTTGAACAATTCCTGGCCAATAATATTGTGGAGATAGCAAATTTAGCATAGATGATACACCAATATGACCAAATTGTATATGGGCCTTTTCAAGTAATTTCGTACGTAGAGACATGGGTATCACTATTTTGTACAATCCCTGTTTTCTGATAGTTAATACATCATTCATTTTCTTATACTTAGTATTACAAACATTATCTAAATTTTGATATTCTTTTATTTCTTCTAATGATAATAAATTAACTTGCAATCTTAAATGTTGACACAGGATTTCTAGAGAGCATGTCAGCTTCAACATTAGTAGATCCTTTTTTATATTTTATATCAAAATCATACATAGATAATTTTAAAGACCACCTAAATAGACGACCTGTAGGGTGTTTTATATTTTTAAGCCAAACTAAAGCAGCATGATGATTATGTACAGTAAAATGGTCACCATGTAAATAATAATAAAATTTGTTCATAAGATCTTAATTTTCTAAAATGAAAAGCAATTGGATGTAAACTACCATCAGGATGTTCTTGTTTTAAAACAGCACCAACAGTTTCTTTGGATGCATCAACAAATACATGGCAGGGATATTTAGGATTAAACAAAGTTAAAATAGGTCTAGAAATCAATGCCTCTTTTAATTTTTGAAAAGCTTTTTGACATTCATCAGTCTAATTATAAGCAGTATCTTTCTTAAGTAAATTTGTTAATGGGGCTCTAATTTTAGCATAATTTTGAATAAATTTATGATAAACATTAATACTTCCTAAAAATCTTTGTAATTCTTTGACATTTTTAGGGGGTTGCAATTTCTTAATAACCTCTATATTTGCATTACTGGGCTGGTATTTTCCTGCTTGAATTTCATATCCTAGAAAATTAATATTTTTTCTTTAGTAAAATTACATTTAGATTGTTTTAATTTTATATTCTCTTTCTCACATATATCAAATATTATTTTAAGATGATTTAAATGTTCATCAAAATTTGGAGAGAATACTATAATATCATCAAAATAATTTAAAGCAAATTGAATCTGATATTTGTTTAAAATTTGTCTAAGAGCTCGTTGGAAAACAGCTGGGGAATTTTTCCAATCAAAAGGTAATCTAGTAAACTCATACAGTCCAAAATTTGTAGTAAATGCCAATTATTCAGTATCCTTTTCATTTAATTTTATATGCCAATAGCCTGATGCCAAATCCAATGTAGAAAATATTTTTGCATTTGTTAATTGATCTAATACAGCATCAATTCTAGGAATAGGTTCAGAATCAGTTTTAGTAATTTGATTAAGCTTCCTGAAATCAATACACAATCTGCTTCTGGACTGCTCATCTCGCTTATAAGCTAAAGTTACAGGAGCAGCATAAGGACTATAAGAAGGTTTAATAATTCCAGCTTTTAACAATTCATCTATTTGTTTTTTAATTTCACTATTATCTTTAGGAGATGCTCTATATGGTCTATAGGCTATTGGTAATTCAGAAGTTAATATAACTCTGGGAAGTTCAACCCTTATACAACTACATCATATTTACTTTTTGCAAATATATGATTATAATCATTCAACAATTTCTGTAATTTACTATCAGAGTTTTTACTATTTTCAAAATAATTACCACAATTTTTAGTACTAACATCATTTTTACATACAAAATTTCCACTATTATCAAAATATTTAGTAGATTGTTTAGCACTGATATCGTTTTTATCTACATAATTATTTTGGAAAAACTTGCCTACTTTAACATTTTTACTTAGCTGTTTTCCAAGCTGATATACTTCATAATTATGAAAATTTAATTGTAATTTAAACAATGAAACACATGGTGATGAAAGCAATAAATAATTCAAATTTGAATCTACTACATAAAATATCACATTATTTTCTATTTTACCTACTTTACACTTTACTTTGATTATTTTTTCTATATGAACTTGGATAGATATTGAAAATATTTTATCATGGGATTTCACTGAAATTTCTCTAAATTTATCACCAATTTTGTTAAAAATTTTTAACGGTAAAACGTTAATTTGCGATCCCGTATCAATAATACTGGGAAGTTTTTCCTGTCCAATTTGGACATTGACTTTAAAGTAATATAATTTTTTAACTTCTCTTTTAGGAACCGTGTTATAATTAATAGAAGGTAATTGTGGATATCAAATTGGCCTATACGGATACTGAAGATGTCGGTATTGCACTTGTTGATAATTAAAAGGTCTCACTCACACTACTAAAACTTTGATAATGAGTGGATTGCCCTGTCCTGGGATAATAGCACCTCGGAACAGTTTGCCTTGGAGAAACAAATTGGTAATTATTATTTCCTAGACCATCCAACGGCATCTGAAATGGAAACAGTTTCCTAGCAAGAATAATCCAGTCTTTCGGTGTATCTATTTTTTTGCACTGTTAGCAGCATTCTTTGAGACTCAGGAAGTCCTTTCGTAAGTGCTTCCACCATTGTAGATTCTGTTAGTTTCAAGCTGGCTAATAATTTCAACTTATTACGAAAATAAGCTTCAATATTATTAAATTTCTCGTATTTTAAAGACACAAAATCACTAAACGTAACAGATTCCGATGTTGTGAAGTGTGTCTCGAAAATATCCTTTATGTTGTTCCAGTCTTTATCTAAACAATCACGTAGATAGAGGGCTAAAGCCTCTCCTCTAATACACTCTGAGAAAACAAATTTCTTTTCCTTTTCTGGAATGTTCTTTGCAGCACATTTCTCTTCAAACAATAGAAGATATTTGTCTATTGGAAAATTTGTACTTGGGCCGTCAAAAATAGGGAATTGAAATTTTGCTGTACCCACAATAGCTACGGATTCTTGCTTATCATTTGACATTTTTGCCGTTTTTGAGCGTGTTAGCATTCCAATCAAAAAAATCTTGAATTTAAGAGTTCGCATACACATCAATTTGAACACTAAAGTCAATCACTTTAGAAGCACTTGATAAAACGCATGACTTTGGAGGCGAGGTAAAACACTTAAGCATCGCCGGAAAAGAAGCAAAAGCATGAGACGATCACACACTATCCTTGACCCACTGTTGAATTTAGAAGCGCGTTAGAAATAAATCCAGGAGCTTTTTTCCCACGTAGAGGATAAATCCTACCGGCTAATTAATAACTATAATATTTCAGTTATTCCAACACATCGTGGGTGAATGGTGAGGCTATTCCATTACACGTTTTGGCAGATGGTTGACGAAGCTGGGATGATTGAACCACGGAGAAAAATACGACTCAGGACTTTCACTTTTAACAGCATATCTTTATTTTAATTTAGAGCAGATGATTTTTCCAGATGAAGTTACTAAAATAACTTATTCAGTAATGAACTACTAGATACGACTGACTTTAAACTTTAATACGTCATAACGTTCTAACAAAGAAAGAGGAGCATAGCGAAGGCGAGAAGGCATCTGTATAGGAAATCTTATGACGCAGCATTTATATGAGGAGGTTATGTCATAGGCGCGAATGTTCCAGAAGGTACTGGTCTAGGGGAAGATCTTGAATTGCAGAAAATTAATTAAAGGTTGCTAGTTCGCAAAGAGCAAAACCATCGTTATTTTTTTTACATATATATATATATATATATATATATATATATATATTTTTTTTTATATATATATATATTGTTAAGAAATGTCCAGGAGCGATAAGATAGCTTACCCGCAAAGCAGGTTTAGGGTTGCCAGAAAATGGTAAGGGAAGGCAGGGTTGCCATATCTGGCGACAAAATTGGCAATATGCCACGGACCGATGGAGAACCTTCTGAAACGAATTCCTACTGCTTTAGTCCAGAATGTTCTCGAACACAAGCCAAAAGCTATATAAACCCCGCTAGTACGCGGAGAGTAGAGTCAGTTAAGAGTCATTGCGCAGTCAGTGCAGAGTCTAGTGCCCAGTTGGTCGTTGAGTACATCGAGGTGAGTCCTAGTGTATCGCGAGTTAGTGCATTGTCGAGTTTAATTTTAGAGTGTGTTGAGCTCCGGGAATGACTGAACAGAGTCGGGAACTATACTCTAGTGTATCGTCCAGTGCATCGCGAGTTCTATCGTGGAGAGTCTCGAGAGTACGTGGAGTTCCGAGAACGAATGAGCGGAGTCGGGAATTGTGCTGTGGTGCCTTGCTGTGAAGCTGTCTTCACCATTATAGCCTGATATTCTAAAGGCTGTGTTGCTGATTGTTTCAGCGTGTTTACAGTAGTTCTTCGATGACTGTAAACGTGATTTTGCTGTGGAGCTGTCTTTAAAATACTGACTAATAAAGTGTGTTTCGATACTTCGTCAAGTGTCGTCGTTATTCACTCCAAATCAGTGAACTCCTTAACGCACGTAAGAAAAGAAAAAGGTAACAACTGGTGTCAGAAGTGGGATCTGCAAGTGAATGCCAGTGAGTGACAAGAGTGATGAAAAAACTATTAAGACAGCTCTTGACTGCCTTTCCTGAGTTCCAAGAAAAGATGAAAGCCGGGCGAGAAGAGATGAAAGCCGAGATAAAAGCCGCATATGATGAGATAAAATCTGGATATAAAGAGGTGACGGCTGAGATAAAAGCCTGATATGATGGGATAAAAGCTGGATATGAAGAGATGACAGCTGAGATGAAAGCCGGACCGGAAGAGATGAAGGCCGGAGAGAAGAGATGAAAGTCGGCCGAGAAAAGGTGCGACAGCAATTCCAGCAGATGAAAGTGGAGCTTTCAGAAGCAACTGGAGCCATAAGAGAAGATGCGAAAATCACAGACGTGGCATCTGAAGAATCAGAGGATGAAGAAATGGAGGAAGTACCTGGTGGAGTGTCTGAGAAAGATCCAGAAATCATGGATGAAACATCTGACGGGATTAAAGAAAAAGAACAAAAAGATGAAGAAATAAAAGACGGGAAAGAAGATTTTGATTCTCACGTCCCTGAGGTAGAGACAGAAGAAAGTGAAAATACGACTATCAGATCGTAGAAACTGATAGGGAAGTTACGAAGTCGCAGTTAGCAAGCATTGAACTATCTGAAAGTTCATGTGATGCTGAGCTGGAAAAAGCTGATGTACAGCTTAAGCAGTGTGTTCTAGTATTGCAAGAAAATACATCCACTTCACAAACTAAGTGTGTGTCTCATAGTGCAGACTGTGCAGACAAGGACTTGATTCTAAACCAGGATACTTCTGCTTGTAAAGAATTGGATTCTGTTCATAACTCTAATGCAAACATCGGAATTGGTTTCCAAGAATCGAGGCTAAATAAGACTCTCGAGACTCTCCACGCTAGCACTCGCGATGCACTCGACGATACACTAGAGTACGGCTCCCGACTCGGTTCAGTCGTTCTCGGAGCTCAACACACTCTAAGATAAATCTCGACGATCCACTAGCTCGCGATACACTAAGAGATTCTCTCGATGCGCTCGACGACCAGCTCGACGTAATAATCATGCAGCAACTGCTAAAATCACCAAGGTGAACTGTACACACGCTGAGAATAAACAACAGAGTAGTGATCGAACTATTTCAAATCTTCCTCTGGATGAAAAGTCTGAAACGACTGAATCTTCAGACTGTGATATAAAAACAGAAATACATCTGAGAATTTCAGTGAAAAGGTATTTGACCCGGGTATAACTTTATGAAAAGCCTGAGACTAAAATTCGTTCTGAACTTTAATTGTATAATTTAAAATTGCTATGCGTTTAATTTGTGTATATAACGTGTACATAGTGTAAATATTTGTTTCTTTAGTTATGTCATTTGTTTGTTTTATTACCTTTTGTTTGTATGGAATTATGCTTCTGATCAAGGAATTTACTGCCCGAGACGTGCAGTCCTTGGGAGTGTTACGAAATATCCAGGCGCGGTAAGATAACTTCTCCGCAAGGCAGATTTAGGGTTGCCAGAAAATGACAAGGGAAGACAGAGTTGCCACATTTGGCGAGAAATCGCCCATTTGGCGAAACAATTGGCGATATGCTATAGACGGATGGAGATCCTTCTGGAACGAATTCTTACCGGTTTAGCCCAGAATTTTCTCGAACACAAGCCAAAAGCTATATAAACCCTGCTGGACGCGGAGAGGGGGTTGCTGCGAGCTCAGTGAGCGAGTGTCTTGTAATCTAGTGCCAAGCTGATCGTCGAGCGCATCGAGAGAATCTCTTAGTGTATCGTCGAGATTTATCTTAGAGTGTGTTGAGTTCCGAGAACGACTGAAACGAGTCGGGAGCCGTACTCTAGTGTATCGTCGAGTGCATCGCGAGTGCTAGCGTGGAGAGTCTCGAGAGTACATGGAGTTCCGAGAACGACCGAGCAGAGTCGGGAGCTGTACTCTGGTGCTTTGCTGTGAAGCTGTCTCCACCGTTATAACTTGATAGTCTGAAGGCTGTGTCGCTGATTGTCTCAACGTGTTTATAATAATTATTCGACGACTGTAAGCGTGATTTTAGAGCTGTCTTGAAAAATACTGGCCAATAAAGTGTGTTTTAATATTTCATAAGTGTCGTTGTCGTTATTCTCTCCAAACCCACGAACCCCTTAACGCACGTACATAAGAAGAAGAAAAAAAAAGTAACAATATATATATGTAATGTTTTAAAAGCGCAGATGAAGGAATCTGGTACTTTTTAGCAGCTTTCGATATTCATCATGGCTGAGAAGACTTTGCATATAGTGCACTGAGCTTAAAGTATCACAATCTTTATTTTTACGTATATTAAATCATCCTTTTGCAGACGAGATGTTTTTTAATCATAGTTGAATACAATAATTTCCATGTACAGGGTTTTAAACTACGACGTCATTTTAGATGAGTAAGCCTAGAAGCAGAGCATCTTGCCAGAAAGAAAGCTTAAGCGAAAGTGGTCGTAGCAATTCAGAGGAAGAAGGGAGGGAGTCAATGGTTTCAGTTCGAGTTCGAAAAAGTTTTAGTTTACAATTATTTGATTTTGCAAGATGTATCTGCATTAAAACGTTACGTAACATGGAAAAATCTTGAATTTGGGAGAACAGATGAATTTCGGGGGACAGCATAAAATCTAGAATCTATTTTGAGGCCACAAATTATTTTTAAAGCAGCCATCGTATTTTGTTATATCTTACATGTGTAAGATAAAAAATATGAAAACGAACTTCTAATTTTAATTGGCTATAACCTCTTTTATTTTTTATTTAATTTGAAGATTTCATCTCTCTATCTTAAAAAGAGCGCTATAAGTCTAAACTGCGTCCTTCAAATTAATCATGCGAATGTTCGTAACGCATAATGCAGATACCGCTTATCCAACTGAAACTTTTGACTGCCTCACTTCTTCCTATGAATTCATTTTTTCTTCTGTGCTGCAGGGATGCTTCGCTATGCTCTCTTCTATCGCCATGGTATCAAAAATAAAAATGTTCTACAAATAGGCACGATTGAAGTGCCAAGTGAATTGTGGCCACAAATGTGAATTTAAATCAAAAAGAAAATTAATCCGGCTCGACTTATTCTTCTTTAATATGGATCAAGTATCTACGCTAAACAACACTGCTATGCTTCTACATCTCAGTGTTCTTAGATCAGTGCTTCCAAAATTGTGCCTTCATTACATATAAATATTATATATATATTATTATCTTATTTTTGTATTTTATATTTTTATAAGTTTTTAAATTTTATGATGGTGTTTGGATGAAGTAATAGAGATTAAACTGAACCGAACTGCTACCCTAACTGCTCAACTGGACTGCTACCCTAGCTTTGGTAAGCCTTACGACATTTGTTTCCTCTTAGAGAGATTAAACTAATTAAGATACGTTCATTTTAAATATTTTCGTTTAAATAAATCCTAAAATACTCCGGCAAAGGCAATAATTATAATTTTTAATCCGGTCCGTAGTTCTGTCAAAGCTACAATACCTGTTGTAGGTTATTAAGCTCTGTCAGCTGTTTATGACACAGCTGGTAAGAAAGCAGAGAAGTTGGGTTACTGTAGTGGACTTATCGCAAAGAGATTAAAAACAAACATCATCAGTCAGTTTTCTACTTTCGTAGAATTTTCGTCTACGCATATTGACTTAAATGTGAGACAGGAGTACAAAGAATTGTGCGAAGAACTTCCCACAATGCAGTGCTCATTGTGTTTGAAGTAGAAAATGGAAACCGAAGGAGAAAACATCCACTGGTGTGTAGGGCAATGGAATGCGATGAAGGCAAAAGTACATTCCTTTCAACATCTGGATGTCCATTCATGTCGCAAGATAAATCTTGGAGCCGTGGACCGGAAAGAAAAAATTACAGGAAACTCGATTTTTACGAAAAAAACTACGAAATTACGACTTCTGTAGGTCATCTAGAAAATGACTTCAAAGCTAATGTCAGATTCTGCAGGGGTAAGGAAACACAGCGTAGTTTTTTTTTTAAATATGTAATTTTTAAACCTCTTTCGCTTGAAATGTATAATCAGTCAGTATTTATGCTGTTCTTAAGTTTCTAAAACAGAAAGTTTTCTAGTCAGCTGTCGATAATTAAATATTCAACCATTGATCAGACTATTAAACGGATTCAAAGTTCGGAAAATCGTTATTAAAAGCGAATAATTACCATTATTTATTCACCGTTTTTACATATTTATCTATATCTCATTCATTAACATTTTTTCATTCACCGTGATGGATAAATGATGCCTACGTTCATGATTTCTCATTAACAACCAAATATAATATTAATGTGCAATCAGAAGTATATTCTTATGTCAAATCAGTTTTTAAAATGATGTGTAGCTTGGAAGCAAGATTACCTTTTACGTAATTTTATTTTTTAACTTACATAAATGTATTTATTACATTAAAATCTGATCTGAAAATTGGGAGCTAGTGGATGGTCATTCACTCTGCACGAATGACATTTCATTTCTAATTTTATTGTACTCTGCTTGAATATAATTGACAATTCTTTTACAAGAAAACCGGAATAATAGTTGTGAGAAAAAGCAATACGTTAGAAATGATTAAAGTTAGGAAACTGTGGCCCCTTTTTTGTAATTAATTTAGCATTATTAATAGATATGTTATACATTGCTGATTAATAAATGAGCAGAGTGTTAGCACTCACTGAAATTTATCTGGTGAGGGTTTAATAAAAAATAGCTATTACAGTATTATGTAACACAGATCATAATTAGCTGGGTTTCAGAGAATATAAAGTAAACATTCATCACAATTAATTTTAAAGAAAATATAAACCGTATAAATAAAATGGAGTGCATTTTGGTGACAGTTGATTTGAAATCATTATTCTAGCATTATTTGTTATGGAACTTCATTCATTTTTTTAATTAAATTTCTAGTTTATTTTTTGTGGTTAATAATTAAAACGCTTAATAGATATGAAACTCATTTTGATGAGAATAATTTACATGAAATATGTGAAAAATTTCATTTTAGCTCTAAATTTTGGGGAATTTCGAAATCTGTGAAAATCATAAAGGTGAACATGGAATTCCTTCAATGGAATCCTGTAAGAGCTTTTTGTGTTGATATTAAAATAATAATAATAATAATAATATGGTGCAAATCACTTCTGAGAGATTCTAATCATTTGTTAATTTGACGTCGCCATTGCTACTCTGTATGTGTACAACTTTGTATCATACTTTCTATAATAACGCGATAATCTGATGCAACAATAATTTACAATAATCTGATGCAGGGGCGTATATAGAACTTTCTTTTGGAAAGGTGAGGGAAGAGAAGATTCACCTACGATGACTCGGAATTTTAAGTAAAATTATGTTAATAGCGTATGTTTGATAGATGAATAAATGATTGATAAAAAAATAAAATGCTTTTTGATTTCTTACAGGCAATATGTACAATAATTATTTGGTTTCCTACTGATGAAATTAAAAGGCAAAGACAGAATTTAATCAAAAGTAGTTATCTAAATTTATTTTACTGTTTTTAGTCGGGCGGGTATTAAGAGATTGTGCTGTAACAAAGGGATTTAGTAATATAGTTAAAACTGGTTTAGTTTGTTTAATTCCATGCTCTACTGCACTCAAAGTGAATTACGAATTCATGTATCGAATTCTCTCATGTTATTCTATTGTTATTATCTAGAAGAAAGAAAGTTTATAGTTATTTATTTTATTCTATAGTTATTATCTAGAAGAAAAAAAGTTGAATAGATCTGATGATAAACGTACCAAAAAAGTATAGATTTATAACAGGTATTAATGCGAAAACGCTAGAGGTGGTCATTCTAGAGAGAGGGAAAAAAAAGGGCAAAGTAATATGTGTACAATGCCATCATGCAGTATAATATGTACTTGTGGCGCAGTTTTTCTGTTAACGTTCGCGGTATTTATAATGTTATTCAAATACCTCGCGATTTTCATGCAACCGCGTTAGGACTTAAGTAAGGAGTAAGAAGGCTTTGTTTTATTTGAAATTTTTTTTAATTAAATTATAAATATTTAAAAATGTTTCATATTTAATGTTAATAAACTTAGAATTATTTATGTATTATTAAATTTAAATGATGTTCAAGAAATAACACGAGAGTGTTCACTTTTGGAAGGAATTTGACAAATGACAGAAGCATCCGTGCAATCCTTTTCTAAATTCTGTCAACAAACAAAACATCCTGGAGAGAAATTATAAACATAGGGAAGTGACTAACCAGTGGCCGAGTGGATAAGATCGTTAAACACTGGTAATTCAATCAGGTTTCAAACAGATTGGTTGCATAGGTAAACCCGAAAATAGGGGCTACTTGCCCTTAGAAAGCACTCCCCGAAATCCTTCCTTCTCTCAGGTAGACAACCATTATGGGATTTGCTGTAATCCAATAAATCCAATTAATTTTTTTTAACGGTATTAGATTCTTTCTGAGAACATTATGATATTGTTACGAATTTCACATTTATTTGGCTATTCAGTTAGAATTGTAATTAAAATTCCTTTTTATTTCCTCGTGTAACGCAGACGGTTTTTGAAGAGAAAGCTACGTCGAAAAAAAATAAGAATAAAAATAAAAGAACGCGTGCATTTAATGCTTAATAAATAAATATCTCGTAATTACTGTTGCCATCCAGAAAAATCTAGAAAAATCGTCATTGTTAGCAGAGTTGAAACATCTCATCTTAGTTGTTGTTGTTGCTGTTATACTTGTAGCTGTAAAAAGCGAACTGCTGTTTGTTTACTTAATGCTGTATTCATTGTAGCGATTTCGCTGTGAGATAGAATTATTTTATCTGTTTTGAACTGAGTTTTTGCTAAACGTTTGAGATATTGTGACATTGTGCGAAGATCTGTGAAGAAATATTTCAGCATTTTAATTTATTTCTTGTGGAAAGAATAAATTTTTGGTAACTTTTTAACGACTTGTGCATTCAATATATAACGAACCCGTACGCACGTAACAATATAATGATACTAGATTCTCTGATGGCGAATACATATGAAGAATTAGCTATCAGATCTCTGTTCTTATGATTCCAGTTTAGCAGTTGGAACAGTTTTAAGGTAAAGAGTTACGATACGTCTACCAGCTTAAGAATTTAATGCGCAGAAAATTAAGAAACAAAATATAAAATTACATGTTTAAAATGAACAGTTCAAAACAGCAATACCAAATGCTACAAAGGACTTGCTGTGATATTATTCCAACACAAATTAACGTCGAATGGAGACTTTTTCACTTACTAAATGTAGGAGATATTTACTTATTCAAGACTTAGATGTGTAAATATTTCACTGAATCTATTACAAACGAAACTTGCAGAAATATCTTCTGAAAGCCAAGTGGCGATTTTCTGTCTTACCAGGGCTCAATCGTTTCGTAGAGAAACAATATCAGCTTCCTTCGAAGCGTTAAAAGTGATTAGATATCATTCCGAGGTTTGTATTTTGTAGGATTTATAAGTTGCGCATGATAAGATTACATACGCAGGCCCGCAACCAGATGTGATTGAAAAGAGGACGCAAAATGATTTCCAAAGAGAACCAGCTGATAATTGCACCTTTGCGAAAATTTATTCTCAGATACGAACAGATACAGAGAACGAAATTCTGAGCAAATAAACGAAAGATTAGACACCTCATGCGGGGAAGGGGAAGAATGATTCTAAAGCAACACATAATAACAACACTGCTTAGAAGCAAGGAACGACACTTGTAGCAGTTCCTCATTTCAATCAAGACTGGACTATCATGAAGGATCTATAATAAAGTGATAACTGGATTGAAATATGTATGGTGCTATAGAATCGAAATGGCGTCAGCATACAGTGCGGGTGTAGTTTACGTAGGGTGATAACAGTATGTCGGTCACGTAAATATTAAATAAAATAGGAACAATAACGTGCCCTGTATCACAATAGCTAAAATAACATGGCGTGTTTCTAATTTAAATGATAGAGTTTCTGTCTGTTAGGTTTAAAATAGGTTTCGGTTAAATAATGCTTGTGACAATCCCCGGAAACCTCAGGTGCATTTGTAGATCAGAGCATCCAGACACATAAAACCAAAAGCGTTTTCTGCATTTTTGGAGTTTGTTTGCTTAACTGAACCTAGCTAAACACTATCTGTCTAAGAAGACTTCGTGGAAGACTTTCTAAGGGAAATTGGCTCGCATTTACATGGGGAAAGCCATGAAATAATCCCTGAGACCAGCCAGGATTCGAACCCGGGTCGCAGAACCAGTGTTCAGCGGTTTAATTAATCCATACGGCCACTGGGGTGGGGCTATATCTGTGAAGTGAGCATTGGTCATGAGTTTTCTTTGCAGTTCCTTCAAAATATTCTCGACGACTTGGGAATGTTTAGAAATATTTTTAACGGAATTATAGCTGTTTGATGACTCTAAACTGTTTTTGAATATTTCTTTTTTTTCGGCAAAGTAAAGCAAATATTTTAGAATTAATAATCTTGGTAATTGATAAAAGTAAATGATAGATATTAATTTATACTGATGCTGAATAGAAGTTTCGATTCGAATGCCATTCAGTCAAAAGGCGGGAGTGATGTTGCTTTCATGGTTGCTTTTTTACACGTTCATGACGCTCAAACACATAAGCTTCTTTTCTGTGTATGGCAATCTCTTCTGTTGTTCTCTTAAAAATAATAGTTAGCCATGAGAGGTTTGATGTTCTACGTGCTTGAATAAATTTGTTTAATTAAAAGGAAGAGTCGTCGAAATAATCACACATTTACAAGCAACAAGACAGCCTCAGAAGCTTGTCAGATTTCATTATGATTGGGCATGTAATTGTTTAAAACTGCATCCTTTACATTCGTGATGAAATCTAGCAATCTGTTGATTTTCTATTCGAATCGGAGAACGATACCTGTAATTTTGACTAGTTCGACGATAATTTTTAAATATATTCCGTAGTATCTTGCTGGCAAGTATCACAAGGCTTTTCCTTGGATTTAGTTTGCTGTTGTAGCTAAGAACTTCCAATGAAAAGGGAGGTGAAATGTTGTTGACACGTGGTTGTGTTTTGTGTAGCGAAACAGAGATATTAACTATATATATATATTGCATGAGAGTTTGTTTATATTGTTTGTGAAAAAGTGAAATAGATATTCATCGGCAAAAATATCCGTATCATTGAACTTTGCATGTATTTCGTTATAACTGAACATTTCTGGGAGAAAAATTATTTTGTGAAATTTTGTATTTTTGTATTAAATTTTGACTGCTTCGTGCTTCAATTCGGCAATAGCATTTATTTCAAAGGATAATATTTTTGTATGAAATTTTTTAGGTGACAAAATACAAAGTTAAAATTTATTTATATTTCGATATTTAATCAAAGTCTCGTTTAGACGGTATAGTGGTTAGTGATGCTGACTAAAAATACAAATAGAGCTGGCTTCAAATCTTGGAGAAGGCTTTCGTGTTTGTAAGAGGATAATGTCTGTGCGGCAAGGAGGCACTCAAAACATACGGCGAGCCGAAAGTCCTCGCGAGTGATTGTAATAGGGTAAGACGGTTTGAAAACTCTCAGGCAAGAGCCCCTTCAGCAAAATTCGGACGGAGCTTAACAGTTAGGAAGATCCGGCAACACCTAATATACCTTCGGAAATGCGCAGGTGTTGGCCTTGCTTCACCTGTACCTGTCTCACCAAAGAAGACGAAGTGAAATATCTTCTGTTTTGATTTTCACTCCGTGATAGAACAACTTGTGTTTCGAAGATTCAGCTCAATGCTATAGTTTGGATGATTACAGGATCTATAGATAGATCTTTAGATAAGGTTTTGTCACATTAACAAAACAATTTTTGAAGTTCAACCATGTTTTAGCTGCTGCCATCATAAATAATATTCTTGAATTCTCTTAATTGTACAATTTTAAAGATCTTTTTTTAATTTGGCTGCACTTTATGACATTATTGAACAGAAACTGAAAAAAACATTGCATAGCTTTTTTTTGTTGTTGTTGTTCAAAATCATACCCTGAAATCTGTATAGTGCTACATTTCCTCTATGAAGCTGTATATATATAATGAACCTCCATGACAAGCTCATGACAAGATTTTGCAAAACAGCGGTGAAAATACGATTTTCATTTGTTTGTAATACCGTAATCAACACTTGTTTTGTATCAAAGACATTTACGTTTTATATGTATTGTGTTATTGCTAAGCAATTAAAGTAGTTCTGCTGTTTAAGTCTAAAAACTAGAAGAAATAATAGGTGTTCATATAAAACCTATCTTTTGAGATGGAGGCGATGCTATTTGAACATTTATCTTGTTTAAAAAAAATCACACAACTTTCAGTAAATATTTTTAAGACCAAGTGTTCACTTATAATACAATTTTAGTGAAATCCTTTAGTGAATATTTGCTTTTAAAACAAAATAAACAGAATTTTTCAACAAATAAAAATGCATAATAATAGCGGCTAACATGGACTGAATGACGCTAATATAAATATTGCGAAAATTGTACCATGAACGATATTTTTGAAGCAATGAAGGGAAAAGTTTTTTTTTAGGAGTTCTTCGAGCATTTCATCTTTACTGCAATCCACTTTCACGTATTACCCCTAAATGTGTCCCCCGTTAAACGTTCATTGTTTTGATAATGAAAGATTTGATAATGATGCTCAGAGTTCATCATATTCTGTCGGAAACCATCATCTTGCTCTTCTGACACCGCATCCATATTTTTTTATAAATTTATCCGGGAAAGCAAAGAAAGTACTTTCTGCATCTCGTTTGCGAAAGTTTTTGGTTAATCTCCCCCAAGTTCCACATTGTTTCTTATCTTGCGAAAATTAATTAATACTCAAGAAGCTATTAGCTACAGCAACAGAATTATCTCAAGCATTCTTTCCTTTAGAAGTGAATTTCTTGTGGAAGAATTTCCTTTACCAAATGTCAAAGGAAGTTAGTTTAGAAAAGAAACAAGGCAATTTTTGAAAGTAATGAATTGCAAGAAGTTCTCTTAAGTTCTGGCTCAAACACTGGAAGATTTAGGAATGTATGGTGATTTTACTGCTAATTAAATGAATAAATTTAAAATTCTGACAAGGTTTTGCAAGTACCTAATAAGAAAACCAATAGAATGGTATTTGTTAAAAGCTTCGAAAATAACTGTAGATTTAGTATTTACAACTTAAAAGGATTTATAATTAATGGACGGTCATCCATTATCCACAGATTACGTGCAAAGATTCTCTCTTTCTGGTAACAACAGAGGACGTAGGCTGGAGCTGTCAAATCTGGGAAGCAGAATGGCCATGTTAAATAACTAAAGCAAGCGATCAGAAGTTTCAGAAATGCCTATTGAAGTACAGCCGTACTTGTGTTTGCCTTCCCACCATCCTGTTAGAAGCAAAATGTATCCATCAGCTGTCTTGCCCATAGTTCTGGCGATCTTTATTGTTTGCTCGCAATACTGACTGAGCGTCTGTTATAGCTATCATAAACTTTAGAGTCTGCTATAGAGCCTGTTTGAATTAAAGCTTTCACACCGCAGTCCGCAAGTGCATCAGCCAGTAGTATATGGTATACTAATTGCCTGACTCTAGTTCCCTATGGATGTAGCTATGACGCACATGAGCACGTGTATTCTGGCAAGGCTGCCAACTCAAACTGGTAGATAAAATATGCACCATATTGAACATAACTGGACCGAGGAGTTTGTTTACAACTCTACGTAAATGATTAGGAATTGTATCCTATTAAGTGCCTTAAAATGTTGTCTTAAAAATCCAGGTAGATTTTATTAAGGATGACACATTTTTACATACAAATGTTTGAAAAAGAATTGAAAGTTAAATATATGTATATTTAAAAATTATCCAGTATTTTTCAGAACAAACATGAGAGACTGATACCTAAGCAAACAAATATAAATATTGTTGCGTGCGTACGGGTTCGTTATGGATTGAACGCACAAGTCGTTAGAAAGTTAACAAAATTTATTCTTTTCACAAGAAATAAAACAAAATACTGAAATATTTCCTCAGAGATATTCGTACAATATCACAATATCTCAAACGTTAAACAGTGCTCAATTCAAAACAGATGAACTAATTCTATCTCACAGCGAAATCGCTACAATCAATTACAGCATTGAGTAAACAAAACGGCAGTTCGCTTAAAGCAACTACAACTACAAGTGAGATGAGGTGTTTTAATTCAGCTTTTATAAGCTTTTTAATTATTTACAGAATATTCTAGCAAAACCCCTATTTTTCTCCATACTTGTGGATGGCAACAGTAATTACGAGATATTTATTTATTAAATATTAAATGCATGCGCTCTTGTATTTTTACTTTTCCGAGGTGGTTAAATCGTCTGCGTTGCACGGGAAAATAAAGCAATTTTAATTACAATTCTAAATAAGTAGCCAAATAAATATGAAATCCGTAACATTGCCCTCTTCCCAAGGACTCGCGTAGCGGGCAGTACAATCCTTGGGCAGGAAGCCAAACTTACAACTAAGGCATCAATGCAATAATAAACATTACGTTACAATAACAAAATAAACAATAATTGCAATAAGTAACTTTCAGCAAATCAAATACTATCAAATACTAAATACAAATACAAAAAGGACCATGGTCTTATATTATTTACATTACTATTTACAATTATATACACTAGGTACTATGACTATAGTGAGGAACTAACCTGTCGTAATAAAAGACTTTAGGCTTAGAGTTCGATGACTTACAGATCCGAACCATGACGTCGTTCAGCCTGCTTAGGACTGCGTACGGAACATCCCAAGGTGACTGTAGTTTCGGACAGAGACTATTTCGTCGAGTCGGACTTCACAACCACACCTTGTCTCCTTCGTTGAAACGATGGCCAGTAGCTCTCGTGTCATATCCGGTCTTCGTCTTCTCCTTCGCCAAGTTGACTCGCTCTCGAGCAAAACGATGCATCACTTCAAACCGAACCTGGACATTATGGATATATTCCTCAGGCGATGAAGGCGCATCTGCAGGGTGGCCAAACACTTTTAAGGACATGAGTGTATTTTATTTACAGAAATGCATTTAAATCATTTAGTGTTGCAACTGTCTACAGTCTCGCAAAAACCGATTAACTTTATTAACATATTGTACAATCAAATTTTGTTACCTATGAAATTTAAGTTTTATAAGTGAAACTAATACACATACGGAGAGCAAAACAGCTGAAAAACTAGTTTAAACAAATATTTAACCTTCCATCTTCAGCTTCTTAGATTTGGAAAATAATCTGAAGTTTTCCACTACAAAAGGAAATAATTTCATCCCGCCCTCATACTGGCATTTTTTCAGAGAAACCAAAAATTGAATTTTACCGTGAGAGCAAAGACAAGTAATGAAGCCGACAGCAAGACGTGTAAAGGGTGTTTAAGTGAATTTTTCATTGCTGAAATTTCTATTACTCTTTGAAACGCCATTTTAAAAACATTCCAAAATGATATAGCTATTTCCTTTCGTGAAACTTTAGCAAACTTGAACCCGACTACTAAATAAATATTTGCATTACTTTTAAATAAACGACGATCCGAAAGTCAGTATGCATTTTAAAAGTTCATATTTGACAAAAATGACACCATATTTTAATGCAATTAGAACAGAAATGCAGGGAATTAAGGCTCTTTTTTAGAAATATTATTACGTAAAATTTTATTTGCAGTTATACCTCGCAGAATATTGTACCTTGGAATCCTGAATATATAGTTCTGCTTTTGCTACTGCTGACAAATATCAGCAGTATGCTGTTATGTGTAAAAGAATATTATTTCTCACCCGGAAGAAAAATAAGAATTAGATTTTATGATATTCATGTAGCATGGAGTATCATTCTATGTTATATCTCTCCTACTGTAAATACTGGGCCAAAATGGTACAATGTGCCATAATATTTTTTTCAGTATGAATAGTCATGAAAATCTCCATACTTGAAATCATGCGATATTTTGTTATAGAACTATCTGAAATCGCGGGTTACATTGAAATCATCTATCCTCATTGGCAGTTTGAAGAGACGTTAGGTAAAAGAAACATCATTGATTCCTGTAGAAATACTTTTGTTTGTATGTCTCAGCTCATCTTTAAGCAATCCTCGATAATAATAATAAATGTCACATTCAGCATTTTTAATGTGATGTCTTTTCCGTTCTCTTAAATAAAGTATCAGTTGAAGAACAGTTTGTTAATAAAATAGTACTTTCAAAACAAAATTCCTGAGAGCCTTAATGATTTTATGCATTTCTCTGCTAACTGGATCATTATTCATTTAAAACTTACAGAAATGCATTTTAAAGGTTTTTCTGCCGTTTGAATGACTTGTATATTAAACTAATAGTGATCAAATAACGAATCTCCACATTCTTTCTCATTTACTTAATTGCATCAACTGTGGGTTCTTCACATTTATGAAGGAATACTCGGGATTTGCCCTTAAATGTTAACCAGTATTATTTAATTAAACACTATAAACATGCTCGAAATTGGAGCAAAGCCTCAAACAGTTTTATATCTCAAAACTTAAGTCGTAATATTTGTATGGATTACGTTATTTTAGCTATTTGGGAATAAATCGCATCTTCAGATTCAGTGCTTATTCAGTGAATTCAGATTTAGTGCTTACTGAGGGATCACACATCCAAGCATCAACAAATTCTTCATCTTGGGTTATAAACACTGGGTCCAACAGTTTCACATTAAGAGGGAATTGCTGTTCTAAATGCTCAGCGAAAACTCACTTTGTCAAAAATTGAGTATGCAGTAGAGTTCGCAGCTCTAATAAGCTGATTACACTTTGTTCTGAAGAGACTTGAGAAATTTCCCGAAAGATCCATCATTAAGCTCTACATCTCCAATTTTTCTTCCAACTTTGCAGTAGGGAAATCTTCAATTTCTTTTTTAATCTTCTTGCTAACGCAATTTAACTTTGTTTTGATTGGCGGATTCCACGAAAATTGCCATGTTTTGCGTTTCTTTTTGTAATAAGTTGCTTTATATTTTGGGGGAGTTTGCCTACAGAAATCTTTACTGTCACAATGTTAGCGGCTTCATGATAAGAATTGTTTAAACGCCTGGTAAATTCATCAATTGTTTTACCGAAAGTTTTTTTTAACGGCGGACACTAGCTATTTTAGGCTTTGGCCAATACTAAATTCAGAAGCGGTTGTCATTTTGTTATGGAAGCATATAATTTTATTATAGAGGCATATAATAATAGGCTGCTACCTTTACCTCTTATGAAGGGCCAGACAGTTCACATCCATGCCTTCTCGAGGATTTGAACCCAGGCCCTCCTTTATGGCAGTCAGAGTTACTAATCACTTTCCCATCTGGGCGGCCGGATATCAAAGTGATTTGAGAGACATTTGTTTTTAGGCGAGTTTTTAGGATGTTATGAAATACACTGAAAACTCAGCCAATCTGGATGGGCTTTGACCTTGGGCGATTTGATTTTCGATATATCCAGTGCAGCTGTGATCGAGATATTGTCCAATGTGAGCACATTCGTAGTATCTATTGTCATAGGGATGCCAGAATTAGTAAGTACACTGCTGGCCACCGTAAATGCAACACCCTGAAGGAAGCATGCAAATAACATGAAATTTAAAACATGCATTAGCGGAGGTGAGATATGCAAATGATTAGAATTTCAGCGCAGACGCACATCACGCGCGCCTGTGGCGCCACTTCAAAGCGCTATTTAAGGCATGGAGTTTTCGACGATTTCAAGTTCAGCAATTGGGTTTTTTTTATGATTTTTTCAAAAAAAAACCGATCAATTATGCCACGTAGTAAACAGCGATCATCGTTTGATCAAGTATCCGAGTTCGACAGAGGAAGGATAGTGGCCTATCGAGAGTGGGGATTATCTTTCAGGGAAATCGGTAGTCGTGTTGGACGAAACCAAACAACTGTAATGCGGATATGTGACAGTTGGATGCAAGAGGGGACTACGGACCGACGTGTTGGACCGCATCCACCTCAGTGCACCACTTCACGTGATGACAGGAACATTGTGCGCATGGCAGTGACGGATCGCACTTATCTGTCCGCAAGACGTCCATTGCTTCATCTATCCTTGACGCAGAACCACAGACGTTTCCGCCGCCAATGGTGCGATAAAAGAAGGATGTGGACGGCAGAATGGAATGAAATTATCTTTACTGACGAGTCACGCTTCTGTCTGCAACAACACGATGGTCGGATTCGAGTCTGGAAACACCGTGGAAAGAGGATGCTGAACAGCTGCGTTATGCACAGCCACACTGGTCCTGCACCGGATATTATGGTATGGAGCGATATTGGATATCACTCTCGCACTCCTCTAGTACGCATTGCCGGTACTTTAAACAGCCAGCGCTACATCTCCGAGGTGTTGAAGCCAGTTGTCCTTCCTTACCTTCAGGGCTTGCCCACAGCCATATTTCAACAGGATAATGAGCGACCACACATAGTCCAAGGTTTCTTCGTCAATCGCCAAATTGAACTGCTTCCCTGGCTGGCTCGCTCTCCGGATCTTTCGCCGATAGAAAACATGTGGTCCATGGTTGTTGAACGATTGACCCAGATTACATCCCAAGCTGCCACACCAGATCAACTTTGGTAACGTGTGGAAGCCAGTTGGTCTGCTGTACCCCAAGAACACATCTCTGAATCAATGCCGAGGCGTGTGGCAGCGGTGATCTCCAACAATGACGGCTACTCTGGCTACTGATTCTGGAAGGAACCACACTTCACAGACATTTATAGACTTCACAGAAGTCTCTAAATTTAATCATTTGATACTTGGTCAACATGTTACCTACTAAATAAATTTTGTTGTGATATCTCTTGTCTTTCTTGGTGTTGCAATTTGGGTGGCCAGCAGTGTACTAAGTCGAGAATGTCAAGTTGTGTTCCTGGATGAAATGTTCTTTATGTAACTTTTTCAGGCGCATAGACTGAGATAGGATTGTTGAGGATGAGCTGGTCTAAGGCCCTGTAGTTTAAATTACACTGTTTCTACAACTCCAATTAGTGTAACATTTACATCTCCGCCAACAATGATAGGCATGCTGTTGGGGATAATGTAGGAGAGGGCACTTTCATTAAGCCTGTTGTCTGCAGGGTTGTGCGCTGCAGCGAAGAAATACCTCCGTAGCTTGAAACAGGGATTGAGACAACCACAATCTCACAGCCTTTGCTGTTATCTTGAGAGATAAAGCAAGAGGAAAATTCATTGTTTATATAAGTCAAGACTTCGTCACTTGTGTGCCGTTGCCTGTCACAATGATCGGAACGTAGTTCATGATTTTCAGTTTATCACTAGGCGTGTGTTTCAGCAGCCATACAAATTCCAATGTAATTTCATAGAGTGAAATCACCAAGCTTGACAAGCTTGTTGCTTTAACTACATGCATTGCATGCGGCTATGGGTAAAGCACAATTTGGCGTATTATCTATAATGAAGTGAAGGTTGTACAGCAGAATGTCTGACTTTGAAGCGAGAGTTTTGTTAGATGCTCTGTAGAAAATCCCAATTTCAAGAGCTCACATTCTACAAATGTCTGCAAGTCTTCTAGAACTTTACTGGCACCACAGACCAGACCACTGGTACGGTTGATAGAGGCCTCAGCGTTGCTTTTCCTGGAAATTACACAATCGGAGTAATTCCAGCAACTAGGTTTGTCACAATTTATGAATTTAAGAAACTGTACACAGCCAAGATAATTCGCAATGTGTTCCCGATGACAGTTGGCGCAGAATGGTTTGACCTCTCTTTTCTTGGGGCAGTCTCTGGAAAAATGTGGTTCGGCACACTTGATACACTTGCAGGAATCTAGTATTGTAAATAATTCTCGCTCTATCACTTGTGGGCACAGTAACGAGGAATAATGGCAGCTTTATACTTTCTCCGTTTCTTTTTCGAATCAGTTGTTCAATCTTAAATGGCGGTACCCTAAGGAAATTAGTTCCTGGTGGATATCCTCTGTTTCGGTGTCTGTGGTAAGTCCTCGAATAATTACTTTAAGGATGCGTTCTTCCAGGGCGATAAAGGAGTGACATTTAATGCCTTTACAGTCAAAAAGGGAAGTCCTCCATCGTTCTCTGAGTCTGAACATTTCTCATAGACGTTTTATAGTGCGTGTTAGATACTTCATTTCCTTTAATGGCCGTGATATTGGCGGCCTTGATAATTTTTATGATGTCCTTCCACTTATACGCGGAGTTCTGTATTAAAATAGGAGATACTTTGACAGTTCGATTCGGGTGCTGGAATTCGGCATTATTTGCAATTTCATTTTCCTGATTTATATTCGTTGGCGCGTAGGAAACATTTTCATTAGCATTTGCATTGTAATTCGAGTAGTTTCGTTTGAAAGCTTCACCATTTGTTCGACAGAAGCAGGGCTTGGGATCTCTTGAGCTGAGTGCTGAGCTGGACTACGATGTCTCCGTGAATAGTTACGCTTTTTCGGATTTTTTGCTTTAACTTCTTAACCTAGCGGGATATCATTATATGGATTTGATGCAGAAACTTTGTGTTCATGCGTCAGGTCTCTGAAGCATTTATTTTTAGAGCTCTTTGCATCATCTTCAATGCGCAAAGATTCAGCACTTGCTTTTCATCCCAGATTTGAGAAGCAATGAAAGTATCTGCGAGAAAAGAGTGAGTTAGTTCTTTGTAGGCCGCCAGTAGTTCTTTGTAGACCAAGGAACAGTCGCGCAGTTCTTTGTAGGCCAAGGAACAGTCGTCTGTTCAGTAGGCGTTCCAGAAAATATAGCAGACTATCGGCTAACTCAAGATTGAGAAACCCTTTCATTTTGATCAATATGTCTAGATCGACGGATTCTTTTACGCTAAAGCATCCAGTTTCCTCCTATCATGACTGGAATCAGTAAATTTTCTCTGCAATGAAGTCCGAAATTCATTCCATTGTTTAAAGCTAGGATTAGATTCATGCAGTTTCAGTAGTAGGTAGTAAAACTATCCAAGTGTTGAAGCACTTTGTTCTAAGGACATTTTTCAGCATACTTGAACCAAAGTTTCACGTGCCCGCATGTTATGAGTAATTAGTGCAAATACGCAGACAGAAATTTGAAAAAAATTTAGAATCAAGTATAAGACTCTCAGATATTGAAGTACTCGACTCATGTTGTCTTTAATGTCTCTCAAGAAATTGTGATACTGCGGTATTATTCTGGGGCTCTACTGCCTAAGCAGTACTTCCCAGAGCAATTACAGAGTTTCTTACGGAGCCTTAGAATGAATGGTAAATGAAATGTGACCCTTGTAAAAGACCTTGGATGGTAAGAAGAAGAGAAGAGGCGCTTTGCTTCTGTAACAGCTAAAAAAGATACCTGACGCATTTGGTGCTATCTATAGCACTAAAAGAAAATCCAATTAGGTGGCGGAGAATATGAGCGTTTCAAATTGTGAGAGTAGCGTCAACTTCCAGGTCTCGGTGTACAATCCGCGCAACACAAAAGAAAAAAAAATACAGTATTTACGAAATTAAATACTGTATTTTACTGTATTAAATACTGTATGAATTAAATACTGCTCTTATGCTCTCACGGAGCGTAAGAGCTAGTTCTGCTATGTGTAGGTGAGGTGTGAAACCTCATGTCAGGTGGCAAATCCTTCTTGTCGTAAAAGATGTGCAGCATACGGACGAACGAAAAAAATCGTCCACTAAGATTTAATAATTTAGAAGTGCAGCGACGTTTGCAGTAGTATTGGCTGCTGCGTTATTGTAGAATTAGACATTAAGCTTGTTTTGGTATTCCTTTATTGTATCAGTTTTCAAATCATGCGCAAATTTTCATTTTGTTTGAAGTAAGGGGCACCAGTTATAATCCGAAACAAGCTTGTATTTCAGGACTTGCAACTTCTTCAATTCATTTTCTTCCTCGCTTGCTTAGACTGAAGACACGCAAGTAAAGACTGGGTGGATGATAGTCTTATATGGTCGTAACTTTCGGGCAATATTGAGTCCTGAGTCACTTGAGCTTTCTCAAAAGCCCTCAGCTTAAGTACGCTACAAATTAATTTGCATCCTGGTGAGGAATACGTAAAGAAGAAGTAAAGTAAGAAGTCTAGTAAAGATCAAAATCATAATAACTAGTTAGGTTAACATAAAAATCTTACCAAATAGTTAAAAACCAGCTAATAATACCACAGCTGATTTTTCAGGAAATACTTTTTGTATGCAGAAATGAAAGCAGCGATAGATGTTTTAATCTCACAAACAAAAGGGAGGTGTGAAACGTAAGCAAGGTATCTTCCTGTCTTCCTTTTCTAACTCTGAAAACTTAATTTCATTATATTTGAGTAATTTAAAAGAAACGGTTATAACTTTTATAATATTTAGTATCCAAATGATATAAATTCCTCAAAAATTTCATCAGAAATATCTGATTTTAGAAAGTTAGTTATTTCTGGACACTGAGCTGAAGTGGCTTCAAGTTTAAATCTTTTTAAATTATTCAGTTATAATTTACTGGAATTTGGAAGTTGCATTAAGAATATCTTGATGCTGTCATTTTAATCTGGCAGATTTAAAATATTGCGTAAGATCGAAAGGTACTTAAAACTTGGCTGTTCATTCAAAGAACAGAATTAAACAATCAAGAAAATTTTGAAAAAAACAAATAGTGACGATTTTTCTTTAATTTGGAAAAAAATATAGAAATTATTTCAAAATTAGTACAGTATTTTGTACGTTACTGTTTATACTATTTCAGAGTTATTTTTCGGTTTTTAGAAAGATGTGTTATTTTTATATTAAATAATT
The DNA here is from genome assembly GCA_000611955.2 of Stegodyphus mimosarum. NCBI lineage: Eukaryota > Metazoa > Arthropoda > Arachnida > Araneae > Eresidae > Stegodyphus > Stegodyphus mimosarum. The sequence goes on along the minus strand of KK118057.1, from coordinate 384,334 downwards.
TTACAGACTTTCTTCTTTTCCGTTTTCCTGCCAGAATGCAAATTTTAGTTCGCTTGTATTCAAATGTAAAAGAGGTAGTATTTAAAGGAAGGTTTTAGGTGGTTGAATCAGAGCGAGTTCCGCCTGCTGAAGGGTCACGTTACTAGCTGAATCTCTTCGATAGCTATCTGTCTGCGGCGTTGCGTTATTTTTACCATCAGGGCTTGTCACGCCAGAATTATGCTTCAGACAACTTGTGCATTATTCACTCTGTGTAGCCTTTGGCTAACTTACGACTTGGTTTAAATTGAATTCATTACTTTTGAGTTACGCTATAAATGCTGTTTGCTTCTAATAAATGCTTCTTGCGTTTTGTAAACACAAGAAGTGTCTTCTGTTAAGTTACTAAGTTTTAATAAAAGGGTCTTTTACACCTTTCTTACGTTCTCTGTCTTCTTACTAAACATAGCCGTAAGTCGCTGAGTTTCGATTGAATTTATGCTTCCAAAGAAGGTAATACAGATAATTTTCGATTTTTTAACCTTTTAGGTTTTGCGCCAGAAAATCCATCACCACTACCATCACTTAAAACTGTAAATCATTACTTGTATATTTTTCTGTATATATAAGGCTACGGTTAAACCAGTTGTGAAAGTTAGAGTATTTTAATTAAACAGTAACCATTAATGAAAGTACAAATATAGTCAATTCAGCTGTATATAGGGGCGCGTATTTACCTCGTTTCTTCAGGTGAAAAAATATTTAGACATTGTGGCTGCTATTAAGAGTAATTGTTTTAGAGCTTACGTAACTTTGGATGATTAAATATGTTTACACGTGCAGACCTAAAGCTAGAAAGACACGATATGTTTTTCGGAACACATCTCTAATAATAATACTTAACACTCCTTGCAAAATATTTTTTTTTATATTCAGACAGTTATACTTTTACATAACTAAGTAAAGGAGCTTACTGACTGACGACTCGCTAAACACTAAAGCGTAAAATACTGGTAATAGAATACCAAACAATTGATTGGCTTCGTTTGATATATTTGGTTATGGCAAAACACGCGAGAGCTATCTGCCTAAGAATACATACGCCGTTTGTGAAGGACTTTCTAAAGGAAACACTTATCGTATCTACGTTACATATAGGAAAAACTACGAAAATGTCCTTCGCCTGCAGTAGGACCCAGTTCAAACTATCAGTGTTCGGCGACTTTACCGCTCGGCTGCTTGTGTGTTTCCACACAATAGAACGGGCTGGCTCCATGAGATTTACGTTGTTTTATTTCTGCGTGCAAAGTCAAAACCAAACAGATTCTTTTTAAAAAGTTCTTCTTAAAGGCATCTCTCCCCATAGATCATTAGCCTCTTTATTTCAAAACTTTTATTCATTAACTACATTATGCAAAATATAAAATAGATAAAATAGTTTAAATTGTGTCCATATTATTTCGAAAAGTTAACCCAGAATTTTATTTGTTGTTTCAAACACACATGCCAAATATTCCCACGCATGTGTTATTATAAAGCCAACAAATATCGCTTCGAAGCTGATTTTCAAGTTACATTTTTAGTTTCAGGTAATCTTTATTACTTTTACGCTTTCATTTTGAGTATAGCTTTTACATCCGTTGATAAAATAAGATAAATATTTCTTTAATGCCGCAAGGAGTTATCTTCCTGTTGTCGTAATCTAAAGCTTCTGTATGTATGCGACAAAATATCTATGCTAGTAAGAAGGAGATTTTCTTACTCAATTCGTTCGTTTGAAGAAGTGTAATCTGTAAAATCACCCACTAAAGACGATCCGTCAAATGTAAATATTACGAGCTCTTGAAAGCTTAGTATTTCCACCGCGCTCGAAATGATAAGAAATTCACCCAGCTTTTTCAAGTGATTTTGCTTCGGCTGTTGTTCGATTTCGGTGTACTGAGATGAACGTGTGAAAATGTGCCGTGTGCAGAAGTGTCACATTTTGTTAAGGAAAACCAAATCGTCAGTTTTTTTCCCGCAATATATGCGTACATTTTGATCTGTGACAGACGCTCAAAGTTCGCAAGGTATTTTTAGTTACTTTTATTTATTTAGAGAAATTTCCAATAATTTTTTATATCTACTTTTAGAATTTCAGAAAATCATTAAGATTGGTAGGATTCCTATGTCGGAAGCTGAAAATTTTCAGTCTGGAGATTATTTTTCAATTATTGCTTTTTTCTTATATGTGAAAATGATATTTTAAATTATCATATAATTAAATATATTCCAGCAAACTCAAAGGCTGTTCATAAAATACCTTTAGTTGATCTCAAGGAAACATAAAACTGTATTGAGCGTATTAAAGTTTCGAATGTAACAACATTTTTAACCTTTAATGCTCGTTTTTAATATTACTTCTGTATCGCTTAAACTGAAAATTATATACAGCGACTTCAATTAATGAAAGCTCTGAAAAATTGCTCAGACAATGAAGGCTTTGAAAATAAATATTGCATCTTGTATTGTGTTGCATATTTTGTTACCTTATTTTTTACATTCTACATTTGTATGATGCTTCAAATTTAGATTTTAATATGGTTTGACAAAGCATTAAAATAATCTGTCTAGTATGATATTTTGGCCAAAAGCGGAATGTGGTTTCAACCACTTTTGCTGGCACGGCATTTTTACAATTTATTTTTCATTTTCGTATTTCTGTTACTTGAGAATTTTTATATGAAAATTTGCTACTTATCTGTTTTTCCGTTTTATATTTGAGTAGGTTTCAGTTTTAGCTGCAGTTTTTAGTTACGCCTTTAGCTTTGAGCAGTTTTTAGTTGTAAAATATTACGCGCTGATTTATGTTATACATCAAACGGTTTCCGAGCTTAAAATTCTTAATCGAAATATGAAATTCTAATAAAATTGAAAGCTATCTGTTTTACATTTTTCAAATACTTTTGAATACAAAATATTTTTCAGGTCACTTTCAAATGTATATTATATAAAAATGCTCTAAATTTTACGATTCTGCAGGTTCTTTTGTGTATAAAAATCAAGAATATGGATTTAAGCATTTCTGCGTTTGTTTTATTTGCATATTTTTAGTCGGCATATATTATAACAAACTGCAAATGCTTGTTTATATAATCCAAACTTTAAATCTAACTTAAGTAATTTTTACTAATCAGAATAATTAGGTGATAAGAACGCAACCAGGGAGCTAGCATTACGTAGGGTAGTACTTTAGCCAATTTTAAAGGTCGTAAATCCGTTACACTTCAAATATATTTTGATTGGCGTATCCATAATGAAAATATCTAAACTAACTGCAATTTTAAAATGTTATAAATTTACCTGGGAATAATAGTTGGTCTAATTTTGAAGCTTTAAATTTGCTGTTTTTGTTAATAAAATTAAATTTTCCTTTTCTCCTGCAACATTTAATCTGATCATAATATTTAATTTTTAAGTAAAACAAATTGAATGTATTTTACCGGGATTATTTGCATTCTCTTGGAGTACTGTATAATTTAAGTAAGCGCAATCACTACCTTTAACATAAATACGAGCCAGTTTCCCTCAGAAAATAGGCATCCCACTCTCTAGGTAGGTAACCCTCGTGGGCTTTGCCTTAATTAATCAACCAACCAAATTATTTCCAGTCTTGGAACAATATATACAGAATTATTATTATTATTTTGTTTTCCCCTTATGCTAGGAATGAGCTCCATCGGTGGCTGAGAAAAGACAATTGAACATAGATAACTGTCCTCTAGGCGTTTGAATGTAATGGCAGCTTACAAATTATGCGATTTTTCCCCCACACAGTGAATATTAACCAGTTTTCCTTAGAGAGTCTCGAAATGGAGGTTAATCCTGCCAACATAGGGCTTTTAATTTGTTAAGTACTTAAATTTATCCCTATTGTGATGAAACATTACGTTCGTTTCACTGGTGACAAAATTTCCCGAAGTCCAGTTAAATAAAATATGATAGGAAAAATAACTTAAATTGGACGAAATGTGACATAAATATGTTTTTTTACTTCGCTCGTCTGTTTTTTACACACTAATTTTATCTCAAAACTGCTGAGTGGTTAAATTTGCTATGCGCTAGTAGTTTGCTTAGGTTCTGCGGTAAAATGTACTGGTTATATTAGGTTTTTATGATTTTAATGTATGTAATATAAATATGGGTCACATTTCCCTAAAATATCCACCACGAAGGTATGTCTATATGTACATAGTGAAGTTTTGCCATAATCAAATAATCAGTGCATCTATCGTATCCTGACCGAATGCTCAAACTAAACAGGAATGAAACATTGGTAAGGTGTTTCGTATTTCAATAGTTATCAAAATATGAATAATAAATTTTAAAAGGTATCTCGTTGTCTGGATTGTGCTTCTAGATATGAGCGGTTAAGAAAATGTTGTATAGAAGTTTGTAAGTTGTTTTAAGATATTTTGTTTTAACTAGCTTTGAACGAATTTTATTAAAAACGTTAAAAGGTAGCAGTTTTCTGTAGAAAATACTCACACTTAATACTGGAATTATTTTCATTTTATGTAAACCGAAAGCGATGTAAATTGCGTTTCTCATGTATCGAAAGAGTGACTTAGGATATGAATTAGATTTAAATATAGCATTGTTCTAATATAGATATTTTGACACAAAATCGGACGCCAATTCTGAAATGACATGCCACTTTTTTCCATATTTCGATTCTACGACTCAAATTATGGCAAACTGCGGTAAAACTGCATATTACGGGCCAGTTTGGCGCGTTTTCGAAAAAACATGAAATCGGTTATTTTCTCCTGTTTTAGAAAATCACTATCTCATCACATCGCCATATTTAGATGATTGCGAATTTGAATGAATCTTGTAAGCATGCAAAAATATCTAAAACAGAAGCTCAAGAAAAACAACGATAAAGTATTTGAAAGTTTATAACTATGTATTTTATGGGATTAGCAATATTTAAAACTTTTCATAATATCATATACCATTTTTAAGACAGTAGCAAAATGGAATAACACGTTTTAGCACGAACTTTAAGAAATTGTAATAAGCAGTAAATGATTGGAATGCATTGATTCATGTTTAAGCTAAAACTTAAGATAAAATTCAAAATTTCGCGATCTACCGAAACATCAGGAATAGTATAGTAAAAAAAAAAGGGGGGTTAAACAATTTTACATAATTTATATTTTTACAATAAATTTTTATTTATAATAAACAGAAATTTGTTTATATCTGCACTAAAATCTAATAATACAATGGCGATGAAATTCAAAGTGGCGCGCTCCTTTCAACCACGTGCTTAACCACATATGATGGACACACACCTCCATTCACACAAATCTGTCGCATCTTTCCTTTCGACTAATTTCATACTATTTTTACACTTAGGACATTCGTACATATTCGCAAATATTCGCAATCAAACCATAATTCATGCACCATTCTATCACACATCTTTCGCCCTTGTCTTGTAACCGAATCAAACAAGTAAAATCCACATGTTCAACTCTTTCGACGCCAGCCATTTTGCTCATAATCTACTAAAAACACAGTGAAATGACGAAAATTCAAAAAGCCCGCTTAAATACTATAATTTGTAAACTTAAACCCTAATGATTTTTCATGACGCCAAGAGGTGACCAGATTTGGCGCGATTTCGCTTCATTTGGCAACTGGCCCCTAATCTGCAGTCTAGGCCAAACGGCCAAGTTTTGTAAAACTCGCAAGAGTAGTTTTTAAAAAATTGGCTCTCAAAATTTTAGCTCCTCAATGTTAATTCAATTTGGTATGTATTTATTAATATCTCTCTTTTTTTAAAAATTTATTTGATTCCCTCGTACGCAGTTCGAAATTTAGGTTCATTCCAAATAAAATTTACCCATTTTTCATGATTTATTTTTGAAATTTGTATTTTTAAATAATTTTTATAAATTTTTCGAAAAATGTTTGAATTATAACCTATAAAATTTTTATAATCATCTTAAAGTAGATGTATTTCTAAGCATACATGCAAAAAATTAGAGCTTTTTATTCAAAATTTCGGAAGATATACGTGAATATATATATTGGCGCGTTTTGAAATTTGGCATATTTGTTGAAAGCGATAATAACATCTAATGTGGTTTACGCACTTTGCTAAAATTATTTGAAAGTAGGAACGAAGCGACTTTTTTCGGCTGATGCTCTATGTGAAAAGGTAGGAACGACGTGACTTTTATTTCTGTTCCTGCACAATGGAAGGGATAGGCAAATAGGTTGCCATGTATTAAGAAGTTCGCGAAGTAAATTATTCTGGGTTCAAACTGAAAAAAAAACACCACGTTAAATTTTTGAATTTCTCCGTAAATTTCTCACCAAATTTTAAAAAATTGTAATGTTTAGGCATAATTTGAGTCGTAGAATCAATATGAAAAAAAATTGGTATGTTATTTCAGAAAAAGCCCGATTTTGTGTCAAAATACCTATATTAGAACAATGCTATATACAAATCCAATACATATCCTAAGTCGCGCTTTCAAGACATGAAAAACGCAATTTGAATTTCGTCAATCGGCCCAGTAGAACGGGAGATATTGAACTGTCCTTTTTTTTTCCTCTCTACCCGCAGTGTACGTAGGTATCCCGCATAATTCAAAACAGATTAGCCATAGAACGTTGAAAGTTTGTATATAACACTGCTATAAGATCTAGTTGTGCACCTTCCCTTTCATTTCAATCTGCAGTATCATATATATATCTATATATATACCCACTCCATTACCTGGCTTGAAAGTCCGTACCCGGCCTTTATTTTCTCAGTCGTTGAACGCAGTCATATGCTTCGTTAGGAAGTGTTTTAGATGATAAAAAGATTCATGTTTTGGCAATGTCAAATTTAAAAAAAATAATTTTCGACAAATAATGAAATCTAACTTTTAATGCGGTCTCCCAGTTCCCATAATGGCATTTGAAAGTTTTATACTTGTTATGAAAAAATAAAAATATAAGAAGCTGGATTCCCTACGATAAAAATTGATCGGGATGTTTAATTTCAAAATTTGCAGTTTTTAATATCATTTTGAACTCGCCTTGGGGGATCGGGTAATTAAGTTAGAATAATTCGAGGAAATAAGTTTAAATGAAGTGCAGCAAAAAATGTGTGTAATGTAATAGGCCATTCAAGAAAGTCATGTGGTTATGATGATCATCAGATTTTTAGTTCGAATAATCATAAAAAAAAGGCAAGTAGATTTCAATTTTTTTTAATTGTGAAAAGAAAAGGGGAAAAAATTTTCATATTTAATACACAGCAGTTTTATATATTATTTCTTCCAGACGGATAACTTGTTGAGTGCACACTTTTCACGCATATATATTGTATATATCGCCGATAATATTGAATTTATTATGCGTACAGCATCCTTTTCAACACCAGTTTCATTCATTAGCAATTTCTAATCCGTTTGTCCGAAATCTCTCTAAAATCTTCATTGGCAAGTTTAAAATCTCAATGAAATTTGAGCTCAAAAATTAATTAAAAAATAATCTAAAAACTTATAAATGCAAAAACATGTAACGAAATGCAGACTCTTATTAAGTACATAGTTAAGTCAAGCTTTAATGAATAACAGGAGAAAATAAAATTACTAGAGTCGAAACGCTTCGCGAAGGAGCTAATGACTACTAGAAATGTAATACGATTTTAATCTCAGGTAATAGTTCAGTCAGTGGCAGAGCCATAAAAGTAGCTGAGCACTCCTAGTGTCGCCATGATTTTTATTTCTGCTTACGAAAAACCTAGTTCTGGAAGTTTTTCTCATGTGTACCATAAGCGTTAGCCGGTTTCTTGTAGGAATTCCTTCATCGAAGCATCTTACGTTAAGCACACAATTGCTTTGTGCTTTGACATAATTACTAATCGAGGACATGTCTTTGCTCTGATACTCTTCAAGTGTTTTGCTACGATTAACCACCACCACCAACAACAACAAAAAAAAGGGGGTGGCTGATGATTTATTGTCGAGCAAGTACTCATGAAGAATGGAAGGGGAGCTGATGGGAAGAAAAGTTGTGTGATATTTGCCAGTTTCAAGCGCAGATAGGGATCAACCAAGCCGAAGCAAATTTGTTTTTATTATTTCTGTATGGTATAAGAACGTATTTGAAATATTCTGAAATTTTATGAGAAAATTTTGCAATTCAATTGTGATTTAAAAAAAACTCAAAATTTTGCAATTTACCTCCAATGCATCAAAGCAGTTAACTTAAGAATGTTCAGAAGGGAAGAGATAAAAGGAGAACAAATTTTTGAAAATAATTATCTGTATATTTCTGTGAAGGTCGAAAAAGTTTATAAAAGTAATCCGCTATGAAAAACGAGTAAAAATACTCATTATAGAAATCGTAAAATACCGAGCTATTCAATTTGGCGCGCCTTACAGTTCTAGTATTTAAGGACTTCAAGTCATGAAAGTCTAGATGAATACACATGGGAGAGAGTGAGAATAGTTTTACGGTACGCGCATTTTGAAGTTACGCTAATTTTCTTTTTATTTAATTCACAAAAGTTTCATGAAACTAAAAGAATGTGTCGATGAAGCTTAGCCTTATATGGGAAACAGAAGAGCAATACTTTTTTGACATAATTCGTCATATTGTTTGTGATACTTTTTAAACTAACAGAACTCGTCAACAATGCATTTTTGGAACACATATAGTTTTGATGACCACGATTTTCAGTGACACTGTTGTCAGAGGATATTAGAAGAGTATATAGTTGCTGCTTACAGTGAAAACGATAACACATTTTCACATTATGTGCCCTGGATTTTGAGGGTCATTCTTTTGCTGAAATATGAAATTTTCCATAAACATAACTTAATAGTTCTTTTCTTTAGATTTTTTCTTAGTATAAAATATATTGTATGGTTCACAATACCATCAATGAAAACAAGCCTGCCAAATCCATTTGCGACCATACCGAAACAAATCCAACCTCATATGTTTTGCCTTTGGACATACGTTTTTGATTCTAACCACGATCGTCTTCCAACTTTGAACTCTCAATGTATATACATGAATCTACTCATCTAGAAATACATAATAATAATAATAATTGCGAATTGTGTAGATAACCAGGGAAAAAATGTCGAAAACGGAGATGTTGATCGCCGAAGGCGTACTTCCTGACGAATATGATCCCTCTGACGAAATTTTAAAATTTCGTGGAACCTCCTAAAGAGTGTTGCATTGCGAAATATAGAATATGTATATATTTTCAGTTTCCAATTCACATTTATTTAACATTTTTTTAATATTATACTTACCAAATAAGGTTTTTTGTGGGTTTGTCGGATTTTGATAAATTTCGATGCGTATTATCTCGTCGACAGTAAAAGTTGGCTGTGAGATCCTATCAAAGTCGATTTAATCATTTTAAGGAACTGACACCTCTTTAATTTAACAATCAGTATTCGACCTACTTCAATTTTGCACTTCATAAAAATGCTTTCATGGAATTTTACTATTTTGTTAGGCACTTTGTTAGAATGCTCCAATCTATTAGGGTTTTGTCTGCAATATTCAGCTGAACATGTCCTGTTCATCAATACACATATTTTTTTAATCATAGGATTCCATAACTTTGAAAGTAATCCGCTGCTTACCGTTCTATAGAAGGCAGATCCCAAATTTTGCTCATTTTTCAGAATGCAAGAAAAAAATACAGCCATAACAATTAATTTATAGCTTTGTTAGTGAAAACCAGACATAACTTATACAGAATCAGTCAGGGCTCATTAAATGGAAGTGAGATGTTATCAGTGCGTTGTTACGTCAAGTCACGGTTATTCATATCTGGTGGTAAATCTCGCTGCTTGGCTACAATTTCACGGTCGACAGGGTAATACACAAGTACCTTTGAATATTTTATCGTAAACAACTACTTTGTTTTTCAACGAACTTTAAATTGGCACTTGCTTGAAGTTTAACCGGGTTTGGGGAAAAATATATTTGATTCATTTATTGTTGTAAAATGCTGTCATTTCAGATATTCCAGAAATAATTTTAAGTATAATTTAACTCTGAAATTTAATAATTAGGTATTTTACATTTAATCTGAGGAATTCATTGGGCCCATTTAGTCATTTATTTAAGTACTTTTCTGATCTTATTTTGTTGATTTTTATATTTAATTTCAGTAAATATATACATTGCGCTTAAAGTAAAATTTTATTCTGAATAAATAAAATGTTCGCTTAATCATTATTTTCCAGCTTACTCGTTATTTTCCATTTAAATAAATAAATGGTCGTACGAAGTTCGCAGGTGCACTTTACTCGTAAGATGTGCGTTCCACCCGATAAGGTGTTAAAAACTTGCAAAACATTGCAGTCTGTTCTTTGAAATTATTATAAAATTATTTGTTTTATTTACATAACCTTACAGGTATTAACTTTAAATACAAATTGCTGTCTTTTTGTTTGTTTCTTTCCTATTTCTGCAAGCAGCTTATTTTAACTTGCAGTAAGTTTGATTGTTTTAAAGTCTAAAAATGAGGGAGAGAATGGTTTGGACTTTTAGTTCTAAACTATGTTTTCATTTGGTGATATAAATATACGGAATATAGTCTAGATGTCATTTAAAGATTGTACAGCATACATGTAAATGAACAGATTTTACAGAACAAAATATTCAAAGAGAAAATCTAATTTTCGAAATTTTAAAAGCATATGAAAAGTCCAAGGGTAATTACTGTTGGTCCTTTAATAGATAACAGAAGGAATTCTCTCCTTATGAGTTGAAACGATTGGTTCTGAAAATGAATCAGGTGGATGACACATTTGAAAGTGAATTCGCAGTTCTATCAAAAAAAGAATATGGGAGGAAAACTGAAGCTTCAATCATAGATCACGGGATTATAAGGAAAAAGCGGTAAAATTCTAGCATAACAGAAGAAATGATTAAAAGAATCGAGGTGTAGCTTGCACTGTATTCAATATAAAATAAAGCAGGGAAAAATTTAGAGCATTTTTATTTTAAAAGAAAGACTTTTTGCGAGAAATTGGTCGAGGAAAAACTTCCATGCAACCTCTCCATTTATTGTGACTTAAATCCATATAAAATGTTAATTGTGACTCATTCGATGTTAATTGCCTTAATGTTTATTGTGACTTAAATAAACTAGATGCATTAGTTTTACCATTGGGCCGCCGGCAGCCTTCCATTTTGAAACCTTTATAATTCCATTCAATTTGTTAATAGCAGTTAGCATGAAACAAATTACTGTTTTGATTCCTTTTTACTGCACTTCATCTGTTCGAGCTAGCCAGGTCTGGAAGCCCCTTCCTCTGGTGAACTGCACTTCATTTGTGCTAGATAGTCAATGTATAATCGGCGTATTTGTTACTACGTAACGTAGTATTGTTTGCATCATGCTAAAATGTTCAAAATATGATGCATCTTTCCATAGCAAAAGGTTTTCCAAATTTTTTTACATTTTGGTCTAATTCTTCAAGGGTTAGATATCCATCAGTTCTATTAAACCTTTCGTTTTAATTTTGTGTGTATAGACAGCCAAAATATGTTTCGAATTTTGTCTCTTTGTTCATTATTTTGCATTTCCGTTGCATGAACTGATCAGCGTAGCGAATTTAATGATTTTCATACCTACATTCCGTAAACTTTGAAACTCGCAAAATACCGCTGTATTGTCAAATTTCTGTAATTTTTAACTGTCTACGTATAGAATAGTAGTTGCTAATTATTTTAGTATTATGTATTTCTAGAAGAATAGATTCATACATAATTTTGAGAAAAATTGAGAGTTCAAGATTGAAAGATCTTTTAAGAACGGTACTTAGCTTTCTGCAAAGAATGCGACGACCACCACTACTAATTATATTAAATATGCTTCCATCGCTGAAAACGACCTTCCTTCAAAAGTTTTGTCTTTAATTCTTATGATTTAGTAACACTAAACCTGTTCTCTAATTTTGCAAAGTGATGTACGGTTTGTTTTTGCTAGTCTTTCGTTATACGGTTTAAGCACAAATACGCCTACCAATCACTGTAGAGGTTTCTACAGAAAGCTGGGTGACACTCATTTTGAAATCAAACTTGATTTCTTTCAGTATTTTGCTTTGAATAGAACTTTCTTTGGATTGATAGAACTGCGAATTCACTTTCAAATGTGTCATCCACCTGATTCATTTTCAGAACCAATCGTTTCAACTCATAAGGAGAGACTTCCTTCTGTTATCTATTAAAGGACCAACAGTAATTACTCTTGGACTTTTAATATTCTTTTAAAATTTCGAAAATTAGATTTTCTCTGAATATTTAGGATTTCTTTTCTTTCTCTTCTACCTTTATGTCCGACCATTCTCTCCCTTTTGCATTTTCCAGTTATTTTCTGAACACACGTGTGACTTCGTCCTGTAATTTTAGTGATTTTACGATAAGATTTTACCATTCTTTCATAACCTCAAAACTAACATTCTCCCACCAGTATTTTAATTCTCTTCAAGGTTTCATATTATCTTCTAAAATCAGATTAAAGTATAACAAACAGGTTGTGTCGAGTAATAAACAATATTTGTTCACAATAACTATGAATTTATCCTTAAGTCCAGAATTAAAAGAAAATATTGGGAATTAAACACTTCTTTCAGAAAAATATTCTTAATTTTTTATCGTAAAGTTTCTGTGATAACATGCTTTAATTTCATAAATCAGCGATTTTAGTCTGTTCTTACTTTCAAATTTAGAAAACTAAATGCCTGTCATTTTATGCACGATCATAAAATTTTACATATTATACGTCTTTGCTTAAAATTTGCTAAATGTGAAATGTCGCAAAATATGAAAATATAAAAAGTAATAAATATAAAATGTAACTCAAATGTTGTAAAAAGAAGTTACTCATAGTTTCTGCACTCGCTGTTCAGATTCTGTGTTAAATTGATAAGAATCCTGTCTACTTTTACTATTCTTATTTTAAAATAAAGGACGTTTTAATAAATTTTAAAATTTGCTTGTTTTGCCGTTTTTAGTCTTCTTGCAATTTATTATGCAGAATAATTTTCAATTTCCATTTCTTCGCACTGCAATATCTTATAAAGTTATATGAAAAAAATGTGTGCTACCCGCATGTTTATCTTGACATTTTTCATGTAATTTTACCTGAAAGTGGAAGAAATTTTAATTTTTGATGGGGAAAGACCTGCTTGATTTAGAATAAACTTTTAATAATTTTAAATTTTTTTCCACATTTGCATAATTGCTTTACTCAACTCAATTGGCATAACTGACCATTAAGATTGAGAAAATTCTGCCTAAATCTGCAAAATATTGAGTTTTTTTTTTAACTCTTTGTTAACAAGAGTTTTAAATTAAGTTTTAAGGAGATGCTTAAAATATTCAAGGGCAGACTTCTTAAAATTGACCAAGATAAGTTAAAAGAAACTAGAATGAAATACCCTGTGTTATAACCTGGAAAATCTACGGGTTTGATTTATGTACCATTGTATACTGTGTATGTTAGCTGCCATTGCGTTTATTGGTTGGCACCGAGATTTTGGCTCCAAAAGACTTTGATCAGAACTTAAAATACGTAAATGTTCGATTAGCTGTAAAACGAAATCACCTTCCACTCGTGATAACTGCGTTTAACACCAAGGTCACGTAAATTGTTTGTGTCTTAGATAACATTAACGCCAAGCAGGCGAGAAAAAAAAATGCTGCAAATGTGTGATAGCAGAATAAAGTTCATTTTGAATCTGCTTTCCTTGGGCTATATGCACAATAAATGTATCCTAAAAATTTTAAATATGTAATAAACAGCTTTATTCAACTGCAAATAGTGAACAGGATTTGCCGCCCGTTTTATCATTCGAAAACGACATGCTTTCTTTCAGTGTTTTGAAATGTTTTCATATCGTTCGTTTGATAATATTCGAAGTGCTACGTGTCTGCAGACTATTGAAGTGCGATAAAGGAAGGTATTAGTAATCCTGTTTTCTTTCAAGGTATACACCTTGGAAATTCGAGGCTAATTAAACTATAGTGTGTTCAGTGGGATAAATACCCAGTGTAGTGTTTAGACATCCTGTTGAAAAATACAGCTATGGGCAAATGTAATTAAGGTGAAGTCTAGCTGTTGTTGTTTGTTCGTGGAAGAAAAATTATCCTAAAATTTTGTCATGCAGCATTCCACACCAAACACCGCTTCTTTGTAGCATGAGGATCTTGTGATCCCAAATCCTCACATATGTGCAAATTAAACGAAAACAAATTGTTAGGGAAAAAAACTTTTGATGTACTTGTGATAACACCACAAAAATTTACAGCACTACTTGCAGGGTGAAAATATAATAGGGTGAAGTTGTTCAAGGGGGTTTGTGGACATTTTGTTTATCATTTCTGGCTCAATGTATTATTGCCGCTTTCTCGTCGGTTTACAAAATTGTTTCCTACATTTAAGAACTATGCTTACTCATCAGAACTCTTTACCGATGTACTGGAATGAATAATTTGGCATAATGAGTGTTTTACAGTGAAAAAAATATTGACACAATGCGATTATGAAAAAGCAGTTTCAAATCGTCAACCTTTTGTTTCTCGGACATTCGCTGAGCGGTAGTCGTTTGTTTCTCGTCAATGCCGAAAGGTGCCAAATCCACCGTATAGCCAGCGCCGCTACAGAAGGAAAGTACCTATTGGGCTGTTTGCATTGTAGTCTCCAACATATAATTAAATGAATTTCTAATTTTACATTTCTGTTAGCTGATATTCCGCAAGCTGAGGAGATTTAAATTGTAAATGCAAGTCGTTTAAAAGACTTGCATTTACAATTGCGTTTTAGGACTCTTTTGTTACATAGACGCTTTGTTACATAGATACAGGCTGTTTTAGTAGAAATTAAGGAATTACTTACGGGGTGAAACCACACAATTTAATGTAATTCTGATTCATACATACGTTTTTCCTAATGACCAAATCAAAAACTGTTTAAGTGTTATTTATGTTTGAAAATTAAGCAGCTGTTACATACTAAATTATGTTTAGAAATGAAATTTTAATTTATAGCTATAAATACCAGTTCTTAAATTTCAAAATGGTCTGGTCTTCCTAAAAAAAGGCATATCGACTCATTTAACCAGGCAGTATCTGGAATTGGAAAATATTCTACCATCATCTTCATTGTATGTGTTGATGCATGTGCTACTAACAGGACTATTAAGAGTGAAGTTCTTCTTTGACAGAAGGGAAATATCATTTTATATTCCTAGCTACAAAGAACTAGTAATTAGAAGCTATTTTTCGCCATATCAAATATGCAGGTGACAAGTAACGGTAGACGGAACACCAGTACTTTGCCATTATGTTTGTTACACAGGTGTAGTCCCACGCTTCCCAGTATGCTAGAACCCGCTTTACACTGTGGTTTGACAAGGAATGCAAAGGAATAATAGTGAATTCACGTTCTTTGGTGCAAGTGCATAAAAGGAGAAATTTTGTAACATCGCACAGATCCAGTCTGTATTAGAAATATCCGCCTAAAGATAGGGATACGTTCGGTGAACCTTCTAAGGAAGCTGATATTTGCGTTATAATGAGGGAAATCGTGACTAACTTCTACGGATATAGATTATGAAGTTGCTTAAGCGGCCAAAAGGGGACCTTAGTAACATGAATAAGAAAATTAAGCTTCTAAGGATACATGATTTTGATGAGCTAGCAGATGAAACTTCGAGAACTGTGAAGGAAATGAGTTAAAAGCGTAGACCATTGTATCCATTACTGCATGGACGCCAGTCTGGAAAGGGACGAGAGATAAAAGTGAAGCCACGTGTAAAGAAAAATGAATATAAACAATACAAGTAATGCAAACAAAATAATCTAGACAGTTATTTGCAGCTCATAAATTCGAAAATGCAACAGTAACTGAAAAGAATTATATTCTAGGAAGTAAGAAGTCAGCAATCCAAGCTAGGTTAAGCAAATGTGGTCTTTCTTAGAATATGGATAACAAGTGGTTTGACTAAACTACCTTCTAGAACGATTTGGTAATTTAGGACATCTGAAAAATTTACAGCATCATTTTTTTTCAGCTAAGCCCAGTACTGAAGAAACTCTCATTAAGTTCAGAAATGTGGTTCCAATATAGAGTCGATTTTGAAGGTATCGTTGATCAGTTTGTTTCCAATCAGGTAATGAGCATTTACAAATCTTCTCAGAAATTTATCCTGTACAATCTGAAGTTTGTGGAAGTAAATGCTTCTCTTCTTGAGAGGTAGCCTAGTTTTCGAGAAGTATGGAAAGTTGGTTGGCGATATCACAGGCTTCTCCTTATGACAAACTTAAAATGACAAGTTAATGTGAGTCTATGGCCATAACTGTACGATAACCCTACAGGTAGCTTAACATTATCTAGAAGGTTCAGGAATTTCCTCAAATACATGAATAACTTCTTGCAGTCGTGGGGGGGAAGAGTCCGAAGAAAAGTACCTATTGGGCTGTTTGCACTGTAGTCTTCAACATATATCATCTATCTGAACTATCAGTATTTTGTGCTTTCGGCCACTCGACCCCCGATCGACCCTTTGCTAATGAAGTACCCTCATCAACTTACCATGAGTTAAAAGATTTATTTTAACCCCATCTTAACTAACGATCAGTAGCTTGTCGCACGGTTATAAGTATGAATAGTTAACTCATTCAATTATGTGGACTTAGGTATGAAACTTCTGAAGAAATACTTCCTTGCTGTTAATAGAATTAAACTCAAAATCTTGTTATTTTGAGGTGATACTGTAAAATATACTTAGAATCGGATAGAAAAGCGAGATTCAAATTATCATGCTTAATTAAAACTTCAAATGAAGACACTATTTTCAATTTCATGAAATGTTTCAGGGTTGTCATTTGAAAGTGTTTCAGTTTCCATAGGTAAGAAATCCTGCTAGTTATAAAACAGAATTATGCACAGTTGATAATAAATTACTGCTTCGAGAAATACTTTCTAGTAGTGATGAATTTTTTTAAGAACTTAGTCTCATTAGTCACAAAGCTCAGCTTTAAGCTATATTCACAGTTCCAGACAGTAAGCAAATTTTTTTTAAATTCGTATTATCAAATATAAGAACATTATTGTATCAAATATAAGAAGTGTTTACGTTACGAATCAAAGTTTAAACTGTGTCAAAATTATTTTAACAAAGTGCAATGTCCTTAGTAACGCAAGGTTCTGAAAATTAAATTTTCAAAAGCTAACTAAAAATCCACAATATTTTAAGATGTAAAAGAGGTGTTTACAGTTCGCGGAAAAAATCGTATCCTAGAAAAAATAGAGAGCAGACACCAATATATGCAAATTTACTTTTCGGTACTTTCTGATGATCCGTAATCCGGTTTCAACGTTCAGTACAACTGCAGTGTTTTTAGCGCACTTTTCGAGTTATACCCGATAGAGCCAAACCGCGCACGCGGGTACTACTACATACCTGTTTAAGTATACTTGGATTTACATTCTCTATATTCGAAACGGTATCCACTGGCTGTGGAACTATTAAGTATCTGCTGCTTTGTTTAATTTTTTAGCGAATTCATAAAGTCGTCAATGCGTTAGCGATTTTTAATGCACCAAATTTTCATTCACATTTCGAACTACATGTAGTAATGCATTTTTGTCTATGTAATAAGGTGAGATCATTTTAAAATATCTATTTTTAAAGATATCTAATAATTTTCGATGGCAAAGAAATTAAGCTTCATTAGTGTAATTGAAACATGTTTATGTATTTCGCCTTGTCTATTGTACTTAATTAGGTGCTCTACTATAAGTAATAAAAGGAAAAACTTAATAATGAAACTGCGCATAGTAAACTGCAATTGCACATAGTAAGCTGCAATCCTTGCTTTCTTAAGACAGCTGTGTTATGTGACAAATAGAATAATTTAGAGATTTTAGTAAATAGCTCATGCTATTTGTTCTTCAAAAAATGTTTTGAGACTGTTAGAGTGATACCGGGAAGTTGCTTTGTATTTACCTCACTGAAAGAGTCTTATCACTGCGATGAAACTTTGTGTTCCTAAAATTTTTATCAGCCCAAACAATTCTCAGTTTGTCATTCGTTGCAAATTTTGCTGATTGTGTAAAGGCAATGATGTCATTCTCATAATAAAAATAGTAAGTTAAAATTAAGTTTTGTGTATAATTTTTAATACTCTAATTTTACTAATGGCAACTGAGAATGGCATTACGAACAGTAAAAACAAAATTCCTGTTTGAACTTCTGAAAATTAAGATTTGTTTTCTAAACGATCTTCAAAGAATATTTAATCTGTCAAGAAGGCCTTAGAATTTAACTATTAAAAAATACACGGAAATTTGCTAGAGCACATGGATCGCAATTTTAATTTAATAATAATCTTTCATGGCATTAGCTTCAATTATCCTGTTTTGACAAAGATTTTCACTACCTAATAATAAGCAAGTTGATGGACCATAATGCTGCAAATTTTCAATTCCGATTTTGATTTTTATCCTTCCTTTTTATCAGTTTGATCTTCATTATCTACTCCAAGTATTTGGTGGTGGCAGGAAAAGGTTCTCTTATCCGCTGGGACGATGGTCCCAAGACGATAATGAGTTGCATTGTATGCATTGTACTTAGCATTTTTTTTTATCAAATGTTACTTGGTAGCTGTATAGACATAGATTCTGGAAATGGCCTCTTTTAGAATAAATATTGTGTTTAATATAATCAATAAAAGTTTATATATTAAAAAATATGGAGTAGTTTAAAATTTATTCAACTAAAAAGTAAGGAGAAAATTTAAGATGAATCTTTTTGTTATTAACGTAACTTATCAATTCAATGCAGTTTTTAACTGATATTTTCAGGTATAATAGACTCAATAATAAAATCATATTTTGTGGGATTATTTTCAGATATATAATCGGTATTGATCTTATGCTTTGTGGATAATTTCAGTAGGCGCCAAAGTTGTAATTTTGGTATCAATCTATCACTTAGATGACTACCATTGTGTACTGTACCATAATCGATTAAACAGCAAGTAAACAAATATTTTGCTCTAGTTCCTGAGAAGGTAATTAAGGTGGCGGTTGGAATGATATATTTTTTATTCCTTCCCCCTGGTGGCAGTACCTAGCTTATCACTTGCAATACAGATTTGAAGCAGAAGTAATAGCTTAAGTAATTCATAAATCTTTAAATCCATTATCCAAACACATAAAAGGATTAAATGCGCTATTACGTGCTAAAATGAATGTTCTCGGAAGATGACATGTTTATAAACAGCAAGGCAGATATTAGTTGGCAAATTATAGTATTTTTGGTATCTGCTGAAACTTCGAGCTTGGAAAAATCATGAGTATCATATATAATCAGTTACATATAAAAATGATTATTAATTTTAACATAAAATGCGGTCTATATTTTAATTGCAAATGTTGAAGATATCGCAATACACATGAAGGTCCTGAGGTAAATAGGTCATCTCAACCGCCCCGTTAGTTAACCACAAGGTGTTAGGTAAGACACGATATTCATGTCATACCAGCCAAAGATCATATCCAGGCTTTAAAATTCTGCTTTTAGTTAACAATAATGGGCGTTCAGGAAAGCATTCAAATTCATTCTGCGTTTGATTTAAAATTAAAATGTAATATTAAAGAAAAATAATATTTTAAATGAAATAGAGAAATCTTATCTATGCGAAGAAGCGTGTGAAACGAAACATTAATCTGTTGACACTTGTCGGCTGATATATCTGAGTAGCCAGTTTTTATACGGGCAATTACCTATTAAGAGGTAATGATGAAACGTTCGAGAATCGAATGGAACTTCCTTGACCTTCAAACATCGAATTTTGTTTTGCAGGAGTACACGGAAATGATGTTTATGATCAAACTTTTATTTTCAGAATGAGGCTTGGTTTAATTTATTTATTAAAGTGAAATGTTTCATTTTTGTAGCCCTTTTAATAATCATTAAGCTGAAGAAAAATGAAATTTGGTATTGGACTTTTTATATTGACATTTCTGATGCTGACATTTTAATATTGTTACGAATTTCAAATTTATTTGGCTATTTATTTAGAATTGTAATTAGATTTGCTTCATGTTGCCTTAGCAACGCAGACGATTTTTGAAGAGAAAGCTACGTCAAAAAAAAAATAACAATAAAAATAAAAGAGCGCGTGCATTTAATGCTTAATAAATAAATATCTCGTAATTACTGTTGCCATCCAGAAAAATCTAGAAAAATCGAGATTGTTCTACTGATAATTAAAAAG
>KK118057.1:313357-360857 GCA_000611955.2 Stegodyphus mimosarum | reverse complement strand
AAATAACAATAAAAATAAAAGAGCGCGTGCATTTAATGCTTAATAAATAAATATCTCGTAATTACTGTTGCCATCCAGAAAAATCTAGAAAAATCGAGATTGTTCTACTGATAATTAAAAAGCTTATAAAAGCCGAGGTGAAACAGCTCATCTCAGTTAGTTGTAGTTGTTGTTGTTGTTGTTGTTGTTGTTGCTGTTATACTTGTAGCTGTAAAAAGCGAACTGCTGTTTGTTTATTTAATGCTGTATTGAGTGTAGCGATTTCGCTGTGAGACAGAACTATTTTATCTGTTTTGAACTGAGTTTTTGCTAAACGTTTGAGATATTGTGATATTGTGGGAAGATCTGTGAAGAAATATTTCAGCATTTTAATTTATTTCTTGTGGAAAGAATAAATTTTTGTTAACTTTTTACGACTTGTGCCTTCAATATATAACGAACCCGTACGCACGTAACAATATGCTCCTTCGGTATAATAGGGCTCATAAGACAGAGGGAAGGCCTTGCAAATCGTTTTTAATGTCTTATAAACTGTGCATTCACTTTCCTATTTTTTTTTACAATGGTTAATGTTCGCACTGCATAAATTTGTTATTTTAAAATTTAAAGAATGGGGCGTACATTTGCTCTATAGTATAAAAAGCAGCTTGAAAAACTGGATTTCGCCTCTTATGTGATGTGAACTCCTACGCTTGACTGTTAATAAATGCAGTGTCTGACTGAGATAATTTTATGGATTTGCCCGGATTATTTGAATACAGAGGCTATATATGCCTTCATAGAGCCCTTTATAAGAGAAACTAGCTTGTATTCACATTACAGGCGGGTTGAAACCATGAAAAGCTAACACTTTCACCAATATTTGAAACCGAGTCGAACTATCAATGTTCAGCTCCGTTTCCATTCGACCACTGGGTGGGCCTCGAGTTAGTTGCAATGAAAGCTACACAAAGTGTCTTCGGATGCAGAAGACTATTTACGACGTTATCCCATAGTTAGTAATTGTAATTTCCAAACTGATATTGTGAAATGAATACAGAACGAAGACAACTAGTTAGGACCGAAAGCTGATTGTCTACTTCTTAAAATTTTCAGGTGGCCTATGGACTGCTGAAAACTGGTAGTTCGATATGAGGTCATTTTTCTGCGAATGATTTAGCTGCAAGAGGCTTTCGTATATTTTCTCATGAGTAACATGTAAATGAACGAATTTCTCTTCGAAAATTCTCCACGGAAGCCACTCTTGCTTATCAAAATAATTCTTATACGCTTTGCCAAATTGATTAAATTTGTAAACCGCCATGCGAGCAAAGAATATTTGAAAGAGAGGCTATAGTTAGAATGGGATAAAATATTGCAGATAAATATGAAACCTTTGCCTCATCAAAACTATCAAGATATTATTCCTTTGGAAGGATAGGGTAATAGTAAATACATGTCTACTACCGGCCGACTCTGGGTTCCCTGGTCAATGGGTTCGATTAAAGAAAAAAACGGACTGGCTGTACGGGCGTTTTCGTTTTCCGCGTGTGTAACGTGGGTATGAACCAGTTTCCATTAGAAAGCCCTTCACGAAGGCATCCATCTTCTTAGATACATAGCCCTCGCTTGTTTTACCATAATTAAAAAAGTCCTTCATGAAGGCACCCCTTACTGTAGGTTGATAGCACTAATATGCATTTTCGTACTTAGATACAGTTACATGAAGGATATGTAATAAAGTACTAGGTAGGTAATTTTTTTAAAATAAACAATGTTATACATGGTCTGCATACAGTTTTTAACTGTTTTGTGTAGTCTTTTGATTCAAAAGATTTTCGCGAGTGTCTGGAATTTTCGGTCCTTAGGTATCTTAAGAGATATTTAATGCGAGTAAATGCCGATATAAAGAAAAAGATAATGCGTGAGGAAATGATTGGTGGGCTTACACTCATGCCCAGATTTACCATTGCGTATCGAAACATATTCCATGAAATATCCAATCAGTGCAATCTAGTTTTCAGGGAATTTCTGAAAGACAAGCCTAATTAGCATTATCCAATCAAATGTGATCAGATTGTTTCTGATATTCAAACCATGGCCTTACCTCAGAGGATCGTTTTAATTGGGGCAAGGAACATCAAAAATGGAGTAAGCAACAATGGTTCAATGCTATTTTCTCTGATCAGTAGAGTTTTAATGTTATTCTAAACGTGTTTACATCTGTAGGGAGTAAAGAACGCGAAATTTGCCTTCGAGCATTATGGAATGTAACCATTCCGGTAGTTCAGGTGTGATGGCATGGACGGGAATAACGGTAAATGAAAGTACGCCCCAATAAACTCTTTTGCAAAAAAAATGAAGCACCATGAAAGAAGTGGTTGTTTTTGATGAAATTGAATACGTGTATAGCTCATACAGATATTAAAATGATTAAAAAATCATAGTACCTGTTCACGGCTCACAATCACCAATTGAGTGTTCAAATTAGTAGTTGGTCGAACCGCCCCAGGCGGCAATGCATGCTTGAATTCATCGAGGCAAGGAGTGTTTGAGGTTCCTAATGTCATCCTGCGACATTCTGCGAGCCATTCATCAATTGTCGCTTCAGATCTGCGCTATTTTGTGATGCCCGAATCTGGCGGCCTACAATGTCCGATACATGCTCGCTTCCTTAAAGGTCAGGGGACCTTGCTGGCCAAGGAAGAGTATCAATTGCACGGAGACAGTTCAGAGATATGCGAGCGGTATGTGGCCTGGCATTATCTTGTTGGAAAATGGCTCGAGGATGACGTACCATGAAGGTTAATGCAACCTGCCGCAGGATGGTATCAACATATCGTTGAGCTGTTAAAGATGCAGAGGATGACTAAAGATGACCTGTTGTCATAAGAAATAGCGCCCTACACCATCACACCAGGGGTTATGGCTGTATGCCTTTGTAAAACAAAGACTGATTGGGACCGCTCGCCCCGTACTCTCCAGACACGAACACGGTGGTCATCTGCTTCAAGAGTGAAGCGGAATACATCGCTGAACACTATACGATGCCAGTCTAATGGCAGCTATGATGATCGGCTGCGACACCACTCCAGACGACTCTGCCGACGTTGTGGGTTAAAGGCAAACGTCTTAAAAGCCTCTGTGAGCGTAACCCCGCCTCAGACAAGCGCCGCGAGATGGTGGCTGGTACCACGGGAGGTATAGACATGACTGTAATGCATTGAATAGTCGACAATGATACCGTTGGGGCGGTTCGGGCCTGGCGAACAATCATCCGATCTTGCCTCGCATTTGTGCTCCTTCCAGAGCCTTCATTTCGTCGGCAATTTCCTTGTAGCAACCATTGCTGCCAATATCTTTGCACAGCAGTGTGTGTACGCTTCAGGTGGCGGCCTATTGCTCGGTATGAAGCTGTCGCGCCACCCTACAATGCGACCACTTTCGAAGTCGTTTAGTTGTCTGTAAGGTCTTCGATATCGTTGTAATGGCATCTTTAGTTGCTTTTTTTACGGAATTACAATGGCAGCAACAAAAAAGGTAAAATTTCCGCCTCTGTTATTGGTTTTATACTTTGCGAATTGCGCGCTATGGTCGCAATTCCTGTTCATTTGTCTTGAAATTTTGATCATTTGCATGTTCGATCAAGATGATTTTGCATACCAAATTTCGTCACGATCGCAAAGGTCCTTCTCGGTGCTTCGATTTTTTTTTTGCAAAAGAGTGTATTTTGAAAAACAGTACTATGCCCGATCGGAGACGAATGAGAATGAAGTACTTATGTAAGACTTTTCAGAGGTGCATATGAACATTTTTATTTATGAACGATAATGCTCGCCCACATCGAGCAAACCTCGTCGGCGAATTCATTGAAGATAAAGACAATGAGAGAATATCGTGGCCAGGAAAATCTCTTGGAACTTATTTCTTTTTATTTATGTTTCATGATATTATGTATCCTTTCACACAAATAAATGAAATTATTTAACAGTTTCTGAGAAATTCTAAAGGGAATTTGTCCACCAGCGGCGGAGCGGTAAAGTCCCTGACGGGGACATCAACATGGATCCAACTCCAGGGTAAAGGGCTGGCTGGCTGCATGGGCATTTTCGGGGCTCATGTGTAACGTGGATACGAGCCAGTTGCCCTCAGAAAACGCTTTCATGAAGGCTTCCCTCCCCTTAGGCAGATAACCCTTATGTTCTTCGCCATGTTTAAATAACTAACTCTTCCCTTAGGGTAGATAGCCCTCGCGGGCTTTGCTGTAATCAAATAAACCATACCAATCTAAAAGAAATTTCAATGTCAACCTTACACTTGCAGAAAATCGGAAAACGCTTATACATCAAGCATCGTCGGTAATCAAATACGAGCCGACTTAGCAGTGTTCAACAATCTCCTCGACTCTGCCCCTGGGGAGCCGTGTCAAATGAAAAGTTTGCTTAGTTTTGTAATTTATACTTGGGTTAATTGTTTTAACAAATTGATTTAGGCTGAGAAGTTGAAAACTACCAGTGTTAGAAGGCTCATATGCTCGTAACTCTTGATTTTTTTATAATACATTCAAAGTCTATTTGACTGAAAAAGAAACTGTTTAGACTGAAGAAAAAAATTCTTCTAGTTATTCCTGTTTAAATCAGATGCTTATAGAAACCTGACATGTTAAATCTAATTTTTTCTCCTCCCTGCAATTTATTTTTTAGTTAAAGTATATATCAATTGCTATTACGTATAATTATAAAATAGATGTATCGAAAAAAAGTGATTAAATTACAGTCAGGAATAGTTTAAAATTCAAACTCTCTTTGCCGCTCAAAATTTTAATATCGATATTTTAAAATTTCTCTGTATACCATGATTCCTCGTTGCAATGCAGTTGGTAGGATAAGAATTAAACCCATGTTATAAGCTTTATGTTAAAAGGGAAATATTTACTTTCCTCCCTTGAACCACTGACGGAATAATGATTGATGTCTGATTGTTTGACCCGGACTTAAATCCAGGAGAAGATGTGACTGCATGCGCGTTTTCATTTTTTTTCCCATTAGCGATGTGAATATGAGCTGGATTTCCTTAACAAAAGGTAGGCAAAGCAGCCTTCATACAGTTTGCCATAATCAATACCAAGGCAAATAGCTTTCGTGTCATTTGCCAATTATCTAGGCAAATAGCCTTCGCATAATTTGCCTCATTCAATTAACCAAGCAATCATTCTTTTTCTCCTAAAAATCTGATGTTTACACAGTATAAGAAATTATGTACATATTATCACAAATTATGTACATAGTTTTGGTTGTTCAACTGATTATGGTAAAGCACGGAATGTCTGCCTAAGGGAAAAGGAAGGCCTTTGTCGAGGACTTCTTAGGAGAAACAGAATCTTAATAACATTAAACATAGGTTTAGCAAAACCTCGCATGAAGAAGCCGTTCAGCCAACTGTTGTAGAGCTAAGAAAGAATAAGTGTTTCGTAGTTTTACTACTTACTCACTTGTTGGTTGACTGTAATGTTAATGAAGTCCACTCTTATGAGCAGCTGAATATGAAATAAGAAAGAGCTCTAGCACTTGAAGAAAATTGTGTTATTTACTAGCGGGTTTAGGCAACTTCTACGTAATGCCCAAAACTGTAGCATGTTGGTGCTATAAGTAAGTAGAAACCGAGGAATAACAATTGTGAAAAAATACTAAGTTTTCTATTTGTTCATTAACTTTTTCTAATAAACGAAATATGAGAAAATTCAAGTGGAACATACTCATTTAAAGAAAAATTAAAAGATCTGTTTGATTATATTCAGTGCTGTTCATATTTACGTGAGGTTTGTATTTATAGGCGCAAAAACAATACAGCTGCATCAATATTACGGAAATGCATTTTTTTTAATATCCTTTTAGGTATTGTGAAAGTGTTGAATCTTTTTTAGTCTGAAAAACAGTTATTTTGAGAAAAAGCTATTCAAATTTAAAATTTTACTTTCGGAATATAATTTGCAATTCCATAACTGTAAAATCATTTTTTACGTGACAGTTGAACACTTATAAATAATATCTGATGATGGTTAGGGAAGTGAATGAAAGATAATTTTTGAAATGACACAAAATATACTACCGGAGAAAAATGTCAATAAAAGTTAAATGTAAGACATGCAGCTCTCACCATTGCAATAGTAATAATGAGGATGGAAATCGCTTGTAAGATAAAGTAATATTTATATACATTCTTGCAAACAAAAACTCTCTCAGAAACATATTTTTATAGCAATTTATAAGTTTCAACTTTCATGCACAATTCCTTTTTTTTTATTTTTAGTAATTTTGAAGTACTGTGTAAATGTATGCCTTTTCTAATAAGAAAATTTGTAGTATTTTATTCAACTTCGGTTACTCGTTATAAATCACATCACATTATACTGAATTATGCCCTATGTGAAAACCCAAATTTTTTATAATTTTCCCTTCCTTCCTTCATTAAATGCTACAATTGATTTATTTGCATCTATATAAGCAATTATTTGCCTTAAGCTATTTCTTTTGGGACATAATTTCCCCACATTATAATAAAATGATTCATTGCGGTACCGTGTTCTACTATCAAGACAAATTTAAGTAAATTGAATTCTGACAAGCATTTAAAAAATGACTCTATTAAAAAGGTAAAGTATTGAACAAAACACTTAAGTTATGATAAGCATGACATGAATTAGAAGTGTAAAAAAATTCTCATGATTGCAGACGTAGGGCATTTAAATCAAAAACCATGGAGTGCGATTCATATTTTCTTTTATAACTTTATAAATAGTTGTCGTGAGTAAGAATAAATTGCTCTGTCCAATACAATAAAACTCTAGAAACTGATTTTTTTAACCATTTTAAAGGCGTAGTGTCCCCTTAATAATTTCTTTCATTTACAGCGATTGATACAAATTCTAGACTTGGTAGAGGAATCGATTCATGTAAAGTGTTGTGGATTTGCTGCTTTAAAAGGTTTGTTATTTGTTAATATTTTAATTCGGATATTTGACTTATGAAGGTAATATTAGTAAAGTATCTCTGCATAAAATAGTGAAAACATTCTTGGCATTTTATTCTGATAACCGCGTTTCACTTTATTTGAATGCGATCGCTCTTAAATTCATTTACACTTCTTATCTGTTAGCTTAGTCCGCTTTCTGACCAATTGGCCACCTAAGTCTTTTCCTCTCTCAACTCGCCAAATGAATTCAGTGTATATCATAATTCGAATATCATTATTAACCTCGAATATCGCAGTTAAAAACGATATCCAATGTCCGTCAAATCACGAATATCTTTATTAATTTTTGTAAGCTCTTTCAACTTTTCTTTTGGCTATCGACACAACAGTTGAATCTGGATTAGAACGATCGTTCAACGTTTTCTTTCTAATCGGTAATGGCGTAGCCACCAATTAGTTTAATTTAGCGTTTCGGCCAGAAGCCCCATTACCGGAATTAGTATTTTATAATTTAAGGCGCTTGTGCCCTGTACTCCGGCTTATGCAAACAAAATATATAAAGCTGCAGATGGAAACTTAATGACCACTTTTCTTCCACAACTTTTAAAGTTTCCATCCACCAGTTATACTGATTAAATGTCTAGCAAGGAAGATCAACATGCAAAATACTCAGGTAACTCAGTTCTGTGCATTTACATGCACTGAAAAAAAAAATAGTTGATTCATTATATACAGATACCTTATACACAGATACATTATTATAAAGATATTAAAATTATATAAAGACAGAAGTCATAGCAGAATACACAGTGATGAAATTCGAGCATGATAATAATTATATAAACGTTTCCAGATGAAAACAGTTAAAAGTAAGACATATAGGTAAATTTATTTCTTACTTTTAGCTGTCTTACTTTTAACTGTTTAACATTTATAACTGTCATACTTTTAACTGTTTTTAACTTATTTGGGCAACAGAACAATTTATTGGTACAGTATTAACAAGAGAAGTATATTTACAGCGATAAATTGTACAACATTACTACATAAATGCAAAAATCTAAAAATTATGTACAATAAGTAATGCGGGGATATAAAACACAATATAAATACTCCATTCGTAGAGGGGGGAAGTACATAAGAATATACAAAGCTCCCGGCTCTTTGTTTGGGGAAGAGGGGTAGCGGCAAGACATTATTCCAGCCTATCAGCCATAGTCTTGGCAGTGGCAGTACAATGTTTTTTTGCGACTGAGCGCATATTTATTTCTGTTGCTGCTGACCCATGCTTGTTGGTGGGTGATGGAGTGTTTTCTCAAATGATAAGTGTTTTGTATACGGCAGTCGAACAAAATCGCATTTTTGAAGCCAGAACTATGCAAGTAGGAAATATATGCGCCGCGTCCTGTTAAGTACTGGGAAACCACTAATTAAGTTCCTTATGTCTTCAGCCTGTAATAGCCATGTTACAATAGTTCCGCCATTGTTAAGAGAGTTCACTGCTGAGTGTCGTTTTAAGATATGAGGTAGAAAAGGGTATGTTGAGTGAACTTATGAATGACCCGTTAGCTGCACTCTTCGAAATCTCTTCAGTTGTTTCGTTACCCAAAATCCCAGTTTGGGCGATACTAACCGAAGATTTGACCTCAGATTTTCAGGAAGCGATCGTTTAAGTGATTTAGTATCAATGTAATGCAAATATGAATTATGATTAAAAACTTTGATATAATTTGGCTTAATTAAGATAAATTTCTTGCCATCGGGTTCTATTATAGATTTTGTTTTTATGCAATTCTGCTTCAAAATGCTTTAGTAAAAGGCCAGTTTCATCTCCAAACGCATTAAACAGAGTAACTGAAGAATAGTTTGTGCTCTTAGTGGCAGAATCGATGAGGCTGTTGAACATTGGCAGTTTCGTCTGGAATTTGATTTGCGGCAAACAGGCTGGCTTCTTTTGGATTCGGATTTTTTTTTTATACTTAGCGAGAATAAGACTCAATGAGCCAGTCTGCCATACCAAAGAAAGTCTATGTACAATACATATTCTTTGGCCATACGAAGTTCTCTGCAGAATCATTCGCAGGTGTAATGTAAATACGAACCTGTTTTTCTTAGGTTTCCTCGAGGGCACTCCTCTCATTAGGTAGGGAGCCTTCGAGTGCTTTGTCGTAACACGAATAATGCAATCCATTTCAGTCTTCCATAAAATGCTCATTGGTCTGATAGTTAGCCCTCGAGTGTTTTACCAAATCCAATTAATCAACTTGCAAGATATTTCGCTTAAAAAATACAGCTTATTCTTACAAAGTTTAGCGATAAACAAGAGCCTTTTTTTATAGTAATATAACAGTGTATTAAATACTTTTGGTTTCACGCTCAATTTTGAAGTGTTTTTATTTAAATTTAACCATTTAATATTTTGGTGGAGCTTAATTCATTAATGATGAAATTTTCTTCTTTATGTTTATGAGAAACTGCATTTAGCGCGTAAAGGATAAATTATAAATATTACGCAGAGAATCGAAACATTTCCAAAATATCTTTATTTCAAAAAGTAAACTATTTTCTGTAAACCATAGAAGACGCTGTGTGATACCGGATGCAACCACCGTATGATTAATTCTCAAAAGCTGATACGATCTCCGAAACCCTTTGAACTTATCAATTCGAAAGCACTTGTAGTTTCTCGAAGCTATTTCACGGCAAACACTTACCGCTATCACTGACGCCAGAGCAGGCAGTCTTACTTAATTTTTCACATAAAGCATTCAAACTTGTCTCATTTCTCTATTATAAGAGTTAAAATGTCGTGAAAAGATTAGTTAAGTGTACTAGTAACCTTTACGAAACTATAACGATATATTAAAACAATAATAAGCATTTTTATTTGAATATATTTATCAACTTGTGCAGATGTAACATTCTGCTTTAAACTGTCAATTATGACCGAAATTCAGAAACCGCGGAACAGAGCTAAATTCCAAGTTCTGCAAGGCACAATGCTTTCAATGCAATTTCACAATGCAAGGCACAATTCTTTATAGACCAAAGACTGCAAAGGATATGGAATCTTCTTAAATACGTGAGTATGTGCCAGTTTCCTTAAGTCCTCCGTGAAGGCATCCCTCTTTAGGAGGACAGCCTGCGTGTGCTTTAATATAAACTGTTGAAACACAAATAAAATAATTAAAACAAATGATAAAATTTCTTTGAGTATGTTTTTAACGAATGATGTGCATTTTTAATGCGATTATAAATATTTATTTAACTTTTGCAATAGTAATTTTTCAGTAAAATAATTTCTAATCTCGCAAATAGAAATACTCAAAATTAATAGTTTAAATAATTTAACATCGGCCATTGCAGTTTAGCAATACACCTCTTTCGGTGTAATCTTACACTTTGGTATATCGTTATATTTTGTAGCCTTCCATTTCTAGAGTCGACAACAATCGACATTTTTAATATCCTTTTACAGCTCATTATTTCATATGTCATTTATCAGAGACATTTTTTATTCTCATTCATATGCCATTTATCCAAGATAGGATCATGTACCAAAACAAAACTTTTTTAATCGCTCTTCAGTTTCACAGCTGCGCTAAAAAAAATATCCTTCCATTCTTTTTCATTTTTATTCACAATCAGTCCATCCTTTCCATACTCTCCAGCTGTTTACTTGAATCAAGAATGTTTTGCTCCTTGTAGTGTTAGCAGTATGATGAAGATGTTTGTTTTTTATGATATTATTAAAATGAGTATTCTTACACCAGCACTGTTTTCTTTTAAAGATCTCCCATTGACGCTTTTAATTTTCGTTTGTTACTTCTGTTTTTTAATTTTCATTAATTGTATTGAAAATGTTTTTTCAAACAAAGTTAGTGTTTCCTGAAGATTGATAAAATTTACCTTATCTGACTTGAGTTTTAAAACTGCTGAAGTTTACAAGCTAAAGTTTAGGTTTTTTATCCCAGTCTTAGTTTTTGGCATTAAAATTTATTAAATACTTTAGAACCCGCTGAATAATGCCATGTAAACTATTATTTTTGTATTCTTTTTTAACCTACTGATGAAACAGACATTTAAGTACTTTCAACATTTTTTAAAAAATATCTATTGCTTTAAGTTTATTGAATTAGACATGAAATTTTCTACATAACAGCATCTATCCGCAACCTTTAGAGCCACTGTATATGTAATCGCCAAACGGATAAAGCTGCTGAAAACGGGTAGTTAGATTCGGGTTCAAATCTCGGCAAACGGAATGGCTGCATGAGAATTTTCGTGGTGTTCCTTATGTGTAACGTGAATACGTATCAGTTGTCCTTAGAAAGGCACCCCATTAAGTGATTTCTCCTTGCTGCAGAAAATCCTTGCGTGTTTTGCCATAATCGATTGAATAATAATGCTGTATACGTAATGCGATCATAAATACTGTTACCCGTAGGTGGAAAAAACACGGCTGTACGAAATACTTTCAGAAGGGATCGAAATCTTAGTAATGGAGGGAGCAATCTGAATATTAACCCACATCAGTTTTCAATGCGTTTAAAAATAATGCTGGATAATTAGCGTGTAATTATTGATTCATCAGTATTCCTTAATTATACAGTACTTTAGCGTTAATAATATGAAAAATTGATTCATAAGGAAATTCTATAAAATTTAAAAAATGAAGATGTATTGGGAAATTATGAAGAATTTTATTCCCGCATCTTACTTTGAATTTAAGCAGCATTTCTTTATACATATTTTCAAGATTTAAAATTAGGATGCGTTTTAATAATGATACAAAAACTCCTGAGAGAAGAGCTTAAAGTTAATTATTTACAATACGTTGAAAATCTTGATCATGAAAGTACGTTTGACTGCGAAAACAGAGCACCTAACGCGACCCTGAGATGTCTTCCAGAGAAAATCTTAATTTTTGGAAGATTACATACTATTAGGAATCCGAATGGATGAGTCATACATCAACATAAACGAGCAACATTTGCTTTTTAAGAGTACCCAAATTATGTCATTTGCATTATGTCAGTCACCCACTTTGGGGACGTTTTGATGAGATGGACAGAAATGAAGAAAGAAATACCTTCTCATTAGGTACTAAACTGAATACCTGCAGCAGCTGTGACCTTTTTTCATATTTCCTTATGACCTGCTTATTCTTCCAAAATAGTTCCTTCTCGCCAATCTGTTTTACCTATCAAAGATATTGAGGTATTTGCCGGAGAAGGATTTTTTTCTTCAAGCGATATCACTAACACGTAATAAAGATTAGAGCTGATGATAAATTTCACTTAACTTTTTCTCTTTGAAAGAAAGTTATGAGATAAGCCAGAAACTAAAAACTTCAGTTTGATTTATCTTCAATTTTGTTAGTCCTTTGACAAATGTGTTTACATACAGGCGATGATGATACCGAAGTTTTGTCTCAGCAATGATTATATAGTACATATGATTAGTACATATGATTTAATTAAATGGTGTATTCTTTTCCATTTTGCAAAGCTAATCAAATATTTAATCTGCTAAAAGCCTTATCTTATTTAAATATATTTCCCAATGACTTTTATCTTGAATAAGCATTGTATGTCTATTAACATGTTTAGAGTTTTAACTGATAGTGATACAAAGTATTCATAAGAAGTAAATGTGATAATATTGCACATATTCTATAAATTTGTTCCGTGTTTTCAACGATTCTTTTCCAAAGTCAACTAGAAGTTTGACTTGAACTCTTTCATATAATGTTAGTTTGAAACAGTAATTTACAGAGCTTACTGTTATTTAATTTAAATGAAAAACTTCATTCACAGCTTACTGTTATTTAGGTTAAAATGAAAAATTTCATCTGAACACGTAAATAAGTGTTCACTTGGTAAAAGATTAAGTTGCTTGTCTGAATCAATTTTATAGATTCGCCGTAGAATACACTTTATCCATGTGCATTTTAATACATGTGCCTGTATTTTTAGTAAGTAGAGCCCTATCCTTTAAAAAAAATTCGAATCTTTTCCATTATAGGATAACATAAACTATTTTCTTCCCCTCCTCGCCCCCAAAAAAGATGCTTGCACCCTCTTAATACTTCCACCAAAGTAACATATCCTCGTCAGTCGCAAGCACTTTTTACCTTATATGATTCTAAATTAGAAAAACCACTTGCAATTTTTTATATATTGCTTTATTTCCAAAAATGTCAATGATTTTATATTAATAACAAAAGCGCAAGCAAAAGATTTTCAAAATGCAGTCTACGAAATTTAAGCTGATTCGGGAAGTTGAAAAATACCGTTGATCCTAAGCACTCAAAAAGAGAGCTATTAATTTTAAATTATCTGGTAAATGTCCTATATAAGAAAGAAATACAGTTTCTAGTCAGTAAAGGCAAATTTCCTTTAGGAAATCGCCATGCTTTAAAAAATCTTTTCTTTCGACAGGCCGGACCACCAGCGCCCGAGTGGTAAAAACGCTGAATACTCGTAGTTCCGTCTAAGGTTAAAATCCCCGTGAACGGGCTGGCTGCCATGGGCTTTACCCACGTGTAATGTGTATGCGAGCCAGTTTCTCTTAGAAAGTCCTTCACGAAGGCATTCCTCCCCGTAGACAGATATCACTCGAGTGCTTTGCCATCTTTAAATAAACCAAATTTTCGACAAGCCAAAGAAATACTCGTTTTGCAAAATATTGCTCTCTGCCCTTTGAAATTAATTAAAATCAAATTATTTATGCCTCATGTACAGAGTGTAACGAAATTCATGATCACAACTTCAAGGTGTAATAGGACGTGGTAAGAGCAACAATTTCGTTTAATACAATATGTGCTTAAATGTTAAATATCAACTCGAAGACCCAGTGAGTTCGAAAAACATGGAGGGCGAAAATCCATTTTAATCAAGAATACAAGAAATAGTATTTGGTATTTACAAGAATTGTTCAAATGAATGACCACCAACTGCAATGCGTGCATCAGAAAACGAGGCAAAATTACTGGCGTACATCTTTGAGAGATCTCGACATGTTACTTACCAGTAGTTGCAACGTTAATTCAGGCGAGTCAGGAAAATCAGTTTGCATTTTGTAAACGATATATAAATTATGTCCTCAACTACAACTGCAACAATCTTTACATGGTTATTTGATGTAACCCTACAATATAGTGTGTGCTTCTAATGCTAGATACGAGGATACGGGATATGAGACAATACCACTTTTGATAGAATGATGGCAGCCAACTTTATTTTATCTGTACCTATAGTTTGTGGTTAGCGTATTGATTAACACGTAAAGAATGTAATAGTTTTATTGCACTAAAATTACTGCAGTAGGACGTATCTTTTTGCAATAAAAAACACGACTTCCAGATTTACACTGGTTATCATAAATTGAGGGAAAATCGCAAAAATCACGATTACTGAGAAAATTACATGCAGAATTTTATGAAACTTACCCACAATATACAACACATAGTATGGTATAAAATAACAAAAAGAAATTGCCAGACAATTATGTTAGGATAGAAATTAGCACATGTATAAAATGAAGAAATTGAAGGTGTCAGTTTGCTATAGGAAACGTACTTTCAATATGGCATATGATCGCCTCTAGAAGAAATGCAGCACATACAGCGATGTGTGATGCTTTCAATTATGCGGTCTATCAGTTCCAAAGGAAGCGAGAGCCATTGCTCTTGCAAAGCAGTTGCAAGCGCGGCAAGGGTCTGAGGGGGCGGATTGAGAGCATCTAGACGTCTCCCTAAGGTATCCCAAACGTGCTCGATAGGATTCAAGTCCGAGGATCGAGCTAGCCACTCCATACGCATAATTGTTTCCTGTTGAAGATAAAAATCTACCATACGAGCCCTGTGTGGTCTTGCGTTGTCGTCCTGTAACAGGAAAGCATCACCTATTGCCCCGGCATATGGGCGCACATAAGCATCAAGGATGTCATCTCTATAAACCTGAGCATTCACGGTTCCCCTTGGAAAGACATGGAGGTCTGTACGTCCACCCAAAGAGATGCCACCCCAAACACAGATACTGCCTTTTCCGTATGTATCTCTTTCATGGATGTTTGATGGATGATAACGGGTTCCAGGTTCTCTCCATATCAAACAACGCTTACTATCTATCGCTTTCTAGACTAAACCTGACTCATCCGTAAAGAAAATAGCCCTTAATTGATTAGGCGTCCAGTGGACATGCTGTCGTGCCTACTGCAAACGGTCCCTCCTATGGCGTGACGTGAGCGGCACGCAAATGGCTGGTCGCCTCGCATACAAACCGTCTTCTTGAAGTCTTCTACGCACAGCTGACGTTGACACCAACCTTCCGGTGGCTGCAGCAAGGGAGGATCTAAGAAGAGTCGGAGTAGCGGTGCTATTCCTGCGTGCACATAATGTCAAATATCGGTCATCGGCGCTTGTCGTAGCAGTTGGCCGTCCTTAGCTGAACCTCCTAGATGCCGAATCTGTTGTTTGAAATTGCCTCCAAAGTCTATGAAACACAGAAGAACTCACATTTAGCCATCTGGCCACTTCTGTTTGACTTTGTCCGGCTTCTAGTCTCCCAATGTCTCCCCATCGTAGTTCTGCAGGCAAAAGATGCCTGAAGGTCATTGTTACTAATTGGCTATCTCAGATTTCTGATATCACTATCGCAGTGAAATATGTGGACTTGCTCTCAAACATAGACTTTATGCTCCTCGCAGATGACGTATTCCGAGTGCCGCGCCACTAATTTGCATACTGCAGTTTTACTCAGCTACTCTTACTTGGCAACATATTCAAATTTTACACGGTTTGGCTTATTTTTGAGGGAGTTATCGCTATTTTTGTAATGTTTCCTTATTTTATAACCAGTGTATTTATTCTGGCCTAATTTTCAAAGGTTCAATTTCCATCAGTTTCCAACATTTTTTTAGGGTAATACCTATTGGTAATCTTATCTGCTCTGGTGTATCTTTCATTTTTCATCTCTCTATTCATCATTTTACATTTTCCTTCCACCAGTCTGTCATAACAGATTTTCGAAACAGTATTTGCAAAATTTGGAAAGTAGACAAATATGGCTGTAACATAAAAGCTCGTTATTTTCTAGAACTGTTTCACTATTTGCTTATAGATTATTAGAAGCTAAGTGTTTCACTGCTTTGTGTTTCCACGAGCAGATATATGTATATATTAATTTACAAAAAAATTATTTCTTGGTTCGTAAACCTTCATTGTAAGGCATCCCCTTCTAAGGCAGATAAACTTTGCCATAATGAATTAACTAATCTGCTCTAAACTCTGCTTTAAATAGATCATTGACCATTTTGACAAATAATATTGCATAATTGTTTCAGACATCGTAAAAATGGTTAAAAACAAATGAAATTATATTAATGAGATATGTAAACACTTTTATTTCACGAAGATTCATATTTATTCAATGAAGTTAAGTTATAAAGGAAATGTGTTCGAATTCTCAGAACTTTTCTCTTTTACAATGTAACAGTTTTCCTTTTCTTTGCACAGAAAGAAAAATAAATCCAGTTACAAAAGAAAACTTAATTGGAATGGATATGCCACTTTTTTCAGGTAGTTTGTAAATATTTTGCTGGCGCTCGAGAGATATTCTTTTTCTTTTTTTTCTATTACTGACTTTTTCTCGAATCTTTATATATATCGTTCCCTGAATTAAGATAAAAGGAAAAACAGCGCTAGTTTAGGATCAATTATTGATGCTTGAATACAGAGAAACACTTTATAGCTTATCTGCTTAAGGTCAGCAAAGCTTTCGTGAAATGCTTTCTAAGAAACAATAGTTGTACTACACGTAAGGAAAAGAGCGAAAGCGTCATGTAGGTATCCCGCTCAGTTAAGAAAGACTTTATTCAGAGAATGAACTTTACAAATTTTTAAGTTCGATTTTAAACGGCTGATATAACTCAAGATCGCAGAATTCTTTTAAACCGTAATAATACATTTTTTTTAGTTCTAAAATGAGAAATTTCGTGTTCTAAGAGCATAAAATAAGGAAACAATTATGGAATATTTTCTGCCACTTTTAATAATACATTACATAATTTAAAATAATAAATATTGTTATATAATGTTAATAATATTTTTAAATAACGTTTACTTTTAATAATACATCGCATAATTTAAAATAATAGAGTTAAATAAGGTTAATAATATTGCTAAATGCTTACTTTAACATAGCATAATTTAAAATAAATTTATACATAGCATAAATTAAATAAATACATAGCATAATTTAAAATAATTTTTTTTAAATATTGTTTCATAAAATAGATTTTACTACTGCATCAGTAACAATATTCCATTATTAAAATAATTTTTTTCATTAAGGGGAGTATCTGATACTGACATTGAATTATGAAAATACTTTTATCTCCATTTATTATTAAGGTATAAACTAAACGCTAATAAATATACTTTTCAAACATTCAAAGTAATAATTATCAAATGAATTATATTATTCAAATTCTATTTCTTTGATTACAGGAAAGGCCATTTCGACTTTGGAAACTGATCGTTATTTGACAGACGAAATGAATAATCAAGAAAGCGAACGCATCCCACTGTATGCATTTTTATTTCATAAAATATTTTGATAAATGTATATTTATGCTGTTGCAAAGAATATTTAGATAGCGAATTAATAAAAATTTTTAATGATGAAAAAACATTTTTTAACAGTATGAACCTGAAGAAATCTATTTGTAAATGCACAACTCTACAAAAATCCATCATCGTATGAAAACATTTAATAAATTTCAGCAATTAAATTATTATTAGAACTAAACTAATTTCAAGTTCAATTTCGAAATCAAAGTATTCGGACACACCGCAAAAATGAGCTAAAATCTGTATTTCGTTTTATATTAAATTACTTAGCGCTTAGATAGCATTGCTTTTTTTATGCTGTCTCATTTATATTAGAAATTTAAATCTATTAATGTTTGGAAAAATGTCATTCATCAGAAGCACTGTGCCGTGAAAATGTATGGGTCGCGCACATACAACTTATTTCAACAAATATGCTTAAAAACTAATGCTGAAGGAGTGTTGCACAAAAGGCTGTACTTGCAGAAAGTTGAAGTAAAGCGCAGCATCCGTTGACCTCACTAATGCTCTTTTCTGCTCTCAGCTATCAAAAATTATCAGATACAATTTTCAGAAATTTGTAATATTGTGTTACTGAACTACACACGTTACTAATACATACTTTACTTTGCACTGAGTTCATATTTAGTGCATGTTTTATGTTACTTATGCAATAGCTTAATTGGAATTGAATTTAAGATTATTTTATGTGTTCAATAGTCAGTATATACAGGTACAAACTCGAAGTGTGCAAAATACGTATATTCAGTAGTGCATTGTAGGTCAGTGGTGCGTTTGCATAGTGAGCAGATATGATGCAGTGCATATGTATACATACGGGAAGTGGATTTACAGAGTACTTACTGCTTGGTGAATGTTTCTGAGTGATCATCAGACGTGATCTGTATATGCAAGTATAAGTCACAAAACATACTGCCTAGCTTTGGTTATTTATAAGTTGTTTGAAAGCTCATTGATGTTATTTGGCATTTTTATTGCTTTTGGGTGAGGTCTATGTTATGGGTAAGCAAAGCAAAGCAAAAGACTGTTGCCACTCGGAAAAATGAGTCCGAAGATTATCTCTTTGGAAAAATGAGTCCGAAGATTATCTCTTTCAGAGTTTTAAATTAATATTTCGGCTGATTAAAGTCGTGCGAAGATGGGAATAGCTGAAATAGCTTCCTACGAATTTTTGGAATCGGGAATAATGTATTTAAGGTTTGTCAATGCGAATTTTTATTTCATCGTAAGACTTAGAAATTTTTTATTAACAAACTCTAGGATTTGAAAGCTAGCAGTGGCAACAACTTTCAAAATGAAGCAAATTTTATATCTCCAGCTTGCCAGATTGTTGCCAATCGGAAAAAATAAGGCGAAAATTATCGTTTTCCAAGTTTTGAATTAATATCTTTGATTTTAGCTACTTTTTTTTAAAAAAGTGGACGTCGACTTTTTCCAGAACTCAGAAAAGAATTGTAGAAAATTTTATGACAATAGCTGTAGTAATGACTGAGTTATTAGAGGACAACCAAACACGGAGACTTTACTACAGCTTTTTACATATATACAATACGTTACATCAATTTAAGAACAGAATTCATAATAAAATATGTTCAACTCGGTTTCAGATCCAGCATAGATCACACACAGCATAGTTTTCACATCATGCGCTGCACGTCACGAGAAATTGTGATTTCGAATTTGATGGCATTCGCATAATGAGCGGTGACCTGGTCTACTGCATGTTGAATTCAATGTTGTCTTTGAATCCAGACCTGTATAGGAGACAGCCAGTGTTCCGTATATAGCTGCGTGGTTCCTGAGTACATTTTGAATAACATACTATATCGATTTTGGGGCGATTAAGCACAGGTCCCTCTTTTTCAGGAGTATGTTTGCTTAATAAGAAGGATCGGCATCCGATTGCCCTCGAAACTGAGTTGTATCCAAAATTTACACTAAATTAAGGTTATTTATTTATTTTAATTAAACTAAGCTTTTTTTTACCTAATTTTAAGTTGGAGCATTGTGTGTCTAGTTCCGGACCCACGTGCGTAATGTAGGTCCACCAGCAATTGAAGAAGAGTCGCTAAACACTGGTAGTTCTGGCTGGGGTTCGAATCCCGGCGAACGGGCTGGCTGCATCTGCGTTTTCGTGGTTTTCCCCATGTATGCGAAAGTTTCCGTACGAAAGAATACCTCCCCTTAGGCAGATAGTCCTCGAGTGCTTTTCCACAATCAAATAAAACAAACTAAAACAAACCACATATTGAAAGTACTCGTATATGAGTCTTCCCGCATCTACTGAGCTGCACACAATTTTCCATTTGGCATTTGTCAGCGTATCTTTTAGGAAGTTGAGTTGGGAACAGAGATGGATCCAACTGTTGTGTCACTGGCAGCAGCTCTGACCAGGCTACCTGCATTTCATTACCTCATACGCCCACGTGGGGTTTGATCCATTTGAAATGAATTCTTCCAGTACTGTGATCATCAGGGACCGAGCTAAATTTGCTGAACACTGGTAGTTCGACCCGGTTTCAGATCCTGAAGAACAGGCTGGCTACATGAGAGTTTTCGTGTTTTTCCTGATGCGTAAAGTAGATACGAGCCAGTTTCTCTTAAAATACTCTTCACGGAAGTAGCCTTT
Source organism: Stegodyphus mimosarum (assembly GCA_000611955.2). Taxonomy (NCBI): domain Eukaryota; kingdom Metazoa; phylum Arthropoda; class Arachnida; order Araneae; family Eresidae; genus Stegodyphus; species Stegodyphus mimosarum. Next base: position 340,641 of record KK118057.1, on the reverse strand, counting down.
AGACAGCTAACTCTGATGTGCTCTGCCATAATCCGATCCAGTCGAATCCTTCCAGCAAATGAATGCTGGATTTTGATCCGGATTCAACCCCAGGCGAACTGGCTGGCTACATGGCTGATTTTCTCCGTCTGTAACGTGAATACAAACCATCTTCGCCTAGAATGTCCTCCACGAAAGTATCCCTTTTCCTAGCTAGGTGGGCTTTGTGATATTCAAATATCTTAATCTAGCCAATTTTGTTGTTCTGTTTGTCTAGAATGATTTGATTTCATTCACACTTTCATTTCTGGAGGTCTCCTTTCATACTGTTTTTATGTTGGACTGACAATACATATTGCTGTCACACTGCAATTTATCAGAACTCTATTCATGGTTATTTTAACGGGGATTAGCGGTTTTTTTGAGATGGAGTTGGCATTTAATAATTTTGGCGGAGCACATATTTCTTCATAGTTTTCCTCAAGGCTTAAAACATGCTGTTATACTAGTTCTATAAATGTCGGCAGCATGGTCATGACCTGTTAGGCATATGAAACTACTTTAGCTGTGCACGATTGGATGTGTTAGGAAGTGAAGTACTTTCGTTTCAAAGTTCGCACTTATGCACCACCTGCGGCGTACTTAAATGTCTAGGCGCAGTTTCAGCACGTGGGTGACGATAATCTTTTCCTGGAGTTTTGGGGGCAAAATTTTCATTCTTGCTACGTTGAGAAGTGGTTTGTGGAGAAGTAGAAGGCTTAAGCGGAAAATAGCAGTTGGCTGAAGTAATCTACGTGCGATAATCAGCTATGTCCTTTGTCAAGGTATTTAACGGTATTTTTAACTTTGTCCCCCTGCACATTGGTATTAAAATACTATGTGATCTCAAGAGATTTGGAAAGCATTATTTTCACCGAATTTCCTAGTTGCAGTCATTGTTTAAAATCTGTGCGTCAGTTTTCTAGGTGCTGTAGAATGGTACTTCTAATAGGTAGCAGCAGCAGATCTCTTGTTCTGCCACCACGAAAAAACAAGAAGTCACTCGAGAAAACTTGTGCTTTGATCACAGGCAGATATTTTTAGGCAGTCTAAGTGCCCTGTCTACCATTTCGTTTCAAAGGGTAGTTTCTAAACTTGATGCAAGTGGGCATCTTCTATTTCTGTTCCTTTGGGTGGTGCCTACTTTTTCAGAAGTTCGTACCGTTCTATCCGAAAGATTGCTAATCGTACTATATCTTTGTCCACTCTGTGGTTGGTTGGCGAGGCTATAATGTCTTGCCACAAAATGTCAAAAGCAATTCTGAAATCTAAAAGGTTAGGGTAGTGTTTTGTCTATCCTGCATAAAGATTATTCCAAATTCCAACAGTTTTTATAAAGAATATCTTCCAAGACGTTCTTTTTGTACCTGCAATATCTCTCTCATGCAGTGCGCAAACTTGTTTAAAGTGAACACAATATTGCGATCTAACATCTTCTTGACATGCCTGATACCTTCTGCAAACAGCTTGCATCATCTTTGATGTTAGTATTTTATGTTGCCTCGTATAAGCATATGATTTGCTGTAACCACCATATACGAATATGCTGATAAATCTCTAAACGAATATCTGGGCAAGGGTCACCGAAAATTTAGAAATGGGTGTTTTCCTAATTTAGGATTGTTAAGCAATGAAATTCTGCAAATTGTAGGACTTGGGTTTTTCTTATCTCTTCAACGGAGAAACCTCATACTAGGTTTTTGACATTAGTGTCCCCACCTGTAATATCTCTGTTGCCTTGAGAGATCTTATGAGCAATGAGAGAAAAAAGTGAATCTTCCGTGTCATACAAGGAGACTGGATTTGGTTCTATTTGATTACGGCAAATAACACAAGGGCTATACACCTAAAGGAAGGGATGCTTCCGTGGAGTGATTTCTAAGGGAAACTGGGTCGTGTCTACGTTACGCATGAGAAAAATCAAGAAAATGCCCATGCAACCAGCTCGTTCGCCGGGATTCGAACCTACGTCGAGCTGCCAGTGTTTAGCAACGACTTTATTAGTCGGCCAGTGGCGGGACGGTACAGGAAAGGAGAAGTAGTAGTAGTAAGTTTTGTATATATACAACTCTGTATTAAAGTTTCTTCGCTTTAGTTTTTACGTATGTGAATACTTTTTTCATAAGGCAGTTAGGCCTCACCTTCTTTTCCAAAATCAGCCATAACATATTGTATATGGTGGAGATTTTCTTACTCTTCTTTTAGTTACAGCTGTCAAATATTTCCTGGAGTAACAATTTCGACAGTAAAAATGCTGTAATTGTTTTCCCTATTGCACAACTAACCTATAATATTGAATATCTAAGATCTTGTTTTAATATTAATACTGTGCAAGATTTACGTATAGAACCTGATGGTGGGAGTCCATCTGTAGCCGAGTGATTAAGGCCAGTAAACTCTGATAGTTCGATCCCGGCTCAAATCCCAATGAGCAAGCTGTCTGCGTGCGTGTTTTCGTAGGTTTCCTCATGTGTAATTTAAATATGAGTTAAAATTTCCTTAAAAAATCTTCCATGAAGACATTCTTTCCCTTTCTCCTGTCATTTTCCTTAATTTATTAATAAAGTCCAATCTCAGTTGTGATGAAAGGGAAAAAGAGCATTGCAAACGTTCGTTCGGCCATACCTATTTTAATAATTGAATATACTTGTCTTGTTTTAACAAAAGAGTATTTTTTCCTTTATTTCTGAGATTAGATGTCGTACATGTAGAGAAAGTAATTATAAATGATTGTTCACTGTTGTTCTGATTAAATTACAGAACTAACTGTAGGAACAAAATATTGTTGTCGCATCATTCACTAATATAAAATATGGAAAACTTTATTGAACTTGAAATTATCTTATGATGCAAAAATCATTAAAAATTTTTCCTGTTCATTCAAAGGTTGCCAACGGATTGATCACAAACACCGTCTGATTTGTTGGATCAGACGGTGTTTGTGATCATAAATTCTCATTCTGGCTCGATCATATTCTCATTCGGGCTGTGATCATAAATTCTCATTCTGAATAACCTGCCTAATAGAGAAAATACCTCGTCATTAAGAAGCACATGCACTGGCATGCAGAATTCTATGGGAGTATACACATAATACAAATGATTGCATTTGCAAGCTAGTAAGACTATTAACACACGGAATATAAGCATTCAAGCTGAAAATTTCCAGCGTCCTGACGGCTATAACGCGGAAGATTTTTCGCTACTTCCAAATGTTACGTACACAGAATTTAGGTGATCTGAATATGGTAAAACGCACAAAAGTAATCTGACAGTGAAAAGAGATGTCGTTTAGGACGACAAAACAAACTTTCTCATATCCGTTTTGTACATTAAAATTACAAGGAAATACTTTTAAAATGTATTTTGATCAGCAAACGGAAAAGTTCACTAGGGCTTCTTACTGGGCCTTAGTAATTAATAATTCCTTGGGCGTCGTATCGCCGAGCAAATGAAAGTTGATGTCATAATTATTGGTCGGATTTGGCAACGATGACCCAAAAAAGAATATGCAGCGGCATAGAGGTCCGAAGCAAGGACACATACGTTAAGGGATACTAATCATCATATATAACGTCACGTCGTACCTGACCCACTGTATAAAACTAGACATTTTCCCAAGTGTTGCCACAGCTCCCATATCAAAGCGGACAGTTTAAAAGAAAAAAAAATCCTGATACGAAACTAGTATACAATTTTCCTTTACGAAAGTTGTGAAAGCTTGCAATGGTGTCGCTGTAGAGTTGAGTGGAGTGCCGAATGAAACAGTATAGTACTGAGCAATGAATCTCCCTTCTCGATTTACTCAAATGATCGGCAGGTGTGGAGATGACTTAATAATCATCATTTTCGACGGACACACGGTCCGGCAACGGAGAATAATGGTTTAGTGTCATTACTTCTAAAAGACTTATCTCTAATGTGCAATGCACGCACATTAATGGGTAGCCACTTTATTGAGAACATACTGCAGCCCTGTCTTCTGTACTGCCAGGACACTCCAAAGCCGTATTTCAACAAAATATCGCTCGGCCACGCACTACTCTCCTCCGCCTGAATGGATTGCAGAGTATTCCTGATGTTCCAAGTGCTCCTTTGACCATTTCTGTTTCTCATTTGTCGCTAACGAAGGATTTGTGGAACATCATCTTCCCCTTCGCGAAACGAAGATGAACTGGAGGATCACATCAGCAAAATATGGTGCTCAATATCACAGGGTATGATTTGGACATTCATTGGTTAGATGCAATGACATGTTAATGAACGTATTGCTCGAAATGGGCATGCAGTATCGTATTTATGCCCTGTATGTCTAAGTGTCGTATTAGCCATACATCTTCAAAAATAAAATTGGTCTTTTAAGTGATAGATAATCTATAATCTTGATGATATGTCTGTTAAAATTTGATCTGTTGCTTGTCGTTGTTTTCATGTGGCATTTTCGTGACAGGCAATGTAGTTGTTTAACTGATTACGAATTAGTGTTAATAACGTTTGTTATTTAGAAACCATTTTTAATGAAGAAGCTACGCTATTAAACGCATTTTTAGATGTATTATTCTTGGCGAACAGTTTATTACATTGAATAATGATATTACTTTCATCAAAGTTAAATCAATCTGCTTTTCGAAAATATGGTCCTTTAACAGAAATAAACTATAACACTTGAAACATTGCCCTTTGATTTCGAAATGTGTTCGGATTAGAGTTTATTGGAATTAAGACAGTGAGTAAATTAGTTAATATTAAACATGACATTTTCTTACTTGTATTTCTTTTAAAATTTCAGGACTTTAAGTGATCATCATTCGGGCACTTATGAATCTTTTGTGTCGAGAGACAACTCTATTATTTATTGCTGCCATGGTAATGCCGCAGATGAATGCTGCAATAACTTGAACGGTAAGCCGCCAGATATGTCTCCAAGCTCCAGACGAGAAAGCATTTTGGTAAGTTCTCGAAAATTCCGTCCTTCATTGCAATAAAGTCTATAGTTTTTATTCGATAATTGTGTGACTGATCGTTTTATCGCCTTTCTAGACAGATTCTCACTGCCATGATGAAAAAGAGGTAGGAGTCGATAAAGTTGCTCGACTTCGATTAGTGCTAGCTAGTATTCTTTGTTTGCTTTTCATGATAGGCGAAGCCGTTGGTAAGTCCTTTTAACTTTTTGTATGTAAATCCGCTGATAACGTAATTAGGAATGCTTTTTGTTTTTGTATAGCTAATTCATATGAAACATGTGTTCTAAAATATTCTTTTGCTGTGCATTTAGGTGGCATTTTCGCAAACTCGTTGGCCATCGCTACAGATGCTGCACATTTATTAACCGATTTTGCGAGCTTCATGATAAGTTTGATGGCCATATGGGTAGCATCAAGACCAGCAACTAAGCGTATGAGCTTTGGATGGTACAGAGCTGGTAATATGATATTCTGAAGATTTTTTTAATGTAATAATTGCATTTGCGTTTCGGATTTGCATGATATGCTTATTTCATAACATGCATTACATCGATTTAACATAGCATATTATAGCATCAAGTAAGAAATGTTTCTGTCCCTTTTATGTATATCACCATTATATCTGGTAAGCATTTGTGAGGCAGTTCTGTTTCTAGTACTGACGAAACCACCTAACATCAACCTTCTCTTTAGTTTGCAGCAGCTGCAATTCTTAAACCTTAACTTTAAAAATCAATTTGTAGCCTTTCCTCAATAAACACAAGCGACGGCTATCTCAAAAAGTATTTATTAACAGAGCACACAGGAACAGATACAAAGGAAATATACATAAAAATAAAACATATACCAAACGGAGCATAAAATATTCGAATTACAGAGACATCTAAGAAAGTGTAACCTAACGTCATCGCGACTGTCTTGGATTGTTGCTTTTCGTCACTAGAGATGGCGTTCAATAAAATAGTTCGGTTACGGCTAAATAGTTCTGCTACAAAATTAATTAATTTTTAAATCTTAATTATTATTTAGTGTCTTTCGTAGGTAATTCCAAAAATTGAGAATACACCAAAATTTCCCATCGCAAATGTAGTTTTCAATACAAATAAGATTTACTGCTAAGTGAAAGTTCTTTTTTTTTTCAGACACATAATGGATAACGTAATTAGGTTTGTGACAATTACACAGAAAGCTGAAACGTAATCCTTTAAAATAAATGAAACGTTTTGAATAAACAACTGCAGATTTTTAATTAAAAATGTTAAAAATTCTGGAATCATTTTCATTATTTCAAGCATAAAAGCAAGTCATTCAATTGCTTAATATTTTAGCCATGATCAAACTTCAGATGATATAGGACTAAATTCATTAAGATAGTATTTGTGTCTGTATATTATGCTATTCTTTGCAGTATATGTTTCAAATGACATTTAATTATGATTTTGTCAACCTAGAACTGGCCGAATAGTTGAGACCGCTGAATGCTAGTAGTTCGTCCTGGGTTCGAAACCCAGCCAAATGAGCTAGCTGCATGCTAGGTTTTGTGGTTCCCCCCCTTGTGTAAGGTAAAGGCGAGACAGTTTCGCTTTAAAAGTCATACACGAAGGCATTCTTCGCCTTCGGCAGATAACCCTAGTGAGTTTTGCCATATTCCAATAACCATGATTTGTGCCTTTATACATATTTTGAATATAGACGACTAAATGACATTGCTAGGATACTCTAGTGTGTTTGACTAGTTCCTGCTTACAACTGTAATTGAAGCTTTGTGCTCAATTTCGTCATCTTATCGGAATTTGATATCAGGTATTCTTACTTATGACTAAGAGTTCTGCGGCAAGCATCAGCACGTATACTTTTATATCTAACAAATTCCTTCGCTAGCTTTCTATTTCAAAATTGCGCACACATTTTTCCTTCTTCTTTCTTGCCTTTATTTTGAAACAGTTATTTCTGGATAGGAAAATCATTTTACCTTCAATATAAGGAATTTGCTGCAGAAGTGATGATGAAATAAGAAAAGAAAACCTGAAAGCTTTCAGATTTTATATTACGCCCGAAAGGGCTTTTTTTTTAACATTTTGTGAGTCACCTTTGTTTACTAAATATCATGTTCTTTGCACTTAAACCACATAAAATTCAACAGCAATATCACAGAATATTTAAAAACAGCGAAACAGCATATCTTTAGAATTTCCGATACAGTCTCAAGCGCTGGAATTTTTTTTACCGAACAATTGAATTTGTTAATAAAAATTTCGTTAAAGTTTTACAAAACTTGAAATGGATAATACAAATTCGAAATTCAAAATTTGGGCTCCCAAGTGACCATGTTCAGTTGGAGGACGGTGGCTTCTTGTTTTCGCGATTGTCGAAAACGTTCCTGTTTCCGCGAAATCATCAATCTTCCTTACCCTCTTTCCCAAAGGGGTTACATAGCGGGGGGCCGACTGGGGTTCGGCCTCTCCCGAAATGTAGGAAAGCAAAAAATTTTAGATTTAAAAAAAGAATTTTTAAAAGAAATAATCGAAAAATATTTACGGTCTCAGATCTTTGCATGAATGAAGCTAATACTGTATATAAAAGGGGAGAGAGAGATGTTCAAACTCTGCGATGATTTTGTCAATGAACTAAAAGATTAAATTTCCCAAAGTAAAAATAATAGTCTTCAGAAATTCTGCATAAAGGTGAGTTTTAATAAAATCTTTCAGAATAAATATTCATTACGAAAAGAAAGGTGGATTAAAAGTAAATGCACCTCGAATACCATCACAGCTTCTGACAAATCTTGATAACATATAAACCTCGACTGAATGGACTTGCTTTACTTGCATTCATCGGAATATCCAAACACATAAATAGAAATCATTGATAAATTTATTAGTCGTCAAAGGTAAATTTGTTAGTTTCAAAGATTTAATTCAAAAGTTCCAGAAGTATGGCACGCGATTCAACAACGATTGTACATGTGTGTCATAATAATTTAAGGTAACTAATTATGTATATATACTTGTAATTAATAATTGACAGTAAATAGCAGTTTTTAATAATAATAATAATAATAAGAGTTAGATAGATAATAATAGAGAATTAGTTTAATAGAGTATGTTTTAAATAATTAAATTTTGTATATGGATGTATGTATGTATATAATGAAATTGCTAATTATTATAAACTTATTTAATATTATTTCATTTGTTCTTTTTTCTAAGTATTCATGCAGCTTCTTTTTAAGAGGAACTGCACTTTGTGAGTCACTTGCAATTCCAATTTTAAAGGCGGTTCGCAATTAAAATAAATTTATTCCTATGGTCGTAGTATTAAAAATTTCGGAAACACTGGTTCAACAATTGTAACTGAATTCAATTAGTCAACTTCTTTAAGGCAAATATCAAGTAACTTCGGTTTATTGTGACGGTGGATATTTTAAAAGATTAAGAGAAATGTGAAAATAACAGCTAATACTGTAACAGAATTACAAATAGAATGAAACTAAATATTTCGAGAGAAGCCTAAACTAGAATAAAATGTCAAGATAAAGACTAACTTATTCACAAAGAAACTGCTCAGCTCTTCTTAACATGGAGGTAAGAAGGTTGAAAGTTCTTCCCTCCAGTGCTTCGGAATGACTTATCGTGACAACCCCTTCGCCTGTGGAACGGTGTTTGCTACACCCGGGTGCCTGAGCTCTAGTAGCCCCCATGTAGAATAATTTGGGCTTACGAAAGATGATGCAGTTACCCTAATCAAATCAGTATAAGATTATATATATATAATTAAGATTGTTAATTTTCTGAGTGACTAGTAGGAGGTTTGAGTACTAGTAACAAAAAGTTAGTGCAATTTTTAGCTGGGAAATAAAAAGCTGTTAGTGGTATCGGACGACAAAGGCACTCGAACTGGTGTGATTTAACATATTAGAGATAAATGCAAATACTGGGAGTCTGAATCCATGAAAATAAATTATATAATTAAAGTACTCAATGTAAACACACAAACAAATGAAATAAAAGGAAAAAAAAAACAGTATACGAGCAGCTTACACTATAGTAGGTACACAATATCCAAACATATTATACAGAGAATGCAGACAATTATCTTGTGGTGGTACATAACATATAGAGAAATAAAGGAGGTGAGTGTGGATTACATAATCCAGACATTTAGCTGGGCCAAGGGCATGTCAGTATTGTCTAAGCTATTATAATCATAATCTCATATTTTTATGCTTGGGTTGTCTATGAGTTGCTGTCTATTGTGAAACTTTATGGCAAGTTTGTAGTAATGGAACCTGAGCAACTCAACACCAAGCTACTCATGGATCCTGTTATTTCGGATGTACCATTCAGCGTTAATTATTTACCTTAACACACTGTTCTGGCAAACCTGAAATTTTTGCCTATTAGTTTTTCTTGTGTGTGCCCAAACTGGACTTGCATAGCATAGAAATGGTCTGAGAATGGACTTGTAAATAAAGTACTTGTAAATAAGTAGCTTGTTGTCTATAGATAACACACTGTTTCGAGCAATTAAGGGGTAGAGTTTTGCTTTACGAACTCGAAACTTCTGGCTAATAGGCGTGATGTGTGGGGACCATGTAAGAGTATTATTGAAGATCACCCCAAGATAAAGGACTTGCTTGGCCCATGGAATGTTGGTACCGTAGAACTGCAGATTTTTGTTGATTTTGTCTTTCTTGTGAATAAAATAGCTTTAGTCTTCTCCACACTGATAACATCTTCCATTTGGAGAACCAAGTCTCTAGTGTGTGTATGTAATTTTGAAGCCTTTGGATAACTGGATCAATGAATGCACTTTGAGGAAGGATCGCAGTATCATTTGCATACATAGCTAAGGTTGTGCAGTGTGTGGTGGGAATGTCGTTCACATAGCTATTGAAATATGTAGGTCCAAGCAAGGATCCCTGTGGGACGCCAGCAAGGATAGGGTGTCTAGGAGAATTTGTTCCTGGTACATGAACGACAAAGTGTCTGTCAGGTAAGAATTAGTAATGTTTATGATGTATTCTGAAAAATCCAGGACATGTAATTTGCATATGAGGGCATCCAGCCATACTCTATCAAAAGCCTTGGCGATGTCTATGAATAGTCCTCCGGTGACTTTTCTTGATGCCATGCCTTCTGAGATGGTCTCTACAACCCTGTATCACTGGTTGGTCGTTGATAAATGCTTCCTAAATCCAAACTGGTGAGGAATGATGATGATGTTAGCATCGAGATGGTTATTGATTCGTCTTAGGAGTATTGCTTCGAAGATCTTGCTCACAGAGGAGAGGAGGCTGATGCGTCTGTAGGATTCAGGTTTTCCTGCTGCATTTCCAGGCTTTAAAATGGGAACAATTTTCGCAGTTCTCCAGAACTGAGGGAAGTACTGCCACGTTAGAATGTTGTTGCTGATCTTGGTCAGAGTAAAGACTGTTTTGAGAGGAAACCTCTTGATCATGCAGTTGGTGATTGCATCTAGTCCTGAGCTTTTCTTTTTCTTTAACGTCTTGATAGTGGCAGACTTCTGAAGGTAAGGCTGGAATAATGTTGTCTTTGCTTGGGTTTGTTGAGAAGGTGGAATGAAACTGGTGAACAAGGTTTTCAGTGGGAGTGTTGTTAATGCAAAATTGAGATTCCATATACTGAACTAAGAGTTCTGCTTTCTCTATTTCAGTGTAATGGATCCGTTGAGGACCTTTAAGGGGCGGAATGTTATTGTGGCATTTCGTATACCTCTTTATAGCTTTCCCCAGTGAGTTATCATCTGTGGAGAGAACTTGGAGGTAGCTGGCCCAGCTTTGTTGCGCTTGTCTATTTAATAGACTTGACGGCATTGCATAGGTGGTTGAACCTGCGTTTATCTTCACGGTTACGGGACCTTTGAAATTGCCTCCTGGCTGCATTACATCGTTTAATGAGCTGTTTTAATTCATGACTTCTGTGCAATCGCCCCTGTGGAACTTCTTTTTGTGCATCCAAATGAGCTCTGATGACATTAGTGGTGAAAGTCTGAACTAAACTGTTAATGTCATCCCTCGTTCGTACTGTGGGTAATGTGTACTGCATGTTGTTTAGAGTTTTGAGTTTGGGGTAACTTGCGCCAGTGAGTAACAAAGACTCTGGTGTCTGGTTGGTATAATTGTTGATGTTCAGAATCATGCTGACCGGGTTGTGATCAGAAGAGAGTTCATCCAGCACAGAAACGTCCAGCGGTACGCTGGTGTTTCTGAGCAGGAAGAAATCAATGATTCCCGTAGAATGGGCAGTATGCTGTGTTGGGGTTTTTGGAGCTGCTGTGCGTAAGTTCGCCGAGTTGGCAAAGTTGAATATTACGCACCCTGTGCCATTTGAATTGTAGCAGTTCCATGCGCGGTGTCTAGCGTTAAGATCTCCACCAACGATAGCATGTGTGCCAAGTGTGAGTAGAACCTATAAGTCCATGCGGACTAACTGTGGGTTACGTGCTGGTGGAATGTATGTGAAGACAAAAATGTATGTTGTTGTTACAACCCCTGAGGAGCTGTAGGAAGGACACTGTAATCTCCGATTTCGCGGGAACAGGAAGAATTTTGAAAAACGCAGAAAGAGGAATCGCGGAAATAGAACTAATTTTGGAGGACTACGTTATTCAGAATTTGATGACTCCAGGTACCGTTGTTGCAGATTCGTTATTTAGTTTCTTTAAATATAATGCATGGCGATAATATTTGGTAGCAACAGTGTGGAAAATGAACCAACGCAGAAAGCGAAACGACGCAAAATATCGTTTTGAGACTAATAGACCTTTGGGTCTAAAGCCCCTTTAGGCTAAATAACATGTTTTATTACCTCATAGTACATCATGGTTTTGAACATAGATTGGCCGCACTTTACGGCTGTTATAAATGTGGAAAATGATGCTTTGGGATATGCACAAAGGGCATCGGGCACTGTGAAATCTTAGAATAGTGTAATTCGTAATAGCAATTGTTGTGAAATGTGATTTAACTGACGTTCTGTTAAATGCACCAGATATGCGATGCCGAAGAATATTCTGAAAATATGTCTAGCTACAGAAAATACTGTCTTCACTGGCTCAGTTCTCAAGGGTTAAACGCAGTATATAGAAAGGCACTGTCTTATGCAAGAAATAACGAGTAACGTTCCCAGAGAAGGTCATGGTGCAACTGATACATCTTGCAAGCTTAATCTTTTTTACGCGCTCCGCCATTAAGCACTACACGGAAAGGGAGAGATGCCCAGTAGGAAACTGTGTAAGGCCTATATCATACACGCAATTGTTTCACACGAACAACTGTTTTGGGACAATTTTTCTGCCTGGTTTACTATTGAAAGAAAGACTTACGACTTTTTTCCTTCCTTTCGAAAATTTGCAAGTTGTTCGTTTCCAACCAATCAGCTATCAGCTTCGAATACTATCAGCTTGTTTGTTATGGAGAACCAGTTTTCCTTGTGTTAACTCCAAAGTGATCTGTGGTGATTGGCTCTTGTGACAAAGCAGAAAAATTGTTCAAACAGCTATTCTTCCGAAACAAATGGAAGAAAATCACTAAAACGAAAATGAAGCCAGCCCGTTCGTCAAGACTCGAACCCCGGATCGAATTACCAGTATTCAACGGCTTTTACCACTCAGCTGCTTTGGGCAGCATAACAGTTACAATGCTGTTAGAGGAGACACTTTGAAGTGGTTATCTACTTCTGTGGTCGCTTGTATATGACAAGGCTTTCATATAAGCATCCTATTGCTGCATTTGATCATAGTAGGAGTAATCTTTCTCAAATCTTTGATTACTTGATTTCTGAACCCATCGTACTATGAATGACAAAATTTACTCTGTTTACTTTTATCTGAAGTGTTTATATTGCAGGCACAGCCACAAAGTATTTCAAGTACCCATCTGATATTAAAATGCTTCTTGGGAATGAAATAATTTTATGTCGAGTTATATATGTGTAAAAATATGTAAATCAAAATTCTAACTGTAATTTGCAATAGCACCTTAATCCTACATTTTAATTTGGATTTATTTTTAGGATTCAAAGGGGAAATGACCCTCTTTTCTTAAAAGCAGTAACTGCTCGTAAAAAAATTCTCTAAATTGCGTCATTCTAAAGTACACTCATGTCCATAAATTAAGGCTAATTCGGAGTCACGCAGAAATCGAACTCTAAAATAAATATATCACCTGTAAAATCACTACACACATCTTCAAGAATCATATGCAAATTTCAGGAAGTAACCAGATGACACCGATGGTACGTCACAATGACGAGAGTGTAAGAGAGTGATATATAAGGAATACAGGCAGAGAAGTAAAATTGTTCTTAGGCGCTTTATAAGCATTTCAGTGCAATAACCGAATAGTTATGACGCAAAGGACGCATTTGGATGATTTTTTACGTGGTAGAATTATCGGCCGTCTGGAATGCGGGCGTATCCAACTGGAAGTATCAGACGAACTTGGAATTGCCCAGAGTGTCATCTCCAGGCTTTGGCAACAATTCCAAGATGACGGTAACATGAGTAGACGTTACGGCACACGTCGCCCCAGAGTTACAACGCCGAAGGAGGACCGGTATTTGGCATTTACTGCCAAAAGAAACAGGCGGATCACAGCCTCAGACCTGTCTCGTCAGCTCTCTTCAGCCACTGGTACGACAATTTCAAGGCAGACCGTGTACAGACGCTTAGGGCAGATTGGTCTATATGCTCGTAGACCTGTCAGATGCGTTCCACTTACTGCAACTCACTGTCGCTTGCGGTTAGCCTGGAGTAGAGAGCATGCATTGTGGACACCGCAACAGTGGGCTTGTGTGATGTTTTCCGACGAGTCCAGGTTTAGCTTGCAGTCTGATTCTCGCCGGACTTTCATATGGAAAGCTCCAGGTACCCATTACTACCGAGAAAACATCATTGAACGACACCGTTACGGTGGTGCAGGAGTGCTCGTTTGGGGTGGAATTATTCTGGGTTCCAGAACTGACCTGCATGTTCAAATTGGAACCATGACATGCCAAATCTATCGGGACGTCATTCTGGAATAACATGTACGTTTGTTTCGGGGTGCCATGGGCGCACAATTTGTGTTTATGGATGACAACGCCCGTCCTCACCGTGCAAACATCGTGAGCGAATGCCTTCAATCGAAGGATATCACCCGTATGGACTTGCCAGCATTCTCACCGGACTTGAATCCAGTACAGCACGTGTGGGATATGCTTGGCCGACGAGTTGCAGCCCGTCAACCGCCTGCTACATGTCTACCAGAACTTCGGAGAGCATTGCTTTTTGAGTGGTGTAATATCCCCCAAGATCACATCGATAATTTGATACTCAGCATGCCTGTGGGTCGTACGGACTGTATTGCATCGTCTGGGAGACATTCAATGTATTAACGATCATACCAGCCACGTAATATTGGTTTTTTGTAAATAGGGTTTTTTTGTAACAAATTAGAAATTACATCCAGACCTTCTGCGGGTTTAAAATCTGGGGCTTTTAGGTACGGCAGTCAGTCACCAAAAAAAATAAGTATTGATAAGACCATTTAAATGTTTTTTTTAATCGTATGGTAATTGTGAAAGCGACTGGGGTCTCACAACATAGTTTTCCAGGCCGAGAGCCTAGCAGTGTGGAAAGTACTAAGAATAATGAATCCGTCTTGCAACTGCGACACCAGTTTTCACTGCCTCACTGCCTAGACTATTTGCATTACTTAATATGTTCTCTAGTGAGCTTGCACACACACTAGCTAAAGAAGCTTCTATAGGTACAGAACTTATAGTGTACCATCTTCCATTCCCTGTTTGATATCTAAAGTCATCTACGTGGGTTCAATCATTACATACTTGGCAATAGAGATGGAAAAGTGCATCTATTGGAAGACAAATACTTAAGTGCATAATAAGTAGACATGTGTCTGTGACTTTGAAATGTGGATCTTCTTATTTAACTTAGTTTCTTAACTGGACATGGCCCATTTCCTGTTTACCTCAATAGATTTGGCTTTAAATCTACGGACTTATACGAGAGCGGCTTTATTGATAACTCAGCACATTATACGTTTCACTGATCGATTTAACATCCCGAACGATTCCCGAAGGGCAATGATATGGCGAGAGCCAGAGACACGCTATCGGCACAAAGATCGTTCACAAATAGGTAAACCTTCTCTTCTCTGTGTGAAAGATCTTTTACGCAGAGGAGAAAAGGCTAACTTTTATGGGCTGTTAACAGCAAGAACAACAGCACCGACCTCTACGTGATTCCTGGCGTTTCCGTCACGCTATCCACGTTTATTTCAATAACGGCGTCCGATATCGCAACAAAATTCTGCATCCCTCGTGCGTCCTTTTATCGCTGCAGGGGCTACAGACGCGATATTTATGAATGATAACGTCTGCATGGAGGTCGACCTGTGTGGCGTTAATTGGCGAGTGGAGAAATTGTTCTACATTTGCCGTCGCCTGCTATATCACCGGACCTTAATCCCCTACAGCATGAGGAATAGTAGATCGTAGTGTGCTGCAAGCCACATTTCACGAGCTATGACGTGCATTACTGCAGGAATGTGCGCTGCTGCCATAAGAAGTCATCAACGACAGTATTACCAGCTTGCCTCGCCGTTGTCAAGTATGAATTTCAGCTAGAGGATATCATACCGTTATTAGAGTGATATTTCTATTGCACGTTATTCCGATCCATTCGGTCTTTCGCGATTTTATGGTTGTAATACATGTGTTTTTATATCTTTGCTTTATTGTTTGCTGTATGGTCTAGTAACGGCCCTCTAACTTCTTGGATCTATTTCACGCATATTCATTAGATAATGTTTTATTCCGTGTTTTGCGTTTCGTTAATTATTTTTTGGGCGGGACTGTCTACGTGTGTGTGTATATATATATATCCATATACACACATACACATGTGGGTGTGTATATACAGGGTGTCTCAGTACCACATTTCAGAACTTCTAGCCAGGTTAGGGGTGATGATTCGGAATTCAGCAGGGTTAGGTATGAAGCAGAAGCAATCTAGCAGGGTTAGAAATGATGATTCAGTGTTTCCTGATGATTCGGAATCGTATAGCAGTGCAGGGTCGGAAATGCTTTCTTGACGCGCTGGTATACACAGAAACATTAAATTAAAAGACGCCAGGTAAGTTAATATTCGTTTTAATAATAAATTTACATGAAAGTAACATAAGTCGAAGATAATGTTCGAAGTTTCGTCCACAGTTTTCAATGCGCACATCACATCTATGACGCATAGGATTCCAAATAAGCTGGAATATTACAGACATACTCAAATTTCTCCGGCAGCTATTGCGATTCGTGCAACCAGCTCCTCGGCGTTGTCAACAAGGGTGCCATAAACCAGTGTCTTCATATGCCTCCTGGAAAGAAATCAAGACATGATAAGTCCGGTAATCGAGCAAGCCAACGTATCGGATTACCACTACCGACCCACTGTTGGACAAATCTGATGTCTAAGTGTATACGGACGTTATGGCTGATATGGGCAGGGGATCCATCGTGTTGCAACCACATTGTCTGTCGCATCGCTGCAGAAATCTGTTCATCTAAACGTTGTTGCATAACTTAACTGCAAAAAGATCGAGTAGTTACGACCGGTTAGATGAAAAGGCAACAGGTAAGGTCCGATGAGGTGATCGTCCCACAATACCGGCCTAAACATTTACTAAAAACCGACCTTTGCGCTGCGCGATGTCGTGTTGCATGAGGATTCTCTACTGGCCAGAGATAAGCGTTATGCGCGTTGAATATTCCTTCCCTTGTGAAGGATGCATAATCGGTGAACAACACATTAGCAGGGAAACGTTGATCTGTAGCATACTTTTCAAGATGCCATTTTCAAAAGCAATTAGAGATGCTTAGTTGCCCGGTTGAAGTACCTGGATACGCTGCACGTGATATGGACGTATTTAAGTTTCTCTCAGAATTCTCCAAAAGCTGGAACGGGAAACTCCGACTGCGTGTGCTACATTTCGCTTACTCAAACTTTGGAGTCCCCTGTACTTGATACAGAACATTGTCTTCGATGTCCGGCGGAATCCATGTTGATCGTGCCCGATTCATGGCAGCTGTTTTAAAAAACCCTGGCTCAACTGACCTCCGGTGAAGCCTTGCAAAGAAATTATGGCTGGGTGTACACCTCATAGGACAGGGATGGGCAAACGTTTTCGTTCGCGGGCCAAAAATCGAAAAAAAAAAAGTTTGGCGGGCCAAGGTAAATTTTTCTAAAATTTTGAAAACATATACAAGTATTACAATTTAAATATGTTAATGAGAAGAATGAAATTGCGATTTCATTTTTAAAAGTTTCTTATGTTGAGGTTCGAAGTGAGATGTACTGATTCTAAGGAACGAGGCTAACTGCTCATCTGCTACTCTACTTCTGAAATAATTCTTTCTAAGGTTCATTGTTGAAAACACTTGTTCACATATATAAGATGAAGTAAACATAGCACTGATTTTCTAGGCGTGAGATATTAAATTCGGGAAACTTACTTTCGATAATGATGTTATATTCTTTGAAGACTGCTACAGCTTCATTGCAGATGAGACACACTGGTTTATCTTTTACAACTGTAAAAAATATTTCTAGGTCCATTCATCATTAAAAGCATGGCATTCTGAATCAACTTTACGTTTTTTAGTAGACATTTTGGGGTTGAAATATTTTACGAATAACCCAAACAAGCACTAGCTACGCTATACTTTTAACAATTTCACCACTATTCACAATGATGCTATATGTCCGCAATCTTTCCATACGCAATCAATAATACTAGAACTCGCGACAAAAGAAAAGACCGCTGGCTGGAACTTAAAATGCGCAGTCTGCCAAATATGAGGTCTGATTCACTTATATTGGATTAGCATACGTCTTCTCCCCGAAAAACAGATAACGATTCTTAGCGCCAATCTACAGCTATAACTAACAAAGTACTTCCGTTTTTAACACTTTACCGATTGAAAGCTGTTTGTGCTTGCTATTTCCGTCGATTTATGGTTTGCAAAATAAAAATAGAGACAGTAAAAAGGTCATCAATCCTTTGAACAAAAGGAAGAAAAAAAGTAATATTTAAGCAAAGTAGAAAAGGAGATGGAGATATAATATTTAAATATATATTTCTTTTAATGTGCCTCGGAGCGGCAAATTAAGATTCTATCCGCGGGCCGGATACAGTCTTCCGACGGGCCAGATTTGGCCCGCGGGCCGTAGTTTGCCCATCCCTGTCATAGGATATCTTTCAACGTAAAAGCGCTGTGCTGTAGCCCTACATGTCAAATGCGTATCGGTTTACTCGTTCGTGTAATTATTCATCCTACTAACTCTGCGTGCTTATGCGAAATGACGATTCCCTGCAAGAATTCTCGGAACTTTCGCGCAGCACCATCTACCGCTTCAGAAATGCGCTGCTATGTGATTCCGAGTCGTTACAATACACTCTCCTCCTCCTAGAAGTTCTGAAACGTGGTACTGAGGCATCCTGAATATATATATACGCTTATGTGTGTACATACTTGTGTGTGTTTGATTACACGCTTGCAGGCATTATGTTTGGACTTAATAAAAATAGAAAACGATTCTGCCTAGGAATTTGCTCTATGCCTGTTAAATCCCTTTTGAACTTGAAGTTTCGTTACATACTATAAGGAAGTATCGCATTGCTCCGTTTATGCCGTCGTGGGGTAAATAATTAGCATAACCAGTTAACAGCGGAAAATTCTCACACTGTTTTAGGTAATTTTCATTACTTTTAAATGAATACTTATTTCATAGTCTTAACTTTCACTTTCGGGCGTTTCTAATTAGTCTAATTGTACAATTACGTACCCGTTTAAATTTCTAGACAACCTGCTAAGAGCGTAACATGGAACGTTAATTATAGATCTGGAAGATTGTAATCATTTGAATGCAACGAAGAAATAACTTATTGAGCTGCCATTTATTACGTAAATCATTCATTAAAATGAAAACAATATCGCAGAAAGAAAAGTATTTTGGAGAAAGCGATAGAAGTTCGTTCCTGTCTTATCGAGTATTCTTTGTCATTTCTTTATTCTTTGCCATTTATGATTAATATATTTTTTCTACGCTTTTTGACAGAGGTGATTGGAGCTCTGACGTCCGTGCTCTTAATATGGGTGGTTACGGGTGTCCTTGTATACATGGCAGCTCAAAGAATAATAAATGAAGAGTACGAAATAGATGCTGAAATCATGCTGATTACAGCGGCTGTTGGCGTCGGTGTAAATGTAATGTAAGTAATCCATATGGCTTTCCACATCCTATTTTTATGGTAAAAACTGTCTGAGTAACATATAAATAAGATTAAGCTTTGAGAACATAATATTAGCGTTAGAAATGTCTGCAATGGAGTATCCGATTTTCAAGCTGTTACGTTATGCCAGCAAGAAATTTATCCACTCGACATGGAACGTTTGGCCGATATAGGAGACGACATTTTTATTTTCCTCATAAATTGGCATAAAGCTGGTTCACAGAGTGTTGCCATTCCAGGTGGCGGAAGATCTTGAATTTTCCCTCTCGTATTTTTTAACTGTAGTTGCTTTACAACCCAGAAATTAAAAAGCAATAAATGGCTTTCTTAATAACCTTTTTATTTTTTAATAATCATAGTGATTTATAATAATTTAATTGATATAATATACCCAAATAATATACTCAAATAATTACTGATGTCGGAGCTGTGAAATGAAAACACTGACTGAAAGCAAATATTCCTAAACTCAACTAAGTAAAATAAAAACTAATGAAACCCATAAATAAATGCATGTAAATTTAATATACATCTTATTTATCGTGCCTTAGTCATTAATTTGTTTATCATATATTTTCTTTATCATTTTGAATTTTCATTTCAAGAATCGATCATCTGGGGGCTTCAAAATACCATTTTGAAATTCTTAAAAATTGCAGATGATGATGCATCATCAAATGTTACATTTTACACTGTTTTATCTGCTTATCTATAGCGTTTTTCTTGCTTTTTTTTTTCTTTCTTCTCCGCTATGAGATTTTAGATGAGCAGGTTCACATACTCTTTTTTTTTGTTTCAAAGAATACTGAGGGTTCTGCATTGGTTGATCTTCTTTGTAAGTTATTTCACAGAATAATATATGGCGTGAATATAATTAAGTCAAATGTATGAACGCAAAATATGCTTGAAGGCAGATCTTTCCCACAATTGATTTACAACCCAAAAATATCCGAAATTCAATCAAGATTTCTATATTACATTTAAATTTGTAAAATATATTTAATTATCGTGTTTTTGTTAGAAAAGTTTACAGTTTAGTCTTTTTCTTCTCGTTTTACACTACGATTCTAGGGCATTTTTTATTTACAAGACATGGCAAGTGTTGCTATTATCTGAGGCATAAGATCTTTAGTTTGTTATCCAACTGACCTGGCAGTGAGTTCTTAGAGATGTCGCCACTCGAAGTGGCATAAAATCTTACTCTTTGAGATTAAAGTAATGCATTTCTTAACTGAGCGTTTTAAAAGAAATATACATAATTCTTAATATTGCTTTTACTTTATTTTTATGATATATATAGGATGTAATTTATAATACATTTAATTCATGAAATTTATGATATGTCAACTAGCAGTTTTATTTGAATTTCTACTATTATTTTAATAAACTCAAGATGTTTTTCTAATACTGTGTATTGCTTATTTCAGTACAGAATAATCGCTTGCTGGCCACCTAACATCCAACTTTTATTTGTGTAATCTTTCTAACAACAGCTTGTGATGATTATTCAAAAACTAAAATGTTTAAAAAAATAAAGCCGTGAGTATAATAGTTATTTTTAACAAACTACCAAGAGACAGAAACTATCTTTTTAACAACCGGGATTTTATGGGATAATGCTTTTCTGCTTCTATGGTGGTTAGGAGCGGTTGACTGTACAACCAATTAAAATCCGAAACAAGGAATGAACATTTGTGACTGTAGTCTGTTGATGAATTGGAGGCACTTGAAATCTCTCGATCCGAAAGCTTTCTCGTCAAGTTAGTGTAGGGGAATTGAGTACGAAACCCTTGGATCCCATCTATCACATGGGATACTCACGGACAAATTTGGGGTGAAGTTTGGGTACATAGCCTTCCTGTATTTTTGCTTAAACTAAAACTTGTATTAGGATAGTATCGATGAAAATGTGGTTGTTTCCTGTAAACCAGACTACTTTGGACTCTCAACATTTTGGCCTAATTATGCTATTGCTGTAATTATCGAAATTTAAGGTTAAAATTTAAAATATGGAAAGCTAATCTTTCCTTCCCCAAACTAAAAGTTTATTTGAAGGAATTATAGTCCAGTTAAGAGCAAATGGTTGGTTTTCTATGGTGAAGTGTTTCATCTCTTCTTTCCTTTGATAAACAATCCATATAATGACTTATCCATTTTTATAGACATTGGTGTTTCATTTCTACAGAATTTCAGAGAAGTCCCCCCCATCCCCAAACTGGAGAGTTACAGAGAACTACATCAGTGTAGTTTGTTGTATTAGTTGCTGCGGTATTGGCAACACTGCTTTCTTGGCTAATATGTGACAGGACGTTCTTATTTACACATGTTTCAAATGTGTTCAATACCTCAGCTGTATGATAAAAGAATCTTACATCAGTTCTGGGTACAATATGATTAGACCATTTTGATTTTCAGGTATGCAATTTCCTTAACGAATAATTTCCAGAATTCCTCAATAAATTCCATTTTCTGGATTGTGTGTTTCTTCAACATCTTTATCTCCACTGAAACGCTCCGCACGAAGCCTGGATCTTTCCACACCAGACAATTCATTGTGTAGAATAATTATGTTTCTCACCTTCGGTACAGAACAGTTGAAGAATTGAGTTAATCTGTGAAGGAAGCTTTTAGAAGATAATCGCTTGGATACTTCGCAACGTTTCAAGAAGGACATGAAATGCATACATTTGTGTGTACTGCACAGTGGAGCACACACCGATTCACTGGACGCATAGTTCGTATATATAACTATAAAATGTTCCGAATAAACTAAAATTAGTACTTGCGTATTAACGCAACTCCCTGACACAATGTGGCGATTTTTTGCAGATGGAAAGTTGAAAGTTTCTTATCGGGTCAAGTTTATTTTCTGCAATTTTTTTAAACCCCAAACTGCCGATATTTATCGTAAATCGGCAAACATTTTCAACGTATATATCAAAATCATTCTGTAATTTTGTGCTCTGACCTCGGTGCATACAGCGCTCTGTTTTCGCTTAAAAAAATCAGAGAAGCACATAAACCCGGCATCGCGCACAGCTTCCGCATTATTAATAGGTTATCTATCAGACGCATATCATTATTCCACTTTTTGGAAATTTTGCGATAAAAATACTGTATTCCTGCAGAAATTTTACTGCAGCTTCTTCCATTGCTGGAAAATTCCACGACCGAATATTTTAAAATTAAACCTAAGACGAAAAAAAATCACTATTTGTCTATAAAAAAAGAACCGTTGGAACTTAGAACAAAAAGAACGTTTAAGGAAATGGCGACGTTGTTTGACTTAAGGATTGTTACAAGTATAGTTCCCTGAAAAATGTTTATGCGCATGGTTGCCTAATTTGTCATGTTCTGGTAATTTTGCTATTTCTACCGAGGTGGTTGCGATAATTCGTGAATATTGTAAAACTGTATTGATATTGCACTTTGTGATACTCAAGACTCGAAGTACGGGGACCTCCAGGACACTTGGTAAGTTTAACTCCCTAGGACAAACCAACTGGTTGCAAGGTTTCTTTCCCTGTGTGTACCATAGACAAGAAAGTTTCCCTTCCTAGGTGTTCCAGAATAGCACGCTTTTCTTTAGGCGAATAGTCCTCTAATGCTTTGCTTTAATGAATTAAACTCGTCTTTGACTGTGGAATAAATGTTAGTTTATTATAAGAGTTTTTAAAATTTTCTCAAACTTTCTGAAGTACTTGAATGCCGTCCTAATTGGTATTACGATCACCAGAAACCGGTACTATGTCGAAGGGTTCGTGGTCGAAACCTAGATGAAATAGGACGTTTTCGAAGTATATCTTTCCATTGGCGGCACCCCAAGTCACTTACTTCCTCTGGTGCATCTTGGGCAGCGTCTCCGTGATGAGAGGCTGATGCATAATTTTATTGTGTATATGTTTTGTTGTTTATAGATTAAACACCTGGAAAAAATAGTATGCATTGCTTCGAGCATCATTCGCATGTTTTGACATTTTTTAATACAATAGTAAAGTTCAAATTTATATTCACAATCGACTGCACTTATAAAAATTGTCGATTAATTGAAGCCAGTAGTTTATTTGACAAATCCTAAAATTTCGCTAAAAACAGTGACTAAAGGTCGTTTTGCTTGGTAAGGGTAGCCATTCTTTTAATTATACTAGCCATCTGCTCAAAGAAATAATTTTCACTGGGAAACTCTTAATTACTTTTCTATAGTTAAGAATGTTATAAAAGTATGAAATAATTACAATTAATTGGAATATTTACAGAAATTAGACACCTTTCGGTACGGTTTGAAGTAACTCTATTTCATTTCCAATAAAAGACCTAGTTGATAATACTTGCAGTAGTGAAAATTGAAACCTTTTCTTCCATTTCCAAAAATATTCTCTCCTTCAATGCATAAGCTCTTTATAGTAAACACATTATTATATGGTAATGAGAATATGCGATAGGGATGAACTCGGTGATTTATTATACTCTTCGCTGTTAACAATGTAGTTATTAGATAATAACATATAGGGTATCCCAGAAAATGTACTGCATTACTTGCGCATTAAGAAAACTAGTTGGGTAAAATGCTTTTTTATTATTATTATTATTACGCTCTCCATCTTTTGGCACTCCACAGAAAGGGATGGATGCCTGTGAAGGACTTTTACTTTCTAACGGAAACTAGCTCGTATCCACATTACACATGGCGGAAAAAACGAAAATGCTCATGCAGCCAGCCAACACTGAAGAATAAGGCCTGAGCACGAGCGGTAGAGTGGCATGGACCTTATAAGATCCGTGTTGAGTGGTCAGTGACGTCTCGCTTAGAAAAGCGGAAAATGTCTCCCATAAATCACAGATCGATTACCCTATCATTTGACTGAGCTTTCGCTTTCTAAATTTGAATTCTGCCATGTATTTAGAGTATAATTTTACATAAAAATTTCTGAAAACTTGTGGAAAGGGGATCAGAAATTATGAGCAATTAAAAATATAAATATTGCGTGTAGATGTTTTCTCCCAATGCTTGGACATTTGCGCCTCAAACAGTATAATAAGTAACTTAAATAATAAAATATTAAAAACATGCTAAATAATAAAATAATTTTAATTAATGACGAGTATGTATATAGTTTAAATAATAATTCATAAGTATATCACAAAAGTTAATGAAACAAATAAACAGTAAGTGAGAAAATTGTTGATATTAAAGCATGATACTACAAGAAACAAGAATGGCGGAACAGTAAGTATTTTAAAAATATTTCGTATTCTTTATGATGTAATTTTTCTTTCGTATATTTCGGAGAAAAGAGATTAAAGAATTTTATCCTGAAAATCAAACACTAAATTTTCTTAATTCGGAAAATGCAAAAAGTCTTAAACAGTAAATACACTTCTCG
This sequence comes from Stegodyphus mimosarum, assembly GCA_000611955.2. Classification (NCBI taxonomy): domain Eukaryota; kingdom Metazoa; phylum Arthropoda; class Arachnida; order Araneae; family Eresidae; genus Stegodyphus; species Stegodyphus mimosarum. The sequence goes on along the minus strand of KK118057.1, from coordinate 315,961 downwards.
ACATTGAAAATGCAACACCAAGAAGGAGTGGTCAGAAATTTATGCAAATTTTAGAGTAGACGCACGTCACTGAGTTATGCGAATGATGTGAAATGCGCAGCTCTCCGACGCACGTGAAGTAAGATATAAGGAAAGGAACGTGCAGAATGGGCTATGTTCGTATCGTTATTTCTGCCAGACGGATTAACGAATTTTTGTCCCGGAGGATACGTGTAATAGGAGAGAATGCCAGGCAAACGTCAACGAAGGCATTTCCAGTAGATAGACGATTTTACGTGGGGTATAGTGATCGGATTGAGAAGGGCGGGTTGGTCCTTACGTCAAATCGCAGCTGATACTCACATGGATGCGAGCAAGGTGCATCGGCTGTGGCGAACATGGTTGGAACAAGGGAATGTGGGAAGAAGGAGGAGTTCAGGTGCAGCCAGAGTGACGTCAGCACGCGTGGATCGACGCATCCGCCGACAAGCTGTGGCGGTCCCGCAAGTCACTTGTACTGCAATTCTGCAGCATGTGCAGGACACCCTGGACGTTCCCGCGTCGACGAGAACCATTTCCCGTCGATTGGTTGAACGTGGCCTGCACTCACGGCGTCCGTTAAGAAGACTGCCATTGACCCCACAGCATAAACGCCAACTTTTAGAATGATGACAGAATGGTGAAACTTCGTATTCTCAGATGAGTCACGCTTCTGTTTATCCAGTGACAGCCCCCGCATACGTGTGTGGCGTCGACGTGGAGACAGATCTAATCCGGCAGTAACTGTGGAACGCCCCACCGCGCGACAGCGTGGCTTAATGATTTGGGGCGCTATTGCCTACGATTCCAGGTAACCTCTAGTTCGTATTCAGGGCACTATGACTGCCCAACGATGCTTGGATAATGTCCTGTGGCCGGTGGCAATCCCCTACCTTCAGGGGCTGCCTAATGCAATTTTTCAGCAGGTTAACGCCCGACCACACAGTGCTCGCATCTGCCAACATGCTTTGCAACGTATACAGATGCTTCCCTAGCCACCGTACTCTCCTGCTCTGTCACCAATCGAACATGTGTGGGATGTGATTGGACGCTGTTTGCAGACTCTACCCCTGCCTCGTTCAGAAGACGAACTGTGTCAAATGGTTGAAAGGGAATGGAGACCCATCCCTCAGGACACCAACCGCACTCTTACTGACTCTATGCCTAGACGTGTTTCTTCGTGCATCGCTGTCCACGGAGGTCCTACATCCTACTGAGCCGATGCCGTTCTCGCTCTGTATTCTATCATTTTGAAATAAAGAGCACTCATTGCTGCTTGCTGTCTCTTTTTTCCATTCATCACTTTCTGATCCCTCCTTCTTGGTGTTGCATTTTCAATGTCGAGCAGTGTATGTTAAAAAGTTTATTCTAAATCTGTATTTTAACAGAAGATACTTTAAAGAATTCTTCTAGGTTATAATAAAACTGTCACTTCAACTGCGAAACAAAACAAACTGGAACTCGCATAACGAAGGATTTGTACAGAAAAAATGAAGAAATTAAATTCTGTGTTGAATGTAAGCACAAGATTCAAAACGCGTTTTAAATGACATAAAAATTTAATTTTTATTATCTTGTTTTTGCAAATAAATCTGTCTTTGTAGATTAAGCTAAAAACTTCAAATTTCAACAACTATTTAATGTGAAATTGACCGTATATGTCTTTCAACAGATTTTTTATTCGGCAAAATTTTAGACCAATATGTGCATTATTTTGACATATTCATAGAAGTACTATTTGCATCTGTACATCACTTAAAATTCAGTTTCACTTGCAGAGGCCCTTTAATCCTTTTTATTTAGATAGTTTTTGATTAAATTTGCTTTTCGTTTCATTTAGGAAATGTTAAACTTTAAAATAAGAACACGACACATTTGCAAACAACTTAAGACAGAAAATTAAATTATAATAAAACAGAAAACTTACTGAATCTGATAGAAAATCTGATAGAAGTCGGTTACTGTTAGAATTTAGTAAACGTACTTTCATCCGACTATGAGACATTCTTTTTTTAAAAAGATTATCCAAGATACCCTGAAGATTAAAATTCAGATATTTAATTTGTTCAACTACTATGAATTAGTTAATTTCTTCGGAAATGATCATTTAGACATACGTTTATCAGGGCATGCTGCAGATATTATTAAAAAAACTGTTTGGGTTTGTTCAAATAGTACGCGAAAATTATTTTTGTAAAACAAATGTAATTAAAAAGAACTACAAAAATAGCGAAGTTCATATTTTTAAAAATATCAGCATATTGCAGAACTTAACCATAATAAGCACATAACTCTATTTTTGATTAACTAGTTTCAATTTATTTAAACATATTATCGTAATTCTGCGATAATTTTAATGCATTTTTGTATTTTGCATATTTCTTTCCTTTTTCTTTTTTATTTTTATTTATTTATCTATTTGTTTTTCGAGCAGTTTCAGTTGTATTAATCTAATTTCTTATGTAACTCTGCATTTGTTAATTTTTTGCAATTTATTTCTCGGAATTTTTTTTTACTTACTGTGACTGTGTTACATAGATTTCTTATCATGTATATAAGGAATGATCAAAAATATATTTATTATAA
>KK118057.1:286150-302317 GCA_000611955.2 Stegodyphus mimosarum | reverse complement strand
TGGCTGCATGGGCGTTTTCGTGGTTTTCCTCATGTGTAACGTGTATATGAGCCAGTTTCCCTTAGAAAGTCCTCCACGAAGGCATCCCTCCCTTTAGGCAGATAGCCCTCGTGTGCTTTGCCATAGTTGAATAACCCATATAACCCTTAGTGTGCTTTGGCCATAATCAGTCAAGTAAAAACTGGATACAATCTGTTGGAGTCAAAATGGCCGGTAGAAATGTGTCAATGTCGCTGGTAATTATTTTGATCCATCAGTTACGTTTCTTTTATGCTTGCTTGTTGGGCCAACAAGCAAGGGTAGAAGAAATAAACGTACCTTCTAATACACTTCTAAAAAGTCTTCCTTGTTTGAAATTTTGTAGGTCACAAAATCTTCAATCACTGGTAAAAAAAGTCGTTCATTATTATACGTTTTCTCTGATGGAAAAGGTTCTAGGTGTTCAAATAAGCTATAATCTGATTCTAAAAGTCCTGCCGATTAGCAAAATATACTAGAGATTCATATTCCGATTTTTCTCCCACGCGAGACTCTTAGGTTATGATCATTTTGCATCAGTAAGACATCATATCTCGACGTAATGCTTTTCTGCTTCAAGCGCTGCTTGCAGTGGCAGATTATCCACTAGGCATAATAAATGGCCGCTAAAGACCGTGCATGACAAGGGTTTCCTGTTACAAAAATTTCCATTGGGCTTTTTAAAGTATTTTCCTTACAAATAATAAATTCTTAAGAGAAATTGAAACATAAAATGAAGCTGTTTTATGATCAACAAATCATAAAATTAAAAATTACACAGAATTTTCAGATTTAAAATAAGAGTGATTCTAAGTGGACCCCAACATAGTGACATCAGGCAGATCGGTATCAACTCTTGTGCATTATACTTGAAGCCGAATATTTGGGTATTTGCATAAAATGCATTTCTATTTTCAAATTTCAGAAAAAAAAAAAAAAAAAAAAAAAAACAAGCAGCCGCAATATGTGAATAGTCTTGCCATAGTTTAATTTCTACCTCAAGCTTGGATTATTTGTAATTTACATTACTGTTGTTGTGCTTAAAGTAATTATTGCTGGTATTAAACACAATGATATGTACAATTATATTGCCTTAATATTTACACGCAGATTGTCCCACAAGTATGAAAACACCGGTTTAGATTCTAACCTGTTATATCGGAAAATCAATAATTAGGTTTTTGCCAAAATATCACAGTGCATCATTTAATACGATTTTACCCGTAACAGAAATGCACTGACCATTTGCTACTTTTTTATTCTAAACACAACATACAGTAATCTAGGTATTATTAAAATCTAGATATTTTTTCCTCTGCCTATATAACAAATTGTGTAAGGAAAAAATGGAGAACAAATAAATGGAAATCCCCCCCGCAATAATTAACAAACAATTGGCATTCCAAATACCTCATGTCTATCAGTGGCCGACTTGATAAAATCGCTGAGCAGTGACACTACGTACGGCCCGCTTCCGAAACCCGGCGAATGCACTAGATGCATGGGTGCTTTTTTTCCCTTCCAACGTGTACTCAAGTTTCCCTTAGTCCTCCCCGAATGCAGCCCCCGGTAATCTTGAGTGTGCTTTGCCACCACAACCAGTTAACCCATTCAGTATGTGAAGTAATATGTGCGATGACTATTATATCATGAATTGAATTACTGTGATCACACTATTTTTTTTAACGATAGTTTATAAAATATCATGTTTATATTTCTACCCGCACAGGTTTTTTTTAACAGAAGACTGACTTGAAACAATGAATTAAATGCGAAACATACTTTTACATGGAACTAGGTAAAACGAAGGATGGAACAAGCAGGCCGGGAGTCCCTCTTTTCCTTAAAAAAATTATCTTTTAGATAAAATTTAATTTTCGAAGATTTCTAAGTTTTCAGATGTACAGAATGTTTTATTGATAAAGAACAAAAAATTCCTTAAAAATTGTCAACTTCTTAACAATAATTATTTAATACCTGATTTATAGCGAAGGTAATAATTTTGCCAGGCGAATGAAGAATATCTAGGAAGAAAAATTATCGAAGCCTACTTCGCCTGAAAATTAATAATTTTATTTAGCTTAAAATATATATTTAAATAAAATTTGCGAACTGTTATGTTTTCGACATTCCTGTAGCTGAAAACGTGAACAGATATTGTACAATAAAAAAATAAATACTATACTAGTATTATTTGGAGTATTCTGGTATGATGTAAGCTATCACAGTAATCGTGATGTCCAGTCGGCATAAATATTTCACACCCCGAAGATTCATTTTGCAACTGAAATTGGAATAAGAGCAGGGTAAATGTGTTTTAATATTCCAACATGTGTGTATGGTAAAGCACACGAGGACCATCTGCCTAATATTAGAATGTCTTCGTGAGGACTTTCTAAAGAAAACTGGCTCGTATTCACATAAAGCATTAGGAAAATCACAAACACCAACCATGCAGCCAGCCTCTTTGCTTGGAATCTAACTCGAATCGAACTCCCAGTATTCAGTGGTCTTAACCACTTTTCCACTGGTGGGCTCCAACATGTTTGGAATTGGTGGTTTGTGAATTTTGAGGAAGTTGTGAGTTTCACTGTCTGCTGTAACCATTACGAATGCTGCATAGTAATGTAAAAGAGCAATATGAAACTAACACAGACATTATTTCTCTCCTCCACTCCCCCCTTTTGTGTATGTGTGTGTGTGTCAAAAAGGCACAGGCACAGACAGAAGATGAATGAACGGAATAAATCCTTATTTTTGTTTTCAAACATATCTGTATTCAAACGCATGCTCTATTTTTCGTTGCTTGGAAACAATTTCACCCTGATGAATTAAATCGACTCTTACTAAATAAACTAAAATCCTTATCCCACTGCTCCACTAACGACTGAGTGGTTAAGACCGTTGAATACTGTTGGACACTACTCGAACGGATTGAATGAATGGTTTTTCTCATGTGTAGGGTGAATATATAAACCAGTTTCCTTTACGAAGTCTTTCATGAAGGCATCCGTTCCCACAGATAGATAGCCCTCGTGGGCTTTGCCACATTCAAATTCATCTTAATTTATCACACTGTTTATTTGTTTCCTTGCAGGAAGGGAGATGCTTATACGTTCCAGATAGGAAACCGCAGTTGTCATGTTATATAGTTCGACCGTCTTAAACGCAACCTTGGCTGTCATTCTGCCAAAACGCATAGAATTGTCCGAAAATAGGCGTTAGTTATGTGCCGCGAGGTTAGAGGTCCCATGAAAGTTCCCTATTGAATCTGTGGCAGTAGGTAGTATTTGACATGGGAGGCCTTTATTACCATAAATTTCAATTTTCTCTTAAGGATGGCATTTTTAGACTTCTGGGACTCCACTAGATAGCGGCACATGTGTCTTGATTGGTTGCCTTGAAGTCTCAATTATTAGCAAAGATATGCATAAATGATAGCAATTATTTGGCATCAGTAAGTTTTTGGATATCAGTTGTGCACTATTGAAGGAAGAAAGACATACAATTTTAGGAGAAAATACAATATTTGCAATCAGATGGTGAGCCGCGTTACTCGGCATAACCCAATTACTGTAAAAGTGTTCCGAGATAAACTGCTTGGTCAGAGTAACGTCCGGGTGGCCAGCATTACCAAAAAGTTTTAAAGATGAGTAAAAATATTCTTGATTAGTTCTCTCGTCGCTGGAAAGAGAGACTTTATGTGACCGAGGGAGGGAAAGCCCCCATGGTCATCGGGTGAAGCTGTCGTCAATTGTCTCCCGTGCCTTTTTTTTTTTTTTTTACTATTTACAGAAATAAGATTCGCACTGCTTTGCAGGCAGGAAACCAACACTGTTGATTTTTTGTTTTATAATTTATAAATTTTACATGAAAAATCCGCATTTCAGCGCTTATTTTCAAAGATAAGGTCACTAAAAATCATGGAACTATATTCTTTAGCGGAAGTATTCTTTTTGTAGGAAAAAATCCCTACGTCATGATTACACCTAGATTCTGTCCACCCTATTTTTGAGAATAGGGTGGATTCAAAATGGCGTATGCGTGTTTGCGCTCATGGTCGCCGCTAAGGCGGTCGAATTATACTAATTTCACTTGTCTGATGTAATCAGATCAAGCTCACAAATCATTATCATGACAAGGAGTACAAGACTGCATCTGTCGTTAGCCAGAGCCTTGAGCACCATACAGGTGACAATCCAACTTATGCTCAGCTCCGCCGTAATTTTGAAGAATATCCCAGGGAGCGGATCCAGAGCTCTCCCACCCCTCTTCTCTTACCAACGACTTTTCGAAAGGACTTTTGGCTCGCCGCATATTTTGAGTGCCCCAATGCTGCACAGACACTATACATTTACAAACAACCATGCCTTCTCTGGGATTCGAATCAGAACTCTTCAGTACGGCAAGCAGCTTCGCTAGCAACTTTCCTATCTGGGCGGCTAGGAAAACGCAGCATTTCGTTTAATGAACTCGCGTAATTGAGTCTTGATCCTTTTTACTGGAAAAGTAGTATTAATAATAGTTTCATTAAAAAAATTCAAGGAGTCAATTTTCTAGTTATTTCCTCGAAGTAATTTTGCAGACATGGATTGCATTTAATTTGTATTATAAGTTAGCATTATATTTATGTGCGATATTAATATTCTTTAAAAATTATTTAACTAAATTTGATTCGCATAATTCAAAGGTTTTCAGGATGAATTTTGATGCAGTTAGATTTCACAGTAATTCCTAATCATAAACAATCAATAGCAGCGCAAGGTAAATTATGTGCCAGAAATGGCACCTGCTTAGTTTGAAGAACAAATAATATTAATTCATTTTTTCTGAAATTTTTCTTCACGCAATTTATCGCAAATTTAGAGTCGTTATTACCATGACATGAATAAAAATCCTTCTTAAATTGTATATAATTTTTTATTCTTCTACAAAAACTTTCCCTTTCTTTTATTGTGTGATTCTTTTAAGATCTATTACACATCAATTAACCAATCAACTTCCATTCATGAGACATTGATTCATAGGTTAAAAGTTATTTATTGTAATAACAGTGAAAATTTCTGAATTTTGGTATTTACCAATTACTATTAAATCCTACTTAAGATTTATTTCTATATTAAATACTAGAATAGAAATCTGGGAGTTTATTTATGCAGAACTTTATGAACAATATTGTCGAAAATGCCGTGTACAAAAGCAGACTTTTGCCATAACCGAAAATGAATCATTTTCATTGTTGAAGCGCCGTACCCTGCGATCAAGAGCAGAAACAGAGCTAAAATGTCTCAAAAGATCACTCAGCCATTATTTGAAATTATATCTGTTTAAATACGTTTTAATAAGTGCTTTTTCTTCATATTAATGCCGAAACTTACTTTAATTTCCAAAATTAGTTAGCACGAATTATCCGGAAAAGTTTTATACAAAGTCCCTTCATTCGAATTAATTCAGATAAGTAGAATTCTGCTTGCTTCAAACGTATTAATTAAAATAAGAATTAAGAAGATTAAAAAGCTGAATCAAAGTAAGTCAGAAGCCTAAAAAAATAGAATTAAAACAAGAATACAAAAACTGGACTAAAATGTAAAATCTCAAAATAATGAAAGAAAAAGGTTTGAATTTTAACAAATTCAAGTATTCTAATTAATTCAAAATGTTCTAATTAAAATCATTTAAAACCTTCTGCAAAAATACATTATTTAGTTGTTGAATGATGTTAAAACTTCGTATTTTACATTTCATAGCATCAGGAGAAAATCCAATTACTATTTTAAAGAAGGCATCAACCATCATTAGAAGAGATCTGGGTGTCTTTGATTTGACGTTGCAAGTGGAAGAATACAGAGAAGATATGCAGGACTGCACTAAATGCAAAGAACCAAAAGACTGAAGAACTTATGTGTACTTTTGCTGGTGTGAATCACGCATTTTATTCAGAAGATATGGAAAAATTAATGAAATGTGCCACATAAAATTTATGTATGATATCGGCACTTTTCTCAAACACACACTATTACTCTTCCCGTGCATTCTGGGAATATGACCCTTTGCTCTACAAAGAAGAAAACCCTAAGAAATGTATTTTTTAAAGTTCCCATAAAAAAAGTTAAGTAAAACTGAACGCAGTTTCTTTATGAAATAAGAAAATGTATTCAGTGATCTTGAAACCCTAGCTTTTGTGAAAGGCTTAGATTTTAGCTCTTATTTCATATATAAAAAGCTAGTCTAAAGGTATTGCTCTACATTATTAGTTACAGTACCTTTTAGAAATATGCATTAAGAAAAACTGCAAATCATTTGCATAATTTTAAATGCTTTCACTTTCCAAATAGAATGTTGTTTATGCAGTTAAATCTTGCTATAAAATCTAAAATAAGACTTGACATAAACCAGAAATATGTTAATTATATGTAACTTTCTGCAATAAAAAGACTTTGTAAATTTAAATTAAATATTCCGCCTTTCATAAAAATCTAAAATTCTAAATATTACTTGTCTGGAGATTGCTTTTGGAATTTTAAATTCTAATAATTATATACAGGTCATTTGTTTATCTTAATATGGCAGAAATATCATTTATTAATGTATACATTACTCTTGAAATATTAATGTGTAAAACACTTGGAAAAAACCACTTCAAATAAATTTTCATTATATTACATTTCAATTAGAAAGAACCCCATGTACCTGTATAATGTATTTTAGTTTGTATCCTAATTTTATGATCATCTTCATTAGATACATATTTTATGAGGATTTAGAATAAGATTTATTTAGCGATGTTTAAAGAACAGTTTTTTGCTGAAATGAGGGGAACATATTTTAATTTCGTATGCACATTTAAAAATTTCTTTATACAAATTTAAGAGCTGGAATTTAAATTTGTTTTCCAAATTGTTCAGGTACTTACTTTCTTTCCTAAACAATTGCATATTTTTTCGGGAAATCTACTTGTACGTTTCTTAACAAATGTTCAGAAGATATTGTAGTGTTAGCATGGGTGGATATTAGCTACTCACATTAATACTAGTTAATATATATTCGTTTTAGTTATTGACGTACATAAGTATCCAAAATTAATGTTAAAGCAATTATAAATAAAAGATATTACATTTGATACATAAGTGTAAAAAAAATTGTTACTATTTTTTTTCTATGAGCTGAAATTTTCAAGTTTAAGTAAATTAAAAAGTTGCCTTAAACTGTTTTTAACGTTTTACCTTATCTCTACCTGTGTCTTTGTTCATTTTGCTAATTATGTTAACACTACTGTGTTTTAAAATTTAACTGCTCTTTTTTATTGCATTAAAATAATGAAAACATCTCAAAAGTACGGACATAGGTTATTTTAAACTTGGAATGTTGCAGGATACCCACATATATCCCGATGAGGTAAGTGAGGAATATAACAGGTTCAATTTATTTTTTCTTTAAACATAAAATGTGAATCTCTTCTACATGTGAAGATGGAAGATGAACGCACATACATATGTGACCATAGGAAACAGTTCATGTGGCGATTCTTGTGCCACAGAAAAACTGGTGGTAGCCATGTTGACGATGATTAACTTTACAGTGTTAGAAGAAACAGATTCATTGAGAGCAAATAGCTTGGTTTACGAAGTGAAAAGGTATCTTGCAATTTTCCCATCTGTTGTAGTGATCCCATCTGTGCCGATCTTCTTGATTGCAATCCTGAACTTTAAATGGCAATATAAGCCAATAAAGATTTTTTTTAACTTTCAGGGAGTAGTAACAGGCTATTGTGTTCTTAAACGTTATAAGAGCTTCGGTTTTCTGCTTCCGTATACACCCCATCCATGGACAAAAGGCAGAGACCGCTGAGTACTAGTAGTTAAACTCGGCTCGAATTCAGGCGAACGGACTGCTGCGTGGTTAACTTTTGTGCAATGTGAATACGACCCGGTTTCTATTAGTTTCCATGAAGGCATTCTTCACCTTAGGCAGATAGCCCTTCCAGCATTTTGTCATTGTTAGATACCTAACCTGCAAAATACTTCAAATTGTACATCTGCACCATGCAACTCTTTTCCACTATGCGCTTCATTTTCAGGTCTACAAATGGCTGAGTATAAATACTACAGAACACATTTTAAAGGATATTCCAAGAAAAGTGCGCTTTTATCCAAGCGTATTGAGTGGTATGCGAGAAAACCACGAAAACGCTCTCAAAGCAACCTCATTCTCTGGGATTTGAGAGTGAGGCAAGTTGTCAGCATTCCAGTCTTCTTACCTTTGAAAGAAAAGGCATGCGAATTTTATCTTTCTTTCGCAAAAAAAGGTGACCAGTCAAGTATCATCATTGAATCCCCGTCATCGACCATCATTTGTAATGTATAACTAGTTTACCCTTTACCCGGTAACCCCAAAGTGATCCATAGTAATTTGCTGTTTCATATTTTGTGATAAAGCAGGAAAACTGTTCTAAAGATTTGTTCTTGCAAAATGTTTGTTTGGTACGACCTTTAAGCACTCGTTCATTGGTTAGTCCATAACATGAAGAACTCACTTTGAGTACTGACTAAGAACAGTTCAAATGCTTTAGGGTATTCGACTCGTTCGTTTTTTTTAGATTATGAAAAAACGCAGATGGACTATCATGTTACGGCAAAAAAATGCCTTCGTCGATTACCTTCTGATATTTCCCGAAGTAACATTTCATATAAAGAAAATTACCACAACTTAATTCAGCCAGCCGACCCTATCTGTAACTGAAATAAAGCACAACCTACAATTGTTCCACTGACTAAGAAACTTAAAAGAATCGCCATGCGTTCACATATAAAAGCTGAATCAGTAACTGTACGAAATGCATAAATACTCTAAACCCGAGATTCCTTACAATTCCATAATGTCGGACAACTCGGAAATCCGGGAGTGGACCCCGAAATGTGACGTCAGCTCGCGATGATAGACACCTGGTCCGCATGGCGCGGACGGACCGTACAGCTTCCTCTAGACAATTGGCAGCACTGTGGTCAATAACTACAGGTGTTTCATTGTGTGCTTCATCAATTCGTAGACGTCTGCTGCTGCTGCTGCTGCTGCGCGACGCACTAGCCACTGGGTAAATCAGGATAAGAGCACGTGCCAGTTGTTCACTCTGAATAGACAGCCTTTTACCCCGAAGTTGACATGTAAGGTGTAGATGTTCAGCATAATGATTCGACAAAATATCTGGGTGGTATCCTCGATCCACGCTTAAATTTGAGGAAACATGCGGAACATTTGAAAAAAAAAAGGCCGTGACAAGTCTGTCTTAAAACATCTGGCTGGCTCAAGGTGGGGCTGTGACAGAGAGACGTTGACTCACAAATTATACATTCAACCAATTATTGGTCATTGTAGCGAGATCTTCGAAGTCTTCCAAAACCAAGCGCAAGCACAATTACTCGGGCAGTGAAATCTCCTATTTTTGCATTGCTGCTGCTGCTGGTGGTGGTGGTGCTGGTGCTGCTGCTGCGCGACGCACTAGCCACTGGGTAAATCAGGATAAGAGCACGTGCCAGTTGTTCACTCTGAATAGACAGCCTTTTACCCCGAAGTTGACATGTAAGGTGTAGATGTTCAGCATAATGATTCGACAAAATATCTGGGTGGTATCCTCGATCCACGCTTAAATTTGAGGAAACATGCGGAACATTTGAAAAAAAAAAGGCCGTGACAAGTCTGTCTTAAAACATCTGGCTGGCTCAAGGTGGGGCTGTGACAGAGAGACGTTGACTCACAAATTATACATTCAACCAATTATTGGTCATTGTAGCGAGATCCTCGAAGTCTTCCAAAACCAAGCGCAAGCACAATTACTCGGGCAGTGAAATCTCCTATTTTTGCATTGCAGCTTTTAACCGGTTTGGAACCTGTTCATGATTTTATTAAGAGAAAAGCGATCCTGTTATACCAGAAGCTTGTGCGTTTGCCCGACAACTCTTTTTGAGGAACTGTAATAATGAAATTTCTAGAAATCTTGAAACTCAAATTGGCTTTATCCATATTGCTCAGAGAGAATCTGATGCTTTGGAATTGAGCCGAGATTATCTCATTTTACCTCTTCCCCATTGTCCCTTGGACTTTTTGAATTTGAATATAAATCTTGATCTTATCCAAAGAGTTGTTAAAAATGAAATGCGAGATTCATAATTAAGATCTATTGCAATGAAAACTTGGAGTTCGCTATCCTCAAAATGATGGTTGCGTGTCTACATTGACGGCGGGTCCAACTCTTGCGTTCTGTATGCTAGATAGAACGTTCTGTATGCGGTAATTAGCTTCTAATTACCAATGGGCCCTATTACTACTGCCTTTGATGGGAAAATTGAAGCTATTGCTGTGGCTATTCAACAACTGTCGATTCGTAGCCGCTCTTTTATAAAGGCAGTCAGTCATATTGTCAGATCAGAAAAGTGCACTTCGAGCTCTTTTGAGTAATCAAAATATTTCCCAAAGAATTTTAGACTCTAGGCCTTTGCTTAATGGCACACAGAAATTCTTTCCAATGGATTCCAGCCCACTGTGGAATTATGGGAAATGAAAAAGCAGATACATTAGCTAAGGAACTTTGATAATGCGTTTTAAACGTCTGACTGGGCAGGACTGTTTGCGAGACCACCTCTACAGAATTGGAGTGGTGGATTCCCCAAACTGTATTTTGTGCGACTCCAATCAGCCTATGATTTTCGAACATTTAAATAATTGTATTGCACTTTCTCGGCATGAGGACATTGTTAAAAAGCACTGGACAGCCCTTGAGGCTAAGCGCTAATGTTTGGCATTTGTAAAATAAATAAATTGTGCCTAAAATGTCCTATTTTCTACTATTGCTTGAGGTGAAAAAGCTTAAGCAAAGCGTCCTGATCAAACTTTAAAAATAGCCTAGAAATTTGGGTTATCAGGAGCTGCTGGTATAGAGATATAAAGGACATCTTAGTCTTAGTAGTTAAGCTACAACAGAGATGGTAACTCGTCAACCCAGTTTAAAAACCTTGGAAACTTTTACTTTGCCATTAATATATACGTAAATTTGTAATTATTTAATCCTCTCTGATGAGGAGAATAAAAAATGAAGTGTCGTAATACTTAATTTAGGAGCTTTAAAAATGGAATTTTCGCCTCCATAATCACTAAATTGAGAGTTTAAAGGATGTTAGATTATACTTATAAATATATATGTATTATATAGTACATCATACCACTGCATAAAAAATACTTCTACCGTTGAGGTTTTTTACAAAACAGATTTATGCTTAAATGAATGCAGATTCAGTCATGCTAAAATTTTATTTTAGGTCATCATTTGAATAAATTGTTAGTACATTGGTAAGCTGTAAAATATATATACACTCACGTTTGTGAAAATTGCAACACCATGAAGGACTTACGCGAGTGAGCTGAAATTTTCAGGAAATGCAAAGTAGCGCATGATATGCAAATGATTAGAATTGCAAATCCGTAGCGCATGCGTATGCTGAGCAGCGCCCTCTGAACGGCTGATGGATCCGAATAAATAGACGGCTGTAGCGAGGCGTGTATGGTTATCGGTGGTTATCTGCTAGTGGTAAACGTTAACTCAATCTGTACTTATGCCTCGTCGACGAAAGAGAGCGAGATTTGAACAACTTACAGAGTTTGAACGAGGGAGAATCATCGGCCTTCGTGAAGCTGGATTGTCGTATCGTGCAGTAGCCTCTCGTGTGCAGCGTAACAGCAGCACAGTGATGCGCGTTTGGAAGCAGTGGACGGACGAGTGTCGGACAACTCGGAAATCCGGGAGTGGACCCCGAAATGTGACGTCAGCTCGCGATGATAGACACCTGGTCCGCATGGCGCGGACGGACCGTACAGCTTCCTCTAGACAATTGGCAGCACTGTGGTCAATAGCTACAGGTGTTTCATTGTGTGCTTCATCAATTCGTAGACGTCTGCTGCAGTGTGGACTGCGCGCACGGACTCCTTTATACAGGATCCCCCTAACGCACGACCATCGCCGCCTGCGGCTACAATGGGCCAATCAGCATAGAGACTGGCGTGCTGATTGGCAGCATGTCGTGTTTTCTGACGAATCCCGCTTTAATTTGTGGTACCATGATGGCCGCATTCGTGTCAGACGCTATGCCGGTGAACGCCACCTTCCGGAGTGCATTATCGAACGCCACAGTGGACGAACACCCGGAGTTATGGTCTGGGGCGCCATAGCATATCATAGACGATCTCAATTGCTACGAATTGTGGGCAATCTGAACAGCAACCGGTATATCCGTGAAGTTCTACAGCCCGAAGCTGTTCCCTTCCTTCAAAGCTTGCCAGGCGCTGTATTTCAACAGGACAATGCCCGCCCTCATACTGCTCGGATTGTTAAATCCTTCTTTGCAGCGCAGCAGGTACAGCTTCTTCCTTGGCCTGCGTGTTCCCCGGATATGTCGCCAATTGAACATGTGTGGGATGTCATTGGTCGGCGTCTTGCTCGTGATCCTCGTCCTGTTGCGTCTGCAGACGAACTTTGGGTACGCGTACAAACGATATGGAATGCTCTTCCTCAGTCAGACATTCAAACTTTGTTTGACTCCATGCCACGTCGTGTAGCAGCACTTATTGCGGCGCGTGGTGGCCACAGAAAATACTGATTCTGATCTTTTGTTCTTGTTTGTTTGCTTTGAACATTTAACCATTTATTTGTACCACTACCACTCAACTGTGTATTAAATTGCATTCAATTATGACGATTCCTTCTTGGTGTTGCAATTTTCACAAACGTGAGTGTAGATATATGTTCCTTTACTCTTAAATTCGATTATAATTGTGATCAAACTAAGTAATGAAATTCTTCGTAAATTGTTTACAAGGAAGTATAAACACAATGAATAAGAAAAATATTTATTATGCAATATGTATACCTTTCTCTCTCTCTCTCTCTCTATATATATATATATATATACACACACATGTTAAATCTTGCACACTGAAAATGCCTCTACACTTAAAATGATGTACAACATAAAATTGCAATATTTTTTTCATTATGTCATATCCACACATAAACAAAATATAATAATGAAAATATATCACTGATGAGGGATCAACCAACAATAAAGTAACGGTGAATTAGTTTTCAGAACGTCCTCTTAAAAGCAAGTATTAAAGAAGTGTGAAAAAGAACTTCAGAAAATATATATATATGATTTTCAACAATACCACCACAGTCATGGAATTGCATTTAAGAGATCTTGTACTAACTAATAGTATAAAAACCTGAATTATCACAATCAGTCTGGAATTTAAAGTCCTTTACAAACTATCACTCCAATGAGAATTCTTTGCAAATCGAAAGAAATTTACATTCTTAAAGCTTTTTTCTCCAGCGCTTAAAAAGCTATGTTTCTACAAAGAATCAGAGTTCTATACAGATAAAACAACACATACTGTATTTAGAAAAAAATATAAACAAATGCCTCTAAAATGTTAGATTATTTTGATTTGAAACATTTTTTGGTTACATGCTTACGACAAGTGAGGAAGACAGTTTTCTAATGGCATTTAAATGAAATAAATGGATTGTGGGAGGACTGGCCGGAATTCAAATAATATATATTCTGAGACTATTATTTGAAAAATACCGAAATTCCAAATGAAAATATTTACAAAATTTTTATTGGAGATGAAAAATGATTTTTTCAGGTGCACTAGTACAAAAAATTACAAGTTTACTGGCGTAGGAACATCGAAATGTATTTCAAATACAGAACATACTTTATATGAATTTTGTTGATAAACTAGGAAATTCTATTCATTATGCATGAAAAATAATTTAATGTAAAATAAATGTAGGCATCGTGCTTTGTACCCAAATTACTCGACTTTTGAATAATAGCAACACATATTTATGAATGAAGACATGAACATTTTAATTATTTTATGTCAATAAAAACAGCGATGCTTATTTTCTGTTACATTATATAACATACTTTATATCATATTTTATTAAGATATGTACTTTTTAATGACTACCCTGTACAATTTTTACAAAGGCTGAAACAAAAAGGCAATGAATGCTTCATTTTTGTAGCGTTGCGGTGCACTAAGTAATGCATTCGTTAGGCATTTCTTAGTTTAAACTGTAAATGCATGGGATTCTTTTTACCTGCTTGCATTCGAAATAGCTAAAGCAGAATCTTCAGTGGATTTTAAACCACGAACTTCCATACCTTAACCGGGATTTAAGCTGTAGCTGACTTTGAAGCTAGAATGGTGATCACTGTTTCCATTCGGGAAACTTGCAGTTTTAGTCAAAGGTTTGACAAGTACAAAACTACTCAAAAACGTTAGAGTACAGACATTATTCTCGCCTATCCAGTAAGACCCATTTTAAATGCTACAGTAAAAATTTTAAAATGCCGCAATAAGCATTTAAATTCTTACAATAGCTGTTTAAAATGATTATATTTCTGACAAAATGATGGGTAACTCAAGATGCCGATAAAATAATCATCAGTTGAAACTTATCAGACATATATACAATTCATCACAAATGCACACTCGGAGGAATTCATTATTAGTCCAGCACATAAATTTCTTGACCTTTAGGACTTAAAACAGTAGCCTTGCAGTAAATTTCTTTAGAATGGAACCAGCTGTAAGTATTGTCAAAGACCAAAATATCTGTTAAAGAAAAATCAAAATTAGCTCGTTTAACAAAACAGAGACTATAGTTATTACATAATGCTTCGGTACAGCATAATAGCATCAAAGCAGGGATGTAACCACAATAAGGACGAAAGTGATACCCTTAGCTATGAAATAATCGGAGTGGTTTATATTTCACTTTAATATATTTCAGATTTACCCGATTATACTGTTTTTGTAATTGTTCTGCTGGCTAGTAGATAGAGTCAGTATTACATTCAGCTAAAAGTATTGTTTTCCCACCACTCAATCGGTGTTTTCCTGACCATCGATCTGCTAAACTGTTTGAAACAAGAGGTTATCCTTCAGCAATTAGCGTCAAAATCTAACTTATGATAGTTAAACTTGAAATAAGGGCAATCAAATTTATTTTGTTCGTTAGTAAGCAGGTCTATGAATCTTGACTACAACTGACTTCTTCAATACATGGAAAGAGATTAAAACCATACCTTCATATAAAATCTGGAACTGAATTTAAAACGAAGGGGGAAGCTGAAAATAAGAATAATTTTCTTTAAAAAAAACTCAAATTTATTAAAATAGTTTATCACGAGTTACGTGATTCATTTATTTGCAAAAATATCCTTTTCCTGAAAAAATTCTTTTTTGTAAGAAGACATTATATTCCGTGATATCCAGCTTCAGGCTTTCTGGAAGTAGCCCCAAAAGTCAGGCCTCTTCTGCTTTTATTTTTTCCCTGTATAGGGCGGGAATGTTGAAAAATCTTGTTATTTCAAACTCCTCCCCCCACTAAATTTTTTTTTCCGTGGGGAGATTTTTAAGGCTATTTAAAACGGCAAAATAACAAAGTTTGCTTGTGAGCATTGTTCATTTTTTTTTTTATCCGTAAAATCTAAAACAATTCTTGTTTACATTCAGTATGTATTTTCTAAACCAGAGTAATTAGGACAATATGTATTTAATAAATGGTGTAATTATGCAGTTATTTAAAAGCTCGATGCATGAAATACTGTTAAGCACACTGAATGGAAAGACTTAGAGATTTTATCTTGAGGATATCTTGTCTAGAACCTCGAGAGAGGTTGACCTGGGAAAGCCTGAAGTTAGCTGTAAGTCTGTTATTCACTTCTAATTCAGAACCCGATTAAGATAGCCTGAGCCACCATAACCACAGGCAAAGCGTTCTTAACGTTCACTTCCTTCTTTTTGTGACAGAGAAGCAGAATTAGAAGAAATTATAATCCCTTTGGAGGAGGCCCTTAAAATCTAAGGCCTTAAACCCGGATCTTAGTCTGTGATCAGGCCCTGCTTATCTGCTAATGCAATGGTCCATTAAGAGAAATTAAACGTAATTAAAATTTGCATTCATTTACACTGCGCATATTCTCGTTGATAATTTACTTAAGGATTCATGAAATGTTCCCCTTGAAAAAATTTACAAGTAAGTATTTTAGATTAACTTACATATTCCTGGACGATCACATTGGT
>KK118057.1:242362-286131 GCA_000611955.2 Stegodyphus mimosarum | reverse complement strand
GTGAGTGTCTATTCTTTGTTCAGGAATTAATTCTTTTGGTGTACAATCATTACTATTGTTCTCCTTGCGCAAAAGTACAAAACCAATGTCTCGATTTTCAGTTTCAAATTCCCATTCAATCAATGAACCTGCTTCTTCAACGTTCAGTTCTATACATACTTTGGAGAGGCGGGCTACAGATAGTTTCTTAACTCCTGGTTGGCTGCTTAGGCGATTAGAGCTTTTGGTCATGTAATACTCCTCAGGAACCAAACATCCATGTTTTAGCTGTGGAGAGGAAATGTTAAAATAAACAAGATACTTTAAGTGCGTGGAATTTTTGTTGCTCTATTTTAAGTATACAACTCATTATTTGTGAAAAGGTAAATAAATAATTAAGACCTCTGAATAAAAAAAATGCATCAATAAGCTCCACTATATTTTATATTATTATTTCTCATCTTCAAATACATTTCTTGTGGAAAGAAAAATTACGCTTATTCTTAAATTTGAAATAAAATACATGTTGTTGTTGTGTTGTTTCAAATCCCCTTGGGACAGGAAAGCATACACCAAGTCCAAGAGACCTTGCCGCACAAGCAAATCGCTAACGTCGTCCTGCTCAGCCGACAGCTGTCTCAGGAAGACGCGTACACAATCCAGTAGGTGAGCAGGAGAGAGCAGGCACATGAGGGGAAGGTGTTTTCTCTTTCTTTGAATTTCATGCATCAAAGATGCCCACTTCTGAATCTGGCCATGGCCGTTTGGACAGGCCTAGATCTTTTACTCAGAAGTGACAGGCGTGGTTGCAATAAAATATATAATAGTGTGTTTCAAAATGCTTGCACTACAAAACGTGTCAACGACTGTTTCAGTTTAAGAAATGATCTAAGCTAGTATGTACCATTATGGCATGTGTTCACAATTAATGGATTTTGTTTTCAACGAGAAAGGGTCCATCTGTTCGTGTCATCTCCTATGGGGGTTTCCCTGACTGGAAGATGAAGTTCCAAAATGGGAGTTTGCATCTCACTTTATTTTCCCGTTTTTGTTTACTCGTTAAAGAGCAGAAAAGAATGATTTAAGCCTTGCTAGTGTACATCTGCACAGACTTTT
Source organism: Stegodyphus mimosarum (assembly GCA_000611955.2). Classification (NCBI taxonomy): domain Eukaryota; kingdom Metazoa; phylum Arthropoda; class Arachnida; order Araneae; family Eresidae; genus Stegodyphus; species Stegodyphus mimosarum. Next base: position 285,036 of record KK118057.1, on the reverse strand, counting down.
ATATAAAAAGTATGATACTGTTCCCAAAATGTTGAACACGAAATTATATTGTTATGTTAAATAAAAGGAAAGAAGAAAATAATTCCATGGCGAAATTAATTTAAAAAAACAGTATTATTACGATCAAAATTATAAGAACCTGAGAATCTTAAAGTAAAATGCTTGAAGACAGCGTACATAAATTGTTAAGGAATGAAATGTTTTCGAATACGGATTTCTAAGAAATGATTTTTAGCAGACGAATTTAGAATTCTCATTTGTAAAAATACAACTGAAAATTCGAAATTTCGCTGTCTGTCGAAATTCAATTTTTGTGCGACACGTAAGATCAATATTCTGAGAACCTTTCGCTTAAGTCATATGATTTTATGAATTTTTTCCAACTAACTATCCATATAGCAATTTGATTTTCTAAAAGTTCTTAGAAGAATAAGGAAAAACATACAAATTAAAAGTCCCCCCTCCCACATGACCAGAAAAATGTATATTTTTACTAATCCGTTTCATATAACTAAAAGGACTACAATCAACTGTTTAAGAGTTGCTTAGCTGTGTAATATTTTGAAATGTTCTGTAGAATTTTGACGGCTTGGCAAAGTATATATAGCAGCTAGTAAACAGTGGAATAAAGCGAAATCTCTAGCTCCACATTTCATGTGTAAAAAAAATCTGATGTGTACACCACATGACTTCTTTGTAAGGAATATTAAATTATAAGCATTTTTTCTTGCATTTCATTTAAACTTACTGGATTGAATTAAATCTACTTCGTCGATAGGGCATAAACCACAACAGAATAAACGCACTCTTTAAAATTCACTATATTTGTTTACCATAGCGACACTCTGGCGCTAGGTTCGCTTAACAGCGTTACATCTCATTCGTTTTATAAGTCAGAATGCACAAAAAGTTATATCATCTGAAGAATTATCTAATCGTTGCCACATGTTCTATTCAAATACTATAATAACTGTAAAACGATGTATAAAAGAAATTAAACAAACAAAAAAATACATAAATAAAAATAAACAGTTTTTCCAGACGATTCAGTATTTCTTATTCAAATAATTCAGGTCTCCCTTTGCGACAAAGCAAAAATACATAAAAACTCTCAGTATCTATATTAAAAATTACGAAGTAAATCTTAAACACTTATTTCCTCGAATAAATTCCAGAACGGATTAAGCATGATTTAACTCAATAATAAAAGAAGGCGTTATCTTTGTGGTTGCGAAGCTTAGTTTCTCTAGATTGGCAACAAATCCACTATTCTCCTAAATTTCAAAGGTAAACAAATATGGCTGCTATAGAAAAAATAATTAGGCTTAACCGCACTTAACTTTTAAATTGTTGATAATTATACAAATCTTGCATGCAGATTTACTAAATGCATAAAAACCTTAGCCGGAAGATAAGAACAATCATTTTTAAATCAATCATTTTTAAAGCAAAAAATGCACAGTTTACCAACATACAAGAATAAAAAAACTGAGCTGCATGAGCCGAGTAACACAGTGGATATATATATATATATGCATGCATAAATTTAGATACTTTTGGTGCGCCCGATTGCAACCAAAAATAGGAGGTGCACATGTTATTGCAGTCCTATATACAAAATTTCAACGTTCTGAGGCTACTCGTTTTTGAGTTATGCGACATAGATACATATGTACGTACAGACACCATGAAAAACATCTCTCCTGAATCTATTTTAAATCAGATTTATAATTTGTTTGGGGAAAAGGAGTCCTTTATTCTGGCCTTACGTACAGATGTCATGCAAAAACATCGTTAAATTGCATTCGATAGGGGTCAAAATGGATATTTTCGTTAAAATATGGTACCGGGAACTTTTTCGTGATTACAATACTTCCTTTACTTCGGACAAGGAAGTAAAAGAGCACGTGCTGCTACTTACTATGGTATTGCACATTGGATTTCCATCAGGATCTGTGCGGTCTCCTCCTAAGAAAGCAGGCAAAACCTCGGGATCGATAGTCTTCAGCAATTCATTTTTCCAGCCATCTGAAATGAAATCAAAACATTAATTTCTGTGATGTCATCAATTACACATGTTCAGATTACTTTTCCTGGGTTCAGATTCATTCGGCCTGATAGCCATTCCTCAATCATTATTTAGGGTAGGGACTTAACTCAGGTATCCAGCTGAATCATTAGGTAATAAAGTTTAGCATACTTAGACAATTATTCTTCACTTCTTTTAGGTGCACGCATAAGGTATTGCGTAAAGAGTTAAATTTTAAATATTACAAATTTTTAAGCAATCAACCTATCTTTCAATGTATTAATGCATTTAATGTACTTATTTAAATTTTGTCTCCCTATTTCTTAACAAAAGCCAGAAAATTCTGTTTTTCTGTGGAGCTGGTAGTCTTAGAATAGTGCGTTCGCTTTTGATAACAGCAGTTATTTGGTTGCTTATCGGTTCTGTCATACTCTAGTTTCAAAGTTTTTATAATTTTCCTATCGCTTTAATTCTTTGAGAGAAAGAGATTTTTGCTTTTTACAAGTGAAATAAAAAGGTGCAAGTACTTTCAAATTAAATGCCCACCCGCGATTTCAACATTCAGAAAAAGTGAAGTGTTTTTGACTTACTATCCAGTACTCACACGATTATAATCAATCCAAAGATGCACATTCACACACGCGTCCAGGTGCACAAGACTTAATAGTGGATACTGTAGGTAAACAGTATCCACCAGCTATAAAAAAATGTAAATATCAGCCATAGAGATTTTTAATAAAATTTTCTTTTTTTTTATAAAAGGTTTCTTATTATTGTTTAACAGAACAATACGTATGGGCCATAAGGATAGTCAAACAAATGTTTTTCAGCAATTCATAAAGTTCCAATGAGGGGTGAGTTTTCGTGTGGAATGCGGTTAATGGGAGAGCGGCAAAGCTTATTTAAAAAGTAAATCCTATAAAATGTACAATGAAAATGAGTTTAACTCACCTTTGCCATAAATGGTAATTTTTTTCAGCGTTGCACCAGACAGTAAGGGTTTGATGATCGAAAATGCAATGGAGAAGTATACTGAAGCTGAAATACAAAATATATGTTCCAAAATTAATATAATTTGTAATTAAAATTTTCTTGTATTGTATTATAAAGAGAATAATCTTAAAATCTGAAGCAAAACATCTCGTGTATGTATAGTGAGAAGGGAAGGAATAATTTTAAAGATAAAAAAAGCTTGTCATTGTTAGAAAGCAAAATCTTAATGATCTGGTTTATCTAAATGATGCAACCATCAGTCAAAATTATACCTGAAACATATTTACATGAATCATAATTTAGTTTGTAAGACAACCGGTCGTAAGCTGGGCACAGGCTACCGTTCTAAAGTATGTAATAATGCTACAAACATCTTTTAATAATTATAGTAATGACGGAAGCATTCATAAATTTACTCACTGGAAAGTATCAATTAAATATATTTTAAATAATATCAATCAAATATATTTTTAAGAAGTTACAGGTATAAATTATTAAATTTGTTGTTTTGAAATTGTTCAGTCTGCACATCAACTACATATATAATTTGAAAGCTAAATTAACGATTTTTTATCTCATCGGTGAACAACAATTCAAGTTTTTTCACTAATTATTTGAAACTAAACCATTTGACAAACCAGGCGGAAGTATAAAGATTTTATCGGAATATATTATTATTTGGAATAATAGTATTTTTCAGCTGCATGGATGATACATACTCTGGAAACGCAACGAACTTAACCGCCTAAAAATTAGAAATGCCGAATTAGAAGTTTACAACATCAAAATTTTACAAGTAAATTTATTATCCTCATCACCCAAATTCGTTAACGAAAAGGATCCTTCGTAACTTGCACAAACCTGATGGCAACTTTTCTCAACGTATTTTAGATTAGACTTATCAGTTTTATTCCTATTTATAAAGAAACTGTTTTACATAATAAGTTTCTCTAACTGTATAATTAATTGGATCTGAAACCTTGTTCGAGAGACAAAAGATTCAGAAACCAAACACAAAAATTAATCAAAATTAAAAGTAAAAAGTTATAACTATTGATAAACTAATGAAATAATAATTCTTTGTAGACTTACCATTTATTATGTAAGCAGCTTTTAATCTCTCGGGATAATTTGCTTCATACTGCATAAATAATGCAATTAAAGTCTCTAATGCTGTAAAAGATTTAAGAGGAAGAATTCCTTGAATAATTATTACATTTACATTTATTAATTACAATAAAAGCTATTATTATTCAGATTAGTTTCGAGACCATTTTTGGATAGTTTCTTATAGTTTAGTATTTCTTTACTGTTTAATCTTACAGATTATGTTATATTACGCGACGATAATTTTTTTATCAAGTAAGTAATTAACACGCAATAAATTACTAGCATGCGAACACAATGGTTTAATAACACAGATAATACTCAAAATTTATAAAACTTTACATTGTTGCAGTTTCTTTGAACTCAGTTATGTTTTGAAGTAAGTACGATTGTTTTGAGTTGCAATTGCAGCATGTAACGCAGAATATGAATTTCTTGACTGAGAGAAAAGCAATGAATTTAAGAAAGTGTATAGCAAAAAAGGAATACAAGTTGTATCAGTCACCAGGTGACGACCAAAGACAAAAATTTCAGAAGCTTCTAAATAAATCCATACGAGAGTGATTTTATATGAAAAATAAATTCATAAAATACTAAACTAAATATCTTATTTTAGTTCAGCAAATTATTACTTTCAAATTATTCCATTTTCAAAGATATTTTTAACATTTAGTCTTTCACAACAAACGTGGAACACTCACACGAATTTATTTTCGAAATATACTCATATTAAACTGATAACCAATAGATGGCATCATTTAAAAAAAAAAGTCAAAATTATTTTTAATTTTTTCTTAAATTTAGTTATCTAAGAATTTTTAAACCCTGGCAAAGTAATAATTAAAGCAATTGGCAACAGATGGCGCCAGACGCATGTCGTAGACGTAAGCCGACAAGGCTTGGGCCTAAGATTCACAGATTTGAAGACGCATTAAACCCATTCTGCAATTTCTCACAAACCTGTTCTTCTCTGAAAAATTGACCTCTTTGATAATCAGAACGAAGTGACTCTTGAAAGATATTTGAATAAAGGTTGTCCACAGGGCTTGTGCAGTGCTCTCCTGTTTTGGGGCTTCATCGCCAAGAAACTTATTAGAAATATTGGATAAGGTAGATATAATGTTATACAGACGATATTTTATTCTTGATTTAAGCTGTTTTGTTGGGAAAAATTGAAAAGAAATTTATGGAGGTAGAACTAAAATTGATGAATGGGAGTAATGACGAATACATTGAATTTAATATTGAAAAAATATATGGCCTCCCCCCCCGGGGTGGGAAATGTGCTAACCCCCTAGAATAAAGTTTAATGGGGAAAAAATGAAGTTTATGGACTTAATCAAATATTTAGGGATCATTATTGATTGCAAATTGAACTTTATAGAACATTTTAAAGCATTTAAAGAAGGACTGACGGTATGTTAAAATATTATAAAAATATATTTTCATCTGATGTTATTGCTCAAAAGAGTACTACACTGGGGTTTTCAGTTAGAAATGTCATTAATCCTATGATTATGTATGGTACTGGTGCATGGGGTGTCCGAGCGGGGGAACTAATAAAGCTGAGACAAAAATTGGACAATGTGCAGAGAAGCTGGATGCTAGCAATCACTAGAGTATTTAGAACAGTTTCAACAGCGGTGGCATGTATTCTTGTAGGTGTGCCCCATCTCTCAATACAATACAGGTATTTTTATCATAAATTTTTATTGGATAAGGGTTTTATTGATGAATTAGAGATTAAAGAGGTGATTATAATGAAGGAATTTTTTCATAAATATTCTGATATGGATACCCATCCGGTCGAAAAAGACTGTAATTAACTTTAAGAACTTTTTGGATGTAGGTCAGATTGATATTTAAACAGACGGATCGGAAATGAACTATGGAGTTGGCTGTTCATGTGTGATATATATGTATGGAACAGAGATCGAGTACAAAAAATATACGTTAAATCCATTGAATTCAGTTTTTCACGCTGAGATTAGAGTTATTTTTTAAGGATTAAAATGGATTAAAGAAAATTTGACTCACAGATATAAAATAAATATTTATTCCGATGCCTTGTCTTCTTTATACGCAATTTCTAATATTCACACTGATAATTTATTAATAAACCAAATGAAGAATAATTTCAAATTTCTGGCTGAAATACATAATATAAATTTACACTGGATCAAGGCCCATGTTGGCTATATTGGTGACGACAGGGAGGACACTTTGGCAAAGGAAGCTACTCAAGGCCTGGGAAAAAAGATAATGAAGTGTTATATGCGAAAAGAAAGTTGTTAAATATTTTATTATATTATAGGGGATATTTGTGGAATGGAAAGAAAATTGGAAATAGTCTGGAAAAAATAATGTTTATATCAGATTTTTGAAAATTGATAAAAGGAAACAGATATTTAATAATATAGATATGCACCAAATTATTACTGGTCACGGGCGATTCCCAGCATATTTTAGGAGATTTGGTCTTCAAGAAAATGAAAACTGTCAATTTTGTAAAATAAAAGGTAATAATTGCCACTTCCTTCACTAGTTTTACTAAAGATATACTTTAAAGACACCAGTTTGATATAAAAGGGGGTTTTGAAAGTTATGAGAGATTTAAACAAGTAGCTGAAGAAATTGTGATGAAAATTAATCAGAATACAGAACCGATAGAGATTTCAATTTGATTGGATAATTTGATGGAACAGGCTGGCTTGTTCTCCGTTATTGTTTGATGGGTTAACCCCTGTTGTGGCCTGATGGCTGAACCTGTTTCGGCCCGGGGGGTTTCACCCCTTGCAGTAACAACAACAACCTGTTTTTCTCTCATGAAAATAAAGAACGATGGCATCAGGGGCGCTGAAGGAATGCTGTGTCTGCGACCCAATTTTCTTAATTGAACTACGCCTATAGGCTAAAAATTTTCCATTCATATTTCATTTTAAGCTTTCAAAAGAAAATTACTTGAGAATGTTACTATATTGCCATTAAACTGAACATTCCCTGAAAGGAAGGTAGGATCTCCCATTACTAAAACATGTCGGTTATGTTAGGTTAATCAATTATGGCAAAGCACACGAGGGCTACCTGCCTAAAGGGAGGGATGCCTTCGTGGAGGACTTTCTAAGGGGAACTGCCTCGTATACACGTTACACATGGGGAAAACCACGAAAACGCCCATGCAGCCAGCCCGTTCGCGGGATTCGAACCTCGGACCGAACTACCAGTGTTCAGCGTCTTTACCGCTCGGCCGCTGGTGGGCCTAAAACATGTCGTGAACCTAAAAAAAAATTTCAAACGTTCGGTAGAAATGTATGTTGACTACGGTTATTTCAAATGGACGCATGCCAAGTGCCGAGGGGCAGGATTATAGATGCCACTAAAATTCGGTCACTGTAATCATGGAATTTCTGGTAAGTTTTAGACACTACATGCGTCAATGAATAATATAGTCTTAAAATTCAAAGGTGAGGGGAATTAGAAAACCTGAACCCTGATCAAGAAAGCCAAAATAATTTATAAACAGGGTAAGCCGCCCAACCGGTATAGTGGTTAGCGTCGCTGACTGCTGTCCCGAAGGGCCTGGGTTTGAATCCCGGAGAAGGCATGGATGTTTGTATAGTGTCGGTGCGGCATGGCGGCACTTTATAAATATGCGGCGAGCCGAAAGTCCTCTGGTGTGGTTTGGTGGAAGGGAAGAGGGATGGGAGACCCTCGGACCCATCCCTCCCGGGGCACTCTCCATCAAAATTGGGGACGGGACAGAGCTAAATCGTACTGTCACCTGTAACGCGCTCAAGGCTGTTGCCAATGACAGGCGTATCTTGGGCTCCTTGGCACAAGGCATTTCGTGGGCTTGGGCTAATGTTAATGTCAGACAAGTGAGCCGAAGTACTTGCATCATAACCACATTTGTAGTCATCTGCCAAGCTCAAAAGAAACTTTTCCTCGAATGGACTGCATATTTACACATATGCACATGTTTTTTTTATGAATGCGGATTGACATATAAAAATAATCACGCAAAGAGAAAAACATTTTTATTAAAGTAAAAAAAAATTTGGAAACTTTCAGATTTTATATTACGCCCAAAGGCGCGTGTTTTTAACGCTTCGTGTTACCTTTATTTATTAAATATCATGTTCTTCGCGCACTTAAGCCATAAAATTCAATTCAACAGCAATATCGCAAAATAATTTAAAAAGAGCATATCTTTAGAATTTCCGATATAGTCTTGCGCGCTGGAGATAACTTTTTTTTTAATACAGTGTTGCCATTGCTCGCTTTGAAATTGTTAAGTTTCTTAATCAAAAACATATAAATGCTTTACAAAATATGAAATAAGTAATAAAACAAATTCAAAATTTGGGCTTCCAGATGCCCATATTCGAGTGGAGACGTACGTTATTCAAAATCTGATGGCTCTAGGTTCCGTTGTTTTATTACAATGCGAGAAACATATATACATTTATACAGATTCTTCATCATTTTATTTCTTTAATACAGGGAGATAATATTTGGTGGCAGCAATCTGAAAAATTATTCAGACTTTTAAAGTTTTCGATGCAAAATGCCAAAACGAAATCAATAACCTTTCTGGGCTAACCCCCTTTGGGATTAAAATGTTAAAAATCAGCTTTCAAATTTTACAATATATTACGCCCAAAGGAGCGTTTATTTGATGTTTTGTGTGTGACCTTTATTTATTAAATATATGTTCTTCGCACTTAAACCACGTAAACTTCAATTCAACTGCAATATCACAAAATATTTAAAAACAGCATATCTTTAGAATCTCGGACAGATAGTCTCGCGAACTAGGGATAAAAATATTTTTCCCGTACAGTATTGCCATTGCTGGCTTTGAAATCGTTGAATTTGTTAATCAAAATTTCGTTAAAGTTTTACAAAATACGAAATAGATCAGAAGTCAAATTCAAAATTCGGACGTCCGTGTGCCCATGTTCGGGTGGAGGATTACGTTATTCAAAATTTGATGGCTCTAGGTATCGTCATTTTTTCACAATGCGAAAAACACACATACATTCATACAGATTCTTCATTATTTAATTTCTTTAAATATAATACAGGGCAATAATATTTGGCGGCAACAATTTAAAAAGTGATTCGCCGTTTATAGTGAAATGCCATAAAATGCCGTTTTGAGACTTATAAGCCCTTCTGGGCTTTTAAAAAAAGCCCATTTGTTTAGCTACATCAAATTTCACTTAGCATAACTATACAGAGGATGCTATGACAATTTACCAGGTAAATATAAGGAAAAAATAAAGTTTTCTCACTTGGTTTATGAGTTGCCTTAGCAAAAGTGTAACCATCAAAGTTGAAGATATACGTCCATTGTTGTACTGGCTTCTCTATCTGAAACATTAAGAGCTAGTGTTCACTTAGTTATAAATTAGGATATTTAAAGAATTTTTAAATAAATAAACTTATTACTCAATTTCGATAACCCCTTCAGTTTTTATCAGTCGGGTCATCTTCACTTTTAATTCTCTAAAACTGAATATTACTCGAGAAAAAGGAATAATTTTACATCTTATTTAGTTTTATTTTTATGGTATTGAAACGTGATTTTCTATAAGAATTTTTAATCTTATCGAACATACTTAATCTTCTTAGCCTAAGAAAAGTAGCTTGTAATGAATTTGGAAGAGCTTGTATAATACCATAGAATATACAGGTGTCTAAAAACTCGACATACAAACTGCGCGGAGACAGAGACCATCGATATCAATCGTATTCACGCAGGAAAGCATAAAACGGAGAAGTAAAGCTGTACGTCACCGTTACCGTTTAAGAAAAGGAACAGGCTTGGTTTATTGAGATTACAACAAAGCACACAAGGACAATCTGCCTAAGGCAACGGATGCCTTCGTAAAGGACTTTCTAAGGGAAACTGGTTCGTATACACATCATGGGATAAACTACGAAAACAACCATGTAGCCAGCCCATTTGACTGGAATCGAAGCCAGGTCGGTTAGGTTATTCATTTATGGCAAAGCACACGAGGGCTATCTGCCTAAGGGGAGGGATGCCTTCGTGGAGGACTTTCTAAGGGGAACTGCCTCGTATACACGTTACACATGGGGAAAACCACGAAAACGCCCATGCAGCCAGCCCGTTCGCGGGATTCGAACCTCGGACCGAACTACCAGTGTTCAGCGTCTTTCCCGCTCGGCCGCTGGTGGGCCGAAGCCAGGTCGGAACTACCAGTGTTCAGTGACTTTACCGTTCGGCCGCTGATGGGCTTGAAAAGGAACAGGCTGCACGCTATTGAATGTGGCACTATGAGAACGAAATTAGAACTCTACATTAACAAGCTGTTGAAAGTTTCATGTCACTATTATTTTTATTCATAGATAGATAGTTAAAATACGTATAGATAATATGCAACAATATTTTAATATTTAGTAAAATTAGCTATTATGCAGGAGAGGGTCGGAATTTTTTCTTGTAAAGGAGTCAGTGGTCCAGGAAAGGTTGGGAACCTCTGAGCTGAATAATTCTATCGTTTTTGTGGGAGATCTTCAAGGGCATCGTGTACAAAATTCATTGCTTCTGCCATGGATTTCATGGCAAGAAATCCAATCGAAGCTGCTGATCCACGGAACTTCCCGTTTATCATTAAAACTATCTGGCAATCACTGTGAATGGTACGAAATTTGGATACCTCTTGTGAAACTGCATTCTGTGTCAATTGGTTTTTCCACTATTAAAATCGCTTTATGCTGATTTTTGTTTGTGTTCTGGTTGTACCTTTGTATTTTCTATCTCTTAAGGGTATCCTGTTCGGCCATTGTTTCATGTATGAATGTAGTTCACGTCGACATTCTCTACTCCCCTTAAAATTTATACATGTAGTTTTGAGATATCCTGTGTTACACAGAATGTGGAACATATTGTTAGAGAAAACATATTTCAAGCTTATCACTTTAACTTAGGAATAAACTTTTCAAGCATGTACAAAATTCAATAACTGACTATTTAAAAAAAATGCGTTATTATAATATATTATTATTAAATAATTTTTCCTTTCTTTCAGGTTATCTGAACTAGGATATGCTTTTATACGTAGCACACGAAGAAGTATAATTCGCTAATAATTAGAACCTGTGTTGTAGGTAGTCTAGCTGCTGGTGAAGATGGCAGCTGTCTAAATAATACAATTAACACCACAAATGATTACATATTTTAAGAGAACGAAAAATATATACTGCTTGAATTATTTTTCTTCTTTCTTCTTAAATATTGTTCTAAACAACCGGAAAAAATTCTGAGTATTTATTTTTGCTTCTATAATAAGTAAGTAAATTGTCCAGTTTTTCAAAGACTGCTTATAATGTGGGAAAGTGGCTTTATTTCTGTGATACAATAATTTGCAAATAGTTTCCTTACACATATTTTGAATATTACAGCCTGAACGAAACTCATCGCATTTAGTAGATAAGTAATTCTGATCGCACTGAACGCTGGTAGCTGGTTTCGGTTTCTGGCAACTGAATGAGATGATTGAATTCGGTTTTCGTGTTTTTTTCGTGTGTAGGATATATGCGAAAGTTTGATGGCACCCGAGTGGCGGCTGTATGAATCTACTCGAGATTGAGTCTAGGTAACAGCTTAATTTGCTTTTGAAATCTGGAATATATTCTCTTTTCTCTTCACAAATTTTGTAAAAACCGGAGGCACAGTTCTCCGTCAGCTGTAATTGAAGTTGCATTATGGAGTTTGCTAAAGCGGTGAGTTCAAAGCTTACGTTGACTTAATTAGAACTTCCTGCCTTCAAGGAAGCCCACCGGCGGCCGAGCGGTAAAGTCGCTGAACACTGGAATTTCGGCAGGAGATTCGAATCCTGCAAACGGGCTGAGGCTGGACGGGCGTTTACGTAGCTTTCCGCACATGTAACGTGTATGCGAGTCAATTTTCCATACAAAGTCCTCTACAAAGGCATCCATGTCTTTAGGCAGATAGCCCTCGAGGTTTTGCCGTACTCGCGCAACCTCCCCCACTAAAAAAAAAGTTTTCGAGTTATGGATTAGTGCATAGCAGCAAAGATTTTGTGTCTGTTTTGGAACGGTTATCATGAACTGATTGCTTTGTGATCATGTAACATAACAGCTTTTGAATTTACGGTTTGCTGGTTATATTGATATATATTACACTATCGATTTTTTTTAAAATTGTTTAACCAAGTTTTTTTTTTTTTTTTTTTTTTTTTTGAGAGGGGGAGAGAGAGAATATTGCATATAAAATGCAATCCCAGTTTAGCAACGGCAAAAAACAAATATCTGCAGAATAAAATCAAAGCAAATAGCAAAGGTAAATGCTTGCATAATTTGCAAGCTGGAAATTTTATCAATTCAGATTATTCTTATGACTAACATTGCGAAAAAGCTAAACATTTACACAGAAAACATTGCTTTAGGACATAAAAGAAATTTACAAGCGGTATAAATTTCAATTCAAAATTAAAAACAAAGACAAGCCACGTAACATATTACGAACTTTGTATTCAGTAAATAAAGACAAAAATAAATACAGACTCACTTTCTTAGATTGTTCCTTCATTGCTGCTACATCATCTTCAAAACATTGTATTATTCCTCTGATACACTCATTTCTTTTAACAGACTTCAGAATTCCTGTTTAAAATAACTGCATTTTTATAATGTACGGTGAGTACCGAAAGAAGTTTTAAGTCAAATACAGTCATTTTCTTTACAAAACACATTTGTACGATTAGGGAAGCATACCTTATAATGTAGGAAAACTGACTGAAGCATTTTAGTATTTACTGCCCTTCCACTAATAACAAGAAATTGTTTTAAAATTATCACTTTTTGTATAAAGAAGCTGTTATAGGTCCATCATTAAAAGGTATTGAATCTAAAGGGAACTGAATCTTTATTAACTTATTAAGGTAATTCTTAATAACTTGCATACAAAAATAAGAATTTTTTTTCTCTCACTACAGATTTTATAACTGTCCTATATTTTGTTTGCTGCTAAATTATCGTAATAGTTAATATGACAGAAAATATGCGCTTTCAAGCTTACAAACATTAATTCCGTGTATTTCCATTCATTGGTATTCTTATTCGTCCAGTACACATAGTAGTAATTTGATACGACAGTGGTACTTAGTATTAATTTTTTAAGCAATGAGAAAATCTGAAATCAATAAACGCAAAAGGAAAATACATAAGAATTTCTATGAAATCGTCCATCCGATTGTAAGCAATAAGCATGAAGCACAAAAAATCAGTCATATGTAAGCTACTTATGCTGCAGGTTAATCAAGTTAATTTTTGCATACATTAGACAAGTCTCAATTCAAGATAACTCGATAACAAATTTGGCCGTGATCTTACAGAAACATTAAACATAGGATGCGTTTACTGAATATACCTTTGGAATCCATGTTTCCAAACGCGAAATAGCGTACAGGGCATCCATCTTTATCGAAGCCGATTCTAGTGAAAGGAAGATACTTGATCACTACCTAAAGGAGATAAAATTAAGAATTTTATCAGTATACAGATTGCTTTCAGCAGCTGAAAATTGAAAAGAAAACTATTGAAATCATCAAGTAAGTTCAAATGAAGTTTGATCTATGAGTTGGTAATTTGCTACGGGGTTGTGGTTGAAGATGGTTTAGGAAATTTTTAGCAGGGAAATTAAGCTGAATTTCAGTTAGAAATATAAGTAGGCTTAATGCACTTACCTTTAAAAAAAAAGAAACAGAAAAGTTATGAAATTAGACCTAGGATTTAAAGGATACACAGAATAAATTAAATGGAAGAAAATTCTAAATCAATTATACTTGAATTTCTAAAAGCAGTCTTTCCTTCTTTTACGTAATTTTGTAAAGAAACCACATAAAAGTTGTTTCATTCTTGACAAATGTGACTTCATTCTTTCATTCTTGACAATTGTATGCAAACAATAAGACGAAGAGGTTATGAAAACCGGGCTTTCAGTAGAATTTTTGATAACTGATGTAATAAAACACTCGGTGCAGGACTATTTGGCAGGAAATATCGAGTCATCAGATAAAATCTTATGTTCATAATTTTCAACCAAGCAAGTACATCTATCAAATCACTGACAGGACTTTCAAGAGCATTCTCCTTTCTAAACTTCACTAAAATCACTAAAGCTTTATTTTTTCGAGTATATGAGATTTGTTCTAAAACGTAAAAGTTCAAATACCAGGATGTTCATTTTTTATTTTTGGAAATTGATCATCATCATTCTCCCCCCCCCCTGAGAACTGGAGGTAGCCTTTTAAACTAGCTAGATATTGTCTATTACAATTTGCACGCTTGGGCTTTATAATAGCTTGAAGCACACTGCTTAGCTTAAAGTTTAATAATCTCCTTTATATTTGAAGCAAAAGATAACAGGTCTTAAAATAGATATGTAATTTACTCACACATACTTGAGAATTTCATTTATAAAAAACGGTAATTTTATTGCTGTTTGATGATAGAGCTTTCAGTTTTTAATCTAACAAAAAGTCAAGTTAAACAAATATTCAGAATTTATTAGAAAATAAGCTAATCAATCATTTCTAAGATTTGGTTTATGATAGTAAATAAGTCAATCAGATTTTATTATGCCCTGTAATCATATGAACAATGGCAGAAATTATTATAATTCGGAAAATTTGGCTGAAGGTAAAATTTCCATTAAGTTGTAAAAATGATCTAAAATAACAAATTTATTGAAGTTCCATGAACTAAATACAAAATTCATAAAGGAATGAAAATGCAGCAAGATCAAAATTTATTTCTGTGATTAAAAATTATAAATTTCATAAAAGGAGCAAAATTTCTCAGATGACATAACTGGATTCCAAAGGAAGTTTAAAATTTCATTGAAACCTGGAGTTAAATTTAAATGATCAGTTTTTAAACTGAAAAATCGCTTTGAAGTTCATGAAAGAAAACGATCATTTCAAAACACAGAATTTTAAAAGCGTACTAGTTTTAGCAAAAATCTACTGATATTAAGTTAAGCGTTTTCGCTTCTGAAATTCATTTGCAGTTCAGAATTCCTTCAAATATGTACATTATCAAAGTTCCTCAATTATAACTGCTTAGGTATAAAATAGGATGATCTTAGAAACATGCATTCAGAAAGTTTAAAGGATTTCGTTAATTACACACTCATGGGTGTGATGGTCGAGAAGCGGTGAAACAACGGAATACAGAGGCTGTTCGCACATTTTTTAGACGATTTTGGTAAGCGGTAATAAAAAATCTTTTGCTGCAAAAGAAATAACTGCAATTGTACTATGTTTTCAAAAGTCAATATTATCGTCTGTGGCTTGAAAGTTTTGTTTTTATTCAAAATGGCGAATTTAACAAAGCAGTGGTTCGAAGGCTACATTTACGCTCTTTCCGAAGAGAAATATGCATACTACGTTATCCAAAAAGGATGTGAGAGTCATGGTTTTGTGATATTTAAAGCGTCGATAGGTAATATCATCAACAAAAAAGGAAAAAACGTCAAATTGGAGCCTCAAGTAGGACAAAAATTCCAAACAAGTATCCAAGGAAAAAACGGACATCTTCGACTATTGCAAAGGTACGTTGGTTAATGTTAAAAGAAAATCCTCCTAGTCAAAGGACAGTTGCAAAATCATTAAAATGCTCGGTGTCCACTATAAACAAAATGATAAACGTTGATTTAAACCTTAAGAAAGCGAAAAAACGCAAAGTGCATCGTCTTCTTCCAAAGCATATCCCTCAATGCAGGACACTCTGCAGAATTCTATATGAGAAACACTTATCCAAAGAAAAATGGAAAACAATTGGCACAATAGATGAAGCATGGGTGTATTTAAATGATTGTAACAAAAAAAGAGCCATTTATTATCATAAAAGGGGAGAAAAAAATTTAAGTACATGGTTCAAAGAATCGAAAGAAAGTTTTTCTAAGGGATTCATGATTGTTGAGGGGTTTTCTTATAATGGCAAGTTAAAAATAAAGAGAGTGCAAAAAAAATGTCAAGATTAACTCCAAATGCTATCAGGAACATATTTTATCGCCAATTTTTTTGAATGAAATACCATCGCTTTACCCACAGTGCCATCCATCTGTGAGACTCCATCGGGACAAAGTCAGCAGTCACACATCAAAATCCACTGTAAATTTCCTAAAAGAAATGGAACAAAAACTGGTATCAAGGCCATACCCTTCACTCATATCCCTACTAAATTTCCCGATGTGTCACCAATGGATTTTTGTGCTTTCGAAGTTTTAAAAACTTCATTATCCAAACGTTGTCCCAAAACCCTAACAGGACTCTGGAAAGCTGTTCGGGAGGAATGGGATAGAATGCCTCTTCTGACACTTCAAAAGGCCTTATTATCCTGGAAATTGCGGTGTCGAAAGATAGTTCAGAATAAGGGATGTCAAATAGAACATTTAAAACACAAGAATTTTATGTAATTTAGTTTTGTGAATACAATATACATCGTCTAAAAAATGTGCGAACAGCCTCTGTATCTTGCTGGAACAGCTTACTTCCAACGAAGAATATTCCTTCCGAATCTAATGCCTTGAAGAAAAGTAAGTGATAATGCAGCTCGCAACATAGACTTTGATGTATCGAGCATATGGATTCAGCGTGTTACAAACACCAGATTGTATTCACATGTTTCAGAAGATCTGTTAAGAACTTCTTAAGCTATTCACATTCTGAATTATTAACTCACGTTAAACAACGAGCACCGCAAATCAGCACAAAAAATACATCTTTTATGTTTAATCCAAGATGTTGGGTAAAAATTTAAACATCCATTCGGTTACATACAGAAAATAGTATTAGTCGGTAGCAGTCAAGAGGTGAATGCAGAATTAATTGTTAGTGTTTGAAGGTGGGGTGCAGCTATAAGCATGTCCTTTTTAACTCGCACCAGCCGTGGGGATGTGGAATGGAAGGGAGCAGAAACTAGATAAGAGTAAGCTTTCACTCCCTTCTTTTGTTGCATAAGGGAACTTAAGCAAGCAGGATGGTTTTTTGCGCTATATTTACCGCAATTCTTGATTTTCTGAGTTCCGATCCACTCTCGTACTTGCTCTCGGATATTGCTGAGGATTCGATTTGGCCATTTTTCTTGGGAAAAAGAGTCGACTGATATTAGTCACATTATTTTCTCTTATAAGGAGTAATTTGTTTTTATAGCAGTACTAACTTAGGATTTAAAATGAAAAAAGAAAAAGAAGTCTTTATAAGAACGCATTCTTTCTGAATCTAGAATAAAATGGTTCTCGTTAAAAAAATACGTTTAATATAAAACATTAAGATATAATTTTAGTTTTGTTTCTAATATTTATGCTTAGCTGTTCAAAAAACATTTTTAGATCTTAATCTTTACATAAATGTGTACTTTGTTTATCATATTTATGATGATTAAAGAAAACCGTTCATCATGTGGATTTTATTGAATTTACTACCGATAGTTTGTTTTTCGTGCATCTTTGTTGAATTTCAAATTTTTCTTCATGGTGAAGATGACAGCTAATTTCTTTCAAAATATAATCGGTTAACTATGGTAAAGTATGCATTAGATTATTTCTACGCAAGTTGATTTCTTCCTCGGGTATTTTGTACATCATTCAAAGCATTTAGTAATTTTTAATCAACTAAAACATTAAATTGACAAATTTAATAGAATTTTGCTTATCGCAATAAAACGAAGCAAGCTAAATTTAGAGCCTCTTCTAAACATTATTTCGCAGATTTGATTATAAAGAAAATATCTGCTCTTTGCATTCAAACTGCAATAGAAGCACTGTAATTCAAATAATGAAAACCCTTCATAATTCCTAATACTAATCCCATATGATACTGAAATTTTTGTTACTGAAGATGCTATGCAGAAATAAGAATAAAACATTTACACTTATTTACATCTGCATTATTCAGACTGAATCATTTTACTTAGAACCAGTTTATCCGCCTTTTCTTTTAAATTTTATTCTTTAAGGTAAATTTAAGTTAGTATGCTGCTTTTCTCAGCACCCTAAAAATATCATTTGTTCTATTTATGAAAGTGGAATAAAGAATTTTTTTATTTAGTTTCTTTTGAAAATAAGTTTACATTTGTTTTGTCTCAAATAAAAAATGATAATAACAAACTACTACTAATAATAATAACAACAAACTAATAATAATAATAAAAGCAATAATAGTTTAAACTATACTACATTTCTTTTATTTGAGTTGCCACACTAAAAATTTTTAGCTTAACAGTTCGAATCACAGTTACGATTAAGCTTTATTGTTTTGGACACTTGGTTATGAAAATTTGATGAGACATTTAAAATTTATTCTTCTACTAAGTTAATTTTACTGCAGAAAACCAGAAAATGTTATCTATTTGAAAGCAAAATTGCATTGTGAAGTACAATATGCGACATATTTACGTGAAATGAATTTTATAAAAAGTACGCATTTCATAAATAAAATTTAGGTATATGTTTTCGCATTATTTGATTAGTTTAATTAAATGGTTGATTAATTAGACTAGATTATAGTTTCTACTAAGGCAAATGCTTGCTGAATTACTTATATAAGCTGGTTTAAATAACAGGAACATCCACGAAAATATCAGGACTTTAGCTGTTATTTTCCAGATCCGGAAAATAACAGCTAAAGTTTCATCTAACTTTAATTCTTGTAATAAAATTTGTTATTTAACTTTAGCTTTTTATTCTAGTGCCCAATATTAGTATATGTCGATCTTGAACAAAAAAATACAGGAATTTAAAGTCGATGCGTATCTCAGATTTCATTTAAAGTATGTGGACGATAAGTTCTTTAAATCCTTTCCCAAACTACAGCAGCAAAATTCCAAATATACGAAATAATTCGGACAACAGCGAATATTCGAAAAATCCGAATTCTCGGCTTATTTTTTTTATTTTTATTTACTTTTTACGTACTTATTTACGCAATGAGAATGAGGCGGTTTTATTTAAATATTTTTTCGAACATTAACTGTAAAAAAGATTACACACGTAACAATCTTATTTCTGTAAATCAAATTAATTCCTTCCCTGACAAAGTAAATTAATGAATTTTTCTTAATTTTTATCTGCCTAAGAGCAAAATCTATATTTATTTTCCGCAAAATATAAAATAATAAAACTGGTTTCCTTTCACACGGATCCTGTAACTAAGAGTATAATTTTATTTTTGTTTCTACTGTACACGAAATAAGCAAAGAAATAACTTTGTTTACTAAAATCAAAATTCCTAACCAAGTTCTGATTATCAAAAATTAAATTAAAACTTTGCATATTATTAACGTAAAGTAATACAGTTATAAAATTAATATTATGACACGTTATTAATTTTTTTCATTCTCAAAATTTATGGTAAATTTATGATTTTAACGAACCCTCCCCCAAAGTTTAGATGTTTTGTTGCGAAAATAAAAAAAACGAAAGATTCGGATAATTTAAATTTCAGATAGGAGATTCTAGTGTATTAGCAGAGTCGTAAATAAAAACTGAAAATTTAGTTTAAAGTAAGTTAAATTGGTACATTAACTATAGTTCCTTTCAATATAATTTCATAAGAAACAATTTTTTACTCCCTTATTACTAAAATTACCAACAATACAGATATCCTTATAATTTAGATTTATGTTGCATATTACTTTCTACATATACCACGAACTACAGAAACATATATTAAAAATCTTACTTTGGCTGGTGCAAAATCCGTTATGATATTATCAATCTGATTTGCTTTTCTCCACGCGAGATGCTAAAGAAGGAAAAGTGTAATTAGTATTTATTTTTTTCCGCTTCCTATGCATTTTTAATAATTCATTCGCTATTATTTTTTAAATGCAAAGCTATACATTGAAATCAAGTGTCACATATGAATCTTCCAACATAGTGGTTTCATGTATTCAATTAACATGAAGACTATATATTAAAAGGTAAGATGTAAATCAGTTTACGAATAATAAAATGCTCCTGAATTAGGTTCGTATGCAAGCAGTCCTGTTTTGCTTAATTAATATTGAATTAGAAGGACGTTTTATATTGATTTGAAAACAAACTCTGCTTCAATGTCCCTTTAAGTAGTAAGGATTTTTCTTCTCTTTTATATATAGCATAATTTAGTTTTACTTTTTATGTCTATATGTTTTTATGTTTAAAGTGCTATATGTTTTTATGTTAAAAGTGTAGAAAATTTCCTGTTTGCATAAATTACAATCTTTTACTTTAAAATGGAATCTGCTTTATTAAATCTGAAGTGATAATTCAACATTGGGACTTGATTTTGTGATTTGAAGTAACTTGAACCAATTCTCTGCAATGTTGTAAGTTAAAACAAATGCGTTGCTTTGCATTTTGTAATTTCATTTTCAAATATGGAAAAATACGGTTTGGTATGAGCAAAAATAATGTTAATAAATTTAATTTCCTAATAAATAAATTGTTTAAGTCATAATTTGCTCATTGGAATGAAGTATTATTAATTTTTGTATTGTTAACGTATTTTTATCAAAAGAGTATTAGCATGTGTTATTAACGTTTGTTTAAAACTGAAGTTTAAAAGTTATTTGCCAAGGTTTATATTCTCAAAATATCGAAACAACTTCAGATTAAAATATTATTTTTATCAAACTTAGTACATAAGTCAAAAAGAAATTTAAATTAATAAACACTTGAAAATTCATAAATATCACTTACATTCCTAAGCATATCTTCTGCTAAATTCACATTGAAATCTCGAGCTGTAAAATAAATTACAATAGTTAGAATAAAATACGTACACTTTCTCACTTTAAATAAAATTTTGCTAGTGATATAAAACACGATTATGTTCCAGGAAATGCTGTCCATTTTCAGGGGAACTTTTACCATTTTCAGTTTAACGGCTACTGTAATGATAATTTCACATCATGTTTTATATCAAAGAACTGACTTTAATACTGAATCACCGGTTCAGATGTTTATTATACGAACGTGTAACTGGCATCGTCCGTATGGAGGCTTATAAAATACCTTGCCATATACCGCTCAAGTATATGATACAAATGATACAATAGAGGCTTTCCTGGGTATTCTTCTGAAGAGGAACTTATTTCGGCGAACCTCTTAAAAGTTATTGAGCGTACATCAAAAAGGTCGATCGCAATGGTCCAATTTTTCTATCGCAGTGGTTCCCAAAATATAAGTTTCAACCCAATACTAGGTTGGGGGACAGTTTTCGTTGGGTCACATAAAATTTTGAAAAACTTTTTTCTTGTTTTATGATTGCATTAATCTACTTGTAATTACGAATTAAATTATAATTATTCTTAATTGTATTAATTATATATGTTTGCATTTCATTATTTCATTAATATTTTCACAGCACCTATGCACTTCTGAATCGCGAGGCTACAAAATGGCCGTAGAATAGTGTAATACAACGGCAAAAAATGTATTCTAGCACAATGTGGATGGAACTGGGTTATTATGGAAGCTGTGCATTGGATTATGATGAAGTCTCACTGAAAAGCTTTCAGAAGAATAAAGACTTGTAAAGGCCCGTCTACACTAGTGCAACTTGGAGCCCAAGAAACGGACGCGAACTTGATGGCTCCGCTTGACCGCTTTTTGATAGAACTAGTTTCTTATGCTGAGGAAATATTTCACTCTTGAAATTTCGAGTAACATTATCTCCTGGGTTGTTTACTTGTTTTAGGCAATAAATACCTACATGTACCATTTTATCTCAAAAAAAGTGACTACTGTCTTTTCCCTTACGTGGAGTCATCAAGCTCTCGCGCGTTTCTAGGGCTCAAAGTTCTGCTAGTGTAAAACGGGCCTAAATTTTTATGACCTGCACAAAAGTTGCAAGTAGAATCGTTGATCTTTCCCCACGGAGATAAAAATAGTATCCTTCTTTCCTCGGTGGTAGGAGAAAAGTCGGCTGGTTAGTGGCAGCGAAATATTGAATCCAAGGTTTTTAAATGTGAAAAATCCGCCTATCCATTACTGGCTGCAAAAGAATGCATACATGGATTAAGACATATTCAAAGGTTGTTTTCATTGAAGTACTGCGTGGTTTTAAAACACTTCCCATCCCGGGTTTGATAACTCATACGAAGAAGGTTAACGTTTGTGATGAGGCAGATGCAGATTTGGAAGCCTACGGACAATTCCGTTCCCGCTATTCTCTCTCTTTTTCATGGCAACGAAATCAAGTACGCACTGGAATAGGGCTAGGCCTTATTATTTTATTACAACAGAGCATACTAAGGTTAACTATTCAAGGGAAAGAATGCCTTCGTGAAGGACTCTTTGAAAGAAATTGGCGAGTATTCATGTTAGGTATTGGGAAAACTGAGGAATGAGAAAGATGAAGAAGTGGACGATGACACGGAAACATGAATGTTACATGGATGAAAAGATTATGAAGAATTATAAACTTACAATATTTGTAGAGCAATATTCTCATTTATGTCTGCACATAATGTTATGAAACATCGTTGCATACATGATGAAATTTTAAAGCTTTGAAGACCCTCTTATAAGCAGACAGACATTTAAACTTATGACGTCATATTAAGATATTCACACAGTAGTTATATGATAGCATACGTACCTTAATTTTTAAATGTTGTTTAAATTCATTTTCGTGAAACATAAATTATGTTTTTAATTTTACAGCTTTAAATTTTACCTTATACTTTTAATTATGGCCAGCACATCAAAAATATAACTAATTAATTTCTACTGCAACTGTGACAGATGTCATCACAAAATATGTACTTGTGCCAATTTGAACACATTGTTGTTGTATGGATTTGAATCATATAAACAAGAATGGAACAGATTTATTTGAACGGATGCGTAACTACTAATTATACCTTGGTTAAGTAATTAAGTTTCATAACCACCTTTTGCTACAAATTATTTATGTTTTTCGTCTTGCAAACGACTTAAAATCATTGCTTCTATATAACAAGGGTTTTCGCTGAGAAGTTACCCATAATGAATATTACTTTATGGTTCTATATAATTTAACATGTAGTTATTATCCATAAATAAAATTATTTCTTTTCACGTGAAAGTGGTATTTGCTTAATTTTTTATCATAAACTTAAGATATCAAAATTTGGAGAAAATTTTCTTCAGCATTAATTTACGAGAGAAATGAATATGTTTACTAAAGTTTTAATTTTGTTTTCCTTCGCAACTGATATCTGCTAAACATTTGCGTCATACACTGCTTTGTATGCTTGCGAAACATAAAACCATTAGTTTACTCTCAAGAAATAAACACTTCCTTAAATCTTTGGTTCCCCCTCCCCCCGTCTTAAAGCCGAATTCTAAGTTGTCAAAAGGTCATTTCTTCGGCTCAATCTAAGAAAAAGCAAATAATAATCACCAAATGATACAGAAAGAGATCGATAACCTATTTATTTAACCATTTGAAAACGATTATCTTCAAAATTTTTTGGTCATTAAATTTCATTTTTTAGTTTAATTTAAAAGAATGAAATTCTTCCAGAACCGGATACAGCTACTTAAAAAGTCCGATGGTATCGCAGTCATCATAACAATACTGCTCTATTTTCCCCTCTTTTTAATCTTTCATTCTGTCACTTTTATATTCACGTAAACAACAAAAATCTTTTCCCTTGCTTGAAGAACTTTCGAGAAGGCCTTGAACATTTTTCTGAAAATGCTTCAAGGTATAGAAAGAAATGAAGTACGGTTTTCGAATATGGGCGTTCTCTGCTTTTTGACCGTTTATTTCTCTAGAATCCGCTATTTATAGTCTTTTCATCTTTATTTAGAAATCATAGATTGGATGAGTAATTTAGTCTTTAGAGATGTTCATTTAATTTGCTTGCTTCAAAAGAAACTGCTAATTATTTTAAGTAGTTTTTTACATATGATATTATACGTATATATATATATATATATATTTTTTTGATTGATTGATTGTTTTGTACATATTTTCTCTAGTTTTGTAAAAATGCTATTCAATTTTGTCAAGCAAAGGCATATACTGGATGTTTCAGAAAAATTTCAAGCTAAATATATTTTGAATAGTTAGTGGAAACCCGTGGTACCATTTTAAGAAATAAGTAAAATATAGTAGGCTTACAGACTACAGCAACCTTGCTTATATATTCTTCTAAAAAAGTATTAAAATTTTATAGGAGGCAATTAGAGGAGAAAAAAAGCCAATGCGAAATTTTTTCTATAGCCGAATTAGTCGGAGAGAAAAATTCCATACTGAAAAGGTCAAAATTACCTGAAATATTATTAAGTAAAATTTTGGGGAAACGTGTGGAAATATTCCTACGCGTGTTAGGCCTTTCGAACGCAGATTTCTAAAACAAACCTTTCGCATTAGATATTGACATTTTTAGAAATGTTAGAATCCGAAGTTCTGTATTCAGAAAAATTAATTTTTCACACTGTCCATAAATTTCCTTTCTTTGCTTCGCGTGGAGGTAATTAAAAAGCATTTAATGGCTCTTTTTCCTTTTTGCACATTACAGACCGAAAAGTAAGAAACGGTTTATTAACTGAGAAGTTTCTTTTCAGAAGGCTTTTTTTGAAAAATTAAATTTCACCTATCTTTACTGAAAGATGTTACGTGGCCAAAACTAATGTAACTAACTCTTGGTACTCATTAAACTTAGTTGCCTCATTTCCTAAACTTGGTACTTGGTAAACTAACTCTTGGTTGACTCATTTCCTAAACTTGAATCGACGACCAGCTGCTCGAGAGATGCTTATTCTAAAAACGTTTTTAAAGCTTTCTATATATAGTGTGTTAATTATCTTTCTGTGCTGAGAATATATATTTTCAAGTTGAACTATGATTGCTAAAATAATGACCTGTTTTCAATAGTGCTATGATCCCCAATCTGTTAAATAAGGAAGAGACGCCTCTGCTGCTTTTGTTAGCTTTCAACATAAATTTACGAAATTATATACCACATATTCTTATCAGATTGTGGTAAAGTGCATTAAAAAAACTGTCTTATGAAACTATAAAATAAAAGGCACTTTAATACGCCTTTATTTTATCAACGATAACGTATACGGTAATAAAAATTTATGGAAACTAGACCTTTAGAGTCGATTTCAAGTATAAAATCTAAATTACATTGAGCGATGTCTTTCTTCTTCAAAAGCAAATTTTTCTGTCAAAAGAAGAGAGGCCTTGTTTTCTTGAATGCCATCTTAACGATATCTTTTGAGTGCACGAGAAAAAGGTGAAAATACAGATAGTCCATCTCCACGGACTAATTTTACGATTTCGTAAAACGAACTGCACGAATAAAAGTTTGCCTTCCCCTGCAGACACCTCAGGTGTCTTCCCATTTTCCGAAGAAGTCTAACAAAGTTCTTACCTTTAAAAAATTTGAGGGGTTACTATTGAATTCTACTTTTCGAAGCCAAATATTAGTCAAAATGCGTAAAAGGAAAATATAAACAGTGAAATAAAATTACAAAATACAAGAGCATATAAAGAAAATAGAAGTAACGCAACAATTAATAAGTAAACTAATAACTTATTAGTAAACACAAACCTTGGCACTAGAAACATATTACATTAATTTCAATGGTAAGGCAAATGTTTACAGTATTATAAATTAGGTAATTATAAAGTATATGAATTAGGTTTTTTATAAATTACATCAGTTAAAGGTATTATTAATCTGATATCTTTCTTTAGAAATAGAATTAGACTGGAAATTTAATACAGATAAGTGGCGTGCAAATAGTTAATCATTACCAAAGTATGTAAAACTGTGCTAGAAAACTTTTGCGTTTCGCACATTGATAAGACTTCCTTAAACTTCGTTCAACTGGTACACAGCCATCTTAAAGAGATCACATTGTTTGCCTTTGAAACACAATGAACATTTTCTTCTGAAATCACCGGCAGATGAAGACTAACTTCTAATTAGTAATGTTAAAACTGAAGAACATCGCTTGCATCCATTGTGACGCAATCGCAAATGATTCCACTTTTCACAAAGCCAACAAATCATTTCATTTGAAACAATTCCGTTGATGATTCTAACAGACACTATTTAAATTTAGTTTAACGATACCGTAAAAGATATTTAAAAGTGGTACATTATTTAACTTAAAGTTATAATAATAGGTTTTTTTAGTCTTCATTTATGATCAACGCTGCGTAATTCAGTCACAACATTATCTTTAACACTGTATGTTAAAATAATTTTTCAAAAATAATGTTAAATTTTTTGTTCTGGGGACTACCTTTAATTTTCATCCATAAAAATCAGGTTATACGATTTGACTGCATTCAGAATGGATTTTCTCTATCTATGAATACGTTACTTTGATCTTCTTCCTTCCGCTGAAAAATTTGTTAAGATGGCTTTTAAGAAATCTGATGAACTAGAATCATGCTGCTTTTTCAAACACTTAAGATTTTGGGGATATACTTAGAACTTTAATGTAGTATATTTAACAGAGTTCGATTTCTAAAATTAGAAGTAATGGATCACTGTGGAAAGGTTTTCAGAAAACGTTCTAAAAAGTTCCATTCCCCCACCATCACAAACATACACACGCGCACACGAAATTCAGTAAACTGAGGTCAAAGAATTTTCAAGAAGAATGTAGCGAAAGCTGTCTGGTTAGATTACTGAATGAAAGACCAAGGGGTATGAAAAAAAGTTAATGTGTACGTCTAGCTAAAGCAAAACAATTTGTAAAGCCAGGAGAAGTCAAGGTCAGCTAAAAAGCTTGAGAACTAGTTACAAACATTAGCCGGGGACGAGATAATGGTGTATTTACGAAACAGAATGTTAACTGATACACTGTTCCCCAACATCCATCAACAGAAGATCGAAAGAGTGAAACAAATCCGTAATGAAAACTAAAAAGCTCACATGGCTGAAAAGTAAAACTGTTTCTTCTTCGGACTAATGAAATAAAACTAAGTATTCCAAAACACTTTTATTTTAAACTTTGCACTGAATTCACAGTTTTAATTTTATATATCTACATATAGTTTAAAATTTATACTTAATTTCAAAATGGCCTTATTTTACCTCCTCATTTTATTGCGATTTGTGTTAGCTTTTACTGGCTGTAGTATACATTTAGCCTGTTGAACTGAATAACAAAAAACATAATCCAATAAAATGAGTTTAATAAAAATATTGTATAAATAATTCATACTTCAGTCATTTATTTATTGTTAACTCGTGCTATTTTGTGAAGTCTCTGGATTTTCGCGATATAACACCGAACTCTGATTTACAAACATATTAAAATTACAGCGAGTATCCTTTTTGTCATTTTTTTAACGTCTTGCTAGAAGCGATCTCTTCGGTCTTCATTTACTTTTTTACTGCACCAACATTTTTTTTTTTAGATAATGTATGAGAATTTAAGAAGTGACGTTTTACAATTCTCGAACCAGCTAGACCTGAATTTTTTAAATGAATCATAAACTATGGCGAGATTCAGATTTCTTATTGCTATTTAAAAAATATGTAATGAATTTTTCAGAACAATTCAAGCCTCCTTTCCAAAATCATTCAGAACAAGTTTAAGATAACTTTGTTTTTCTGATGTGTAGTCCAATGAATATATATATATATATATCTTTAGAAAGTTAAAACTTGAACGATAGTATTTCAAGGTTTTAAAACGTACGCATTAGCTGCAAATATTTTATTACGCTATAATTCTAGTTAAAACTTGAACGATAGTATTTCAAGGTTTTAAAACCTGCGCATCTAGCTGCAAATTTTTATTACACTATAATTAACAAGCAAGAATGCAGAAGCTACAGCATACCCGAAACCTATCAAATCCTATTCGTAAAGGCACGGTAGTGCCAAAAGTTACATATCAAACATAATCAAAACTACATTATTAACAATAAAACATTACTAAAAAGAAAAATAATACATGAGACCAAAAATTGAAATTTTTTAAAAAATTGGGAAAAGCAGAAGTTGCAAGAAAAATGGGAGAGGTACATAAAGATTAAAATGGCAATATTCCATTGAGAGTCACATAGCAGCATCTTCAGGGGAAAAGTACTTTGCAACTTATTCCCCCGCACACTCTGGTGAACACGCTCTGATGTTTTTCACAGAGGTATTTAGGAAATGATCGATACATTTTATCGATGTCGTTACAAAATGTTTAAAGAGTCCCATTTTTATGTAAAGTCTAGATAAAAGAATTTTCTCTTTGATAACATGATTTGACATAAATTTGACATGCTGAGATGTTAACAAAATTTCCCGATGTTTTGCTTCCAGTGTTGCCTTTTTACTTGAAGCATGGGAAATTAGTATAGCTACCTGCTATAAAATTTTATATATATTTAAAGTTCTCTAAAAATCTTCTATTCATGATTATTATATTTTATATAGTAGAGACTGATTTCAAATCTTCATAATTTTCTTAGAGATGTATACAATGACCTGCATAAGCATATGCTCCCACCATTGGAAGCAAAGACCGCTTAATAATTTCTTCTAGATATGACGAAAAAAAGTTAGAATTTAACAAATTATAACAAAATTAGTAGTGAATTCCCAAGCCATTCCTCACTTATCCAATTTTTTTCATCCGTTTTTTATAACTAATTTAAATTTTGTACTATAATTACAATATGAAAATGTAAGCGTATCCAGTGTGCGATTAAAAAAAATATTGGCAAACATTGGTCTGATACAAAATTTTCAGTGTAATTTTTGAATTCAGCTTCCAAAATGACATTTACAGCAGCTATAATCTTGAGAAACGCTTTTAAACTAAAAGTCTGTTCGATATGCATATTTTACGAATAGTATTTTCTATTTCCTTTTCATTCTTTCTCTTCTCCCCCCCCCTTTTAACTCAAGGAAAGGATGTTGTATTTCAGCAATTTAAATAAAGGTGAAGTTTCAACTACTGCTAGCATCAATAAAAAGAATAACTAAACCGAAAACAAAGTGGCATAAGAAAGTAAATACTGTGTCCAACTTATATTGCATTAGCTTACAACAAGCAAAATTTGAGTAAGAACTCAAATTTTGCTTCAAAACCTGTCTTGATATTGAGGGACGACACCTAGATACTACGAAAATTTCTGAAAATTAAGAAGTTTTCAGTAATACCACTATATAAAATTAGCTTACTCTGAAATAGTGTTGAGCTAGTTAAATAATTTCAGTCCCGCTTGCATTAGTTTTACCATGGCTTTTTACTCACTGTAACGCTGGATAAGGAAATCACAATGAAATAGTGTTGCCGAATATTGACAAAAAGACTGGTCTTATTTGCAGCCATCTATAACTGTGTAAGATTTAAGCAGTTATGAGAAAAAGTATTAAAATTTGAGTATATTCACGATTTTACACTTTTTACCAGTAGGAAAGTTTTCTCAAAAGAAAAAGGGAGAAAGAGACGAACGAATTTTGCAGGATGGAAGGGAGAAAAAAGATTTAATAAAGTTTTAATCACATTAGAGACGATTACTCATGGTCCTATTCGTACCCCAATTTCCTACCAGGTAAATAAATGCCTTTTGGTGAGAATCTAGATATCTTTTTCCTGTTGACTAGTGCTTTAATTCCTTAAAATGATCATTTTTTGCCATACGATCTATTGTAGCAAGAACAACAATGTATTCTTTTCCTGTGACATTAGGTTATCCTTTACTCTTTTCTTCGTTTAATAGCAACATTTACTTTTCAGAACAAGGAAGGAATTTTATGTTACGTTTATCTATTAAGAGACGCATTCTTAAGGAAATAAAGTACAATGATACTTTTCGCTTTATAGTTTCATTAATAGTTTATTTGGTTTGATGATGGCAAAACACGCTAAAAATATCTGCCTAAGGAAAAGGATAACGTCGTGGAAGACTCTCTAAGGGAAATTGGCTCGTATACACTTTACACATGGCGCAAAGTACGAAAATGCTCATGCAGACACCCTGTTCGCTTGGAGTGGAACCCAAGTCGGAACTACCAGTGTTCAGCGACAAACACTGGTGGGCCTAGTTTCATAAACAAATATGTAAAATAAAATTTTTATTGAGTTAAAAGGTCATGGAAAATTTTTAACAAAACCGTTGCGCAACCGAAAGTATAAAATAGGGATATTAGCTTTTAGAATTCAGAAGAGTGCAGATTACTCATGAACATCGACATCTACTATTCCTAATTGAGTTTTCAAAAGGAAAAATCTAGCCTCTCTAGCATTGCATAGAGAATTTACTAATTAAATAGTCTTCCCATTAAAAAACAAAATAATGTAATAAGTAAAGCATAATAACTATTGTGCCGCTTTAAGAATAAATATTTTTTCTTCTATTTATTTCAATGTTCATTAAATTAACATTATAAGAAATTATCATTTTTTCTTTGTTGAAATACAATTATTTTGTTGATATAAAAATTTAACGTTATCTTACTTTTTGATGCAATCTTGATATTAAGTATTTATGATACCACATACATTGCTTATTTATTATTAACTAGCATGTTTTACATTAATTAATGTAATAAAATGAGCAAATCAGTAAGGCATGCATTCATTTACCTCTAAGAAAGCGGAGATACAAGTAAAAATCATCCTTCATATCTGGATTCACTTCATCGACAATTCTGCTTTTCAGCTGGATGAGGGAGAAAAAGAAAGATAACCGTTAATAAATGTAAATAAAATATATATCCACTTAAATTCACTTCATAGGAATAATTAAAAAACCATATAAATAAAAAAGCCAATTTTTCCAAGATCTAGATCTCTTCTTTATTTTAAACTACTCGGTCATCATAAAGAGCATCCGAAGTTAAATTTTTCAAGAAAGAATCAACTTTATTTTCCTCTCCATTCTATGTAGACACATAATGGTTTTTCTTCTTTCGATTCTGACCCAGGTAAATTGCATGTTAAGGTTCATATTAATATGTACGCATGTTAAGGTGGGAATTTGTGCGTGTTTCGTTGTGTTAATGAACATAATTCATATTGTTTGTATGCAATTTACAGGTACAACGGATGTTTTTGGAAAATCTGGATAATACAGTTTATAAAGGGAATTAAGTACGAATTTCTGAAGAAGTCCGAAGGAAGAAAAGATAAAGTAAAACGTTACAACATTAGGTTCGAGAATAAATTCTAAACCATTAGTTGTACTTCGAACCAGTACAGTGGCTGGTCTTCTTTGGAGACCCTGTATTTACAAAACTGTGGTCTCTTAATGCCCATTATTTAACGCTACTCTGTTTGCTTACATATAATGATCACAATTTCTCTTTTTACTTGATACTTGGAGTGTCACATTTAGGAACGTAAGACTCAATTCAAAAACTTAGAACTACCACATTCAGAAAATGTTGCGAAAATTCGAACAATCTGGAATTATTCCGGGAATTCTGCATAGATTCAAATTGCGTTTCTCATGTCTCGAAAGCGCGACTTAGGATATGTATTAGATTTATATATAACGTTGTTCTAATATAGGTATTTTGACACAAAATCGGACTTTTTCTGAAATGACATGCCAATTTTTTTCCATATTTCGATTCTACGACTCAAATTATGCCAAATTTCCAAGTTTTGTAAGAAATCGCATGAGTAGTTTTTAAAAAATTAGCTCTCAAAGTTTTAGCTCCTCAATGCTAATTCAGTTTGGTATGTATTTATTAATATCTCTTTTTTCATGAAGCTTATTTGATTCCTTCTTACACAATTCGAAATTTAGGTTCATTCCAAATAGAATTCACCCATTTTTTACGATTCAATTTTAAAATTTGTATTTTAAATAATTTTTATAAAATTTTCGAAAAATATTTTGAATTATAACGTATAAAATTTTTACGATCATCTTAAAGTAGGTGTATTTCTAAGCATACCTGCAAAAGATTAGAGCTTTTTATTCAAAATTTCGGAAGATATGCGTGAATTTATATATTGCCGCATTTTGAAATTTGGCATATTTGTTGAAAGCGACACTAACGAAAATGTAGTTTACGCACTTTGTTAAAATTCTTTGAAAGTAGGAACGATGCGACTTTTTTCCGCTGATGCACAATGTAAAAAGGTAGGAACGAAGTGACTTTTTTTTCCGCTCCTGCACAATGGAAGGGATAGGAAAATAGGTTGTAATGTATTAAGAAGTTTCGCAGTAAATTATTCTGGGCTCAAACTGAAAAAAAAAGCGCCAAGTTAAATTTTTGAATTTCTCCGTAAATTTCTCATCAAATTAAAAAAAAGTTTAATATTTAGGCATAATTTGAGTCGTAGAATCAAAATATGGAAAACAATTGGTATGTTATTTCAGAAAAACACCTATTTTGTGTCAATATACCTATGCTAGAACAATGCTATATATAAATCTAATATATATCCTAAATCGTCTTTCTAGACATGGAAAATGCAATTTGAACTTCGTCAATCGGCCTAGTAGAACGGGAGATATAGAACTGTCTCTTTTTTTTTTTTTTTTTATCATTGTGCATTTTTAGTAACTTATTTATGTGAATGGGGTTACATTCTTAAGCACTTCCATACGCTAAACGCATTATTTCTTGGTAGAATAAATTGCAAAAGATGTTGATGTATGTGCTTATGGCAAAACTTCGAGGGCTATCTGCCTAAGGGGAGGGATGCCTTCATGGAGGACTTTCTAAGGGAAACTGGCTCGTATGTACGTTACACATGAGGAAAACCATGAAAACGCTCATGCAGCCAGTCCCTTAAAGGGATTCGAGCCTCGGACCTAACTACCAGTGTTCAGTCACTTTACCTCTCGGCCGCTGGTGGGCCTAAATGTAAGTTCTGACTGATTCTTTCAGGAGAATTACATTGTAAAACACTTCTTATTGTAAAGACTGCTATACTGTTTCTTAATATTTGTGTCAAAACTGCGAGAAGAATGTGGATATGACTAAATAATAATGTGAAATCAATAAAAAGAATGTTTGTGATATAGAACTTCAACGCCGAGTAATAAAACAGCAACATAATTGAGGTGCATTTAAACACCCAATAGCGGGAAAGAACTTTAAAAGGTGACATTGAAATCCAAATATTTCTTTAAAATTAACTCTCATATTTGAGTAGTGAAACATCTAGAATGTAAAATGTTTATTACTGTCAAAACAGCTTTTTTTGGTAACTTTAATATAATATCGTTAATGTAATATTTCGTTGCATATTAATATAAGTTTTAATTAAAAAGTAAAGTACGGCACATTTTTTCCAGTCTGTTCTATTGTAGCCAAGCACCTAATGGATAGCAGTAGAAATGTTCTGTATGAATTTCGCTAAAGGTTTAGAAAATGATCTATAAGATACATTTATAAATTACCAAAGTGATATTAAAAATATAGGGTAAAAGTATTAAGCTCGCTTAATGCTTTTAAATCGTTCAGTTTATTATTGTTATAGGCTATGTTATTTTGCAGCATTAGCTCTGAGAGCTGGTAATTTACCTGGTTTTATGGATGATTTATACTGCTGTAACTCAATTTAAAGGCGTGAAAAATGGAAAAACTGTAGATGTTGCTAACGCCTACGTATGAAGTTCGAGTGCTGTCTGTCGTTTACCTACGTCACAATATACTAATATGAAAGGTAGGGAAGCACTAGTGTAACCAAATAACAATCAGTTGAATTGTTTTAAGTAATGAGGATTTTCTTTTTTTTTTTTTCTCTGACTGACAATACAATTCTAGGTATTGGAAGTAAACTTTAAGTCGAATTTAATAACAAATCTGTATGTTAAATAATATTTTGTCACGCATTGCTGCAAACATGAGCGCTGCATCTTGCTAGTCTTCTTAAAATAAGCAAGTATGCAATACGCATAAAAGAGTACACCCGTCTTTTCTACTTAGCCCCCCCCCGAAAAAAAAAGCACTCACACAACAAGAAAACAAGCTTCTAAAACAACATAAAACGATGCTACATCAGGGTCTGCATTTGTTATTACGTGCTAAATAGAAATTCACGAATACTGCGTTCTTTAGTCTGTGTGCCGGTATAAAGAACAACTTTTCCACTTTTAAATAGTACAAAACACGTTTCTTACAACACGTAAAAAAAAAAAGGAATGACGTAAAAAAAATCCGCTATTATTCCGTGCTCGGATTCAACGATGGTAAATCATTATTTGACGGGTCACTACCGTTGGTGTCAGACAACATAAGAAAAAAGAGAAAAGAAAAAACAAAAATAAATTTAAAAAAAGTGTTAATAAAAGGAAAACACCGAAAATGACCTTCAAATTAATATTCCGTCCGCGGGCAAATTTGCGGCAATATGTTTTGAAGCTGTACTGGGGCGTGAAACATTTCATTCCTCTTTTGTCTTAGAATGCCGTGCGCACGCACCTCTTTAATTCGGAATTATCAGGACATACAATTTTACAATTTTCTCTCCTTTTAATTCAGTCTGGAGTAAGTGTCGTTCATATGGAGCTCTGTTGCATATGAACGACACTTACTCTCCTCATTCATGTCATAAATTAAAGGTACTCGCGCCAAGTTTCTTAAAATGCAATGAGATTTTTCTCATTTAAAATATTTAAATGCTACTACTGCAAGAAACACAAGAAAATTAAATACTTTTGTAACAGGATTTTATAGCAAAATAAGCAGTTCAATTTACTTATTTTAATTAATCTTGAACAGCACACTTAAACACTTTTTTAAAAAGAAAATAATTTTATCTGTTTTTAAGGAGCTGGAATAGGAATTTTACACGAAGAAAGCATCTTTTATAGAAGAAACGTATTTAGAATTTTGTTCTTTAAAAATTCCTCGCCAATAATTGTACATGTGATACAATTAATTTTCTTTTAATTACCTCAAGTCGGAGAATGACGCAAATAACTAAATTTATATAAAGTGGACCCAAATGCTTTTAGTTAGTTCGCAACATAACGCTGCATTGGACCAAGGCACAGGAAAGATATACGGGCAATGAGCTTGCTGATTCTCTAGCTAAAGAAGCGGCTTCTAATATAGACGCAACTCAATGCCACATCCGGCACCAATATCCTATCTTAAGCGCCGTATTCTGAACATTTCCGTACAAAAATGGCAAACGGAATGGGACAATAGCGACAGAGTGCGTCGTACGCAGTATTTTCTCCCAAACGTCTGCATAAATAAACTCTACTCTGTCTCACAGCTTACTAGCTATATCAGCGGACTGGCCCATTCCCTACTTATTTCTTCAAAAGAGCCATCACGAACTCGGACCTTCGCATATGCTGAGCACAAGGAAGTTCTGACCACTATGTCACGGAATGTCCACTAACCGACTGTTTCCATATCAGAATGCCTTCCACCAACATGAATCCATTCAGACGGTTTATATTGAGAACTCCAGCCCTACGATAGAGAATCTGCAACATCATTAACCTGCTAATGCCATCAGGACTAGATATTGTGACTACGAACTAAGTAAGATCTCTGTCAGTCTTCTTCATGAAAAGCTTCCGTAGTGTTTGTACAAGCAAATGTATGATATACTCCACCACCAGTGACAGTGCCAGCGAGTGCCACTAAAGCCAAAACTGCAGCAGTAATAAAATAAGTAATTAAGTATTCATGCAGTAACGTATATAAGTGTTCAAGTTTATATGAATTTATGTATTCAAGCCTATATGAATATTCAAGCTTATATGAATTTGTGTGTTCAATGTAAACTATGATACATAGGTTCTTTATGTATCCAAGAATTATTGTGTTTTTATAGAAGTATCAACAATCGTACTCAAATACGTATATAATTAATGTATATAGGTTAATGTAATCAATTAATTAAAGTGTTTTTATTGCAATCAAGTGCTCAAGTATATAACTAGTATTCAAGCTTATAAACAGTATTCACATAGCACAATCTTGTATCTATTATATCAACGCACGTAAGTACTCAAATAACGCAAGTTTCCAAATAATGAATGTAAACAGGTTTAATGTATTCAAATGTCTTACTCTATTTAAGCTTTCAAGTACAAACTAATGTATCTATGTAACTCAGTCATGCATCCTACGTATTAATTGACAGATCATATTTAATGTAGTATTGCAAGTATTTGATGTTTTAAAAATTATTATTAGTAAGTATTTGATGTATTTAAGAATTATGGCAGCGTACGCCTAAGAGCATCGCCAATGCATTTTAACAGCTAATGTTCATATATTTATGCAGCTAACGCATTCGTGTAATATCATCCACGTCCCTGTTTGTTCATGCGACTTCAGAGAGAAGCATACGCATTCCCGAGGCAAGCCTCCTGGGACTCGAGGGAGCCTTCGGTTCAAGATAGTGGAGGGCGGGGGACATGTACCTGCTTATCTTTGTTAGACACTAGGTGTCGCTGTTCTCCTGCTGTCACGTCGACTTTTGTGCCCTTTCTTCTTCAGGTTGCAGTGTATTCATTCTATTCAGCGATAATCAGACATGAAAAGTACAATTCGTTTATCTTTCCACTAGACTATTATTATGTATGATATCTTTTGTCGATTTCTCTTTTTAAACTGAAGGAGGAAAAAACGCGGTTTTAAAAATAAATTCAAGATTTCATATTTAATGCCTCTTAAATTTTTCCTTTTCTGTTCCCCAAAAAGCAAACTATAACTATTTCCGAATCGAAAATTGTTATCTTTCACAATTCGAGCTGCACAGTCTAACTTACAAACTAAACTGCTATTTATTCAACTTCAGTATTTTTGCATTCAATTCATCAAATTCAAATAAAAAATATCCCAAAATGGCTGACCTAAAAGTGCCACTGAGTTCTAAAATAAAGACGTAATTGAACAAATCAGCAAACTTCACCTTTTGTTGTTATCTAGTGACGATTAAGGAAGTATGAAGTATCGATCCATTAGAAATTCATGGGCAGAAGATGTTTAATGGACTTCAAAAGCGAGCAGTACTTGCAAGTATCATCAGAGTGAGTAAAGTGCTGTGGAGGATAAATCCACTTATTGTGCCAATTACTGAGCATCACATTTCATATCAGTCTCGAATCTAGATATTTCAACAGCGAAGTTTAATCTCAAATCTTTTATTGGTGATAAACATATAGCTTTATAAATCTGATGCACTGCAGAAGTTCATCACAAGATCTTTCTTCATGCTTTGTCTATAAGGTAACAAAAAGAGTAAAAACTCGCAACGATAATAATTATGCGAAGCTTCCATCGTGTCGAAACCTAAAATTTTTTAATTTTCGTAAAATCTTTTTTAAAACGGAGGCCTCTTTTAAGAAGTTTTAATTTTGTTATGTGAAAAATAAGTTTAAAGTATACACTATAAAATAATACATGAAAGCTAATTTTCATTGTGGTAGTTTTAGAACAGAAGTTAAAATGGCAATGATATTGTCACAGGAATTTTTGATTAGGTGGAAGGGGACCACTAGATGGTGAAACGGCATGATTTTAAACAGGGAATAAGAAGAGAAAGATTATTTGGAACATGACCCTTTTATGCGCTTTAGACCAATCATTGCATTAAACGACATTCACATATCTAATGAACTCTATTAGTCCAGAAAGTAAAGTTTTTTTTGCTACAACGGAAACTCAATTAAGATAAAGGAAAATTTCTACGAAATAAAACAGAAAAAAGTGAAAAAGAAAAATGGTAAATAAAGTTTATGCATTTTTTGATAAATACGTCAATTCGAAAGCGATTTTTGTCTCCCCCCTTCTTTGTCAGCAGGTATTTTAATCAACATACAGAATAATCAGCTTTTTCTTTCAAAACGTAAAAATCCTTTCAGAATCCCCAAATAAGTTATGCCGAAAACTTCTATCCGCCAGCAAACCTAAACAAAACATCAATGTTGACAATAGCTGAAATTTTTATCAGCGTAACATGGCAGGAAACAGCATGGAATAACATGTGCTCCAACCAGCTAATCGTTTATAAACATTAAATGAGATGACCTTGAACCACTCTATTGTTATCAAACGAGTTCTCTGCTGGCGGGGGAGCTAAAATTCTAGAATAAATGGCTTGGCAAAATAACTGTTGTTATAAAATTACATAATTAGAAGTTCGCTGAAAGATTTACTTACTATTATCAAACTAAATTACATAAAAATGGCTGCGCAAGGTTCTTCGGGTTTCGCAGTACTATTTACAAAGTTTTTTTATGTCCTTCAGTTTTCATTTTGTCAACATACATCCAGTCGGGCATAGAATGCATGTGATTACGCCTGGTTGTAGATCTGTTTGTGGAGTTTCCAACAGATTTTAGGATTTTACTATTTATAATAATTAATTAATTTAGCGAAATGTGGTAAAAGTGATGAATAAATAATTCCAGTATTTTTCTTGTGTGTAAGATTATATGCAATTAGGATATTAAATGTAATCAAACCTCATTCAAAGGTCATCCTTGGGACCAGAAAAAGCAAACTATTATCCGGAATTGCAAGAATAAGCCATTTTTGATACAAATCGACAAAATATTTAAACAAATAAAACAAAATTATGAACAACAGAATTAAGCATTAGATATATATTTTAAAGCATTTATATGAAGGAACAGTTTGAGATAATAAATAATCATAGAAAAATAAACTTAAAACTGATGTTTGATTTCTAGAATAACTGTTGATATTTCTATTTATTAGTTTCTGATTTTACAAACACTTCTGTTTGATGCTGTTTTCTCTGTAGACGATAAGGTCTTTTTAATGAACCTGAACTCTTCAAAAGTCGTTTGCGGTGGGTACTTTGAGAAAACTTTCTCACAGTCACATCTGAAAATTTGCAAATATTTTATTTTGTGACCTTGATATTTGTTGGGTCCTGTAATTCCCAGCGAGTAATATGCTAAACTTCTGTTGGGATCTTGGGCGAGAATATGGTAAAGTATAGAAATAGCTTCTTTCTCCACCTGACACCTTGCGACGAAAGTACAGGAGGAGCTGCAAATGGAGCACGAAAAGCACGTATACCTTCTTTAGGGAAATGGCTAATTCGCATTTGTCTTCTTGACAGATGCTAACAGATTTGATGGATTTTGAAGGGGTTTAGGAATATAGTTTCAGACTTGGGGGGGGGGAATTCTGTTTTCCTTCAGCAGAATGAATAATTTTGTTCACATTGAGAATCTGAATGAGGACAGCTGGAATCAGCATCTCAGTTACTTGACAACCATTATACGTAATAAATTGATAAACTGATTACTATTGTAAATAGGGATTGGTTCGAGCAGTTTCTAACTTACCAAAGAAATCTGTCCTAATACGCGCACTGATTTATTATCGAGAAGAACATGATCAAAAGGTTTGACCATGAATAAAATATCTATATGTAAATAACTAAAACTAACTTTATTTTGTAAATAGAAAAATTAAATAATAAAAATATAAGCTTTACGCATGACTACAGAGAAGTGAAGCGAGAGTTTTTTTTCTTTTCTTTTTTCCATATTTGTTGGGCATATGTTATATTTAGAAGTTTTACATTAAGTTCATATATGATATGTTACGAATATTGTAAAATGAGCCAAGAGAGTTAAAGAGAAACAAATATATATTTAGTACTTTGTTTTTAGATGTAGCATCTGTTTGTTGTATAAGCTAGTATAAAATACTTTATTGAGTGGCCACTCTGACAGTGAATGTTTAATAGCAGCTGGAGCTGATCGATTCCCGCCTGCGGTGGCTTCATCATTTATAAGGAAAGTCATAATTTTTCTGGATTGTACTAGAGCCTTTGTTCAGATGAACTCCAATTTTTTTTTTCTTTCACATTTGAAAAATTTGATAGTATAAAATTCTGTAACGATAAAGTGCGAAGTTATTTTTAAACCAATCACTTGAGAAGAGATAAGAAATAATAAAATAATAAAAACAAAAGAGTAAAAAAGTGACTTGTCAAGCTTCAGCAAGATTATCCAAACTTAACAAGCTATTTTTGTCAAACACAGTCTTTAAAATAAGAAGAAAATTTTACATTTTAACGATAAAATCTTTACATTCAGCGGTTTCGTCGGCTAGTTTTATCTGCAGTTCTAAAATCGAAATATTTTTATCCTAAAATATTCAGATACAAATTAGGCTGTGATTACATCAAAAGAAATTATTAAATACTATTTGCACTTGCCCTATCTTTCGTGTATATTTTATTCTTAAATTATTTTTTTTTCTTTTAATTCAGTATTGTAATTATTTCACTACTATATTTTTAAGAAATGTTTCTGATTGCCTTCCCTGTTAAACAGCTGGCAGTTTTAATCTTAGAAGTGAAGTCCTGAGTTTATTAAATACCTAAAGACAGCTTGAAAATTTATCTTCTCGGTTACATTAATAGCTTTTCTTAGAATTAAAGATCTGACAGTTACCTTTTTTTCTTGTCCATAATATTTTACATCAAAGCTAATATAAACTAACATGCACATTTATATCACAGGAAAGAGGCTTCGGAATAGCACCATTTAAAAGTTCTTAGTATGTCTCTATAATGCCTGATCATCATGTTTTAACTTTAAGCTACAGAAAAGAAATTTTACAGACATATATTTAATTTTTCTGTATTGTAAGCTGAAAAACCCATGCGGTTAAAAAAGTCAGGCTAATGCGATAGAATTTACTACCACAGAAAACATATATAATAGTCCCCAGTGTTGTATCCCGGTCATCAAAAGATATATATCATAAAACTAAAATTTCGTTTCTTCAATTACAACAATAATAAATCATATTTCAAGTAAAAACCTCCTTACAAAAAGCTTTACATTCATTCCTCCCATTTCTTATTTTTTTCAGCAACTTTAAATAACTTAGTAGTGTTTTATGGTTAAAATTAACCCATCTTATTCTTTTGGCTGTAATACCGCTTCTACTTTCGTTAACCACCATCAGGATGCAAATTAGTTATGTATATAAAAACAGAGTTCTTGAAGTTAGTAAAGACGACCGTCCTTCTTCTATATTCACCCGGTATCTGCGAAGCTTGTAAATTGTTTCGAATGGGCTTTAGTCTTTGCTAACCTTGTTTACTCTTATAGATCGAGAGCCTGAGCCAAAAGGCCCTTGATCTACGAGAGTTAGTTTGTTGTTGCGAGAGTTAGTCTGATGTTTTGCGAATTTTCACATTTTAAAATACAAAAAGACTTATTATAACGTTTGCGTTTTGTTAAACCCGCAAGCAGTGCAGTCTTTTATTATTAATCGAGCTATATAAATTATTAGATATAATAAAAATAACTTAACTTGAAGATCTAATAAAAAAAGTTTTGTTTTAAACTTATTCCTGACATCGCGTTGCTTTGCTGAAGGATTAGGACGGGACGATAAGTCACTTGGCTGTTTTTACGGAGGCAGAATTTAACGTTTTAGATAATTAGGTTTCGCACTATTTATATTTTATCTATGTATTTTAGATGTGCAAAGGACTGTACCTTTCAAAATTTTAATTATGTTTATTATTTAAACTTGCATCCGTTTGCGAGTTACAGGAAAATGAGACTGAGGATTTGGCTGCATCCAGATGCTTACTTGTTCAAAATACCAGTTTAACATCTAATGTAACTTTCAACATAAATTTCAGGTAAACAACTAACCAAAAGACTAATCAGATACAAACTATCACATTGATATGCAGGCTTTTAAAGATAAAAAAAAGTTTGTACAGAAGCACTGAGCACAAAACTTAAGATAATTACTAGTAAGTCTTGTAAAAATGTCGTTTACCTCATCCAGGGCTTCTTTCTGCTTCGGAGTCAACTCATCCATAAGACTCATGATCAATTCTATATGTTGATAATAAATACCTGAAAAAAAGGGGGGAGAAAATGAGTTTGATTTTAAGCATCTAAACAAAAATAACTACAACACAAATGACTATGTTGTATCCTGATGTGACATATTCTATTTCCTAGACTTACATCTGAATGGTTTTCAGAAACAGCTAAAGATTTTCTAAAAATGCAGCAGCTTCCAAAGTGACGTCTATTTCCTTCATCTATATTCCAAAGCCATCTAATTAACATGCCATCTAGCTGGTCCAAACTGCAGTTCGAAATCACAGCCGATTGCCTGGAAATCTGAGGTATTGCTTCTCTTTTCAGTTCAAAGAAATGTGTCTGCTTAGATTAGGATTACTTGATCACAGCGAAGTACACTGCGTAAGGAAAAGGATGCTTTCGTAGAAGACGTTTCAAGGGAAATTCGCTCGCATTCACGTTATATACAGAAAAAAAAAAAAAAAAGAAAAGAAAAAGAAAATGAAAGCTTTTATTTAACCAGTGTCTTCGTCGGGAATTTTAACCACGATCGAAAACCAGGGTTCAGCATTCTTACCGTACTGCCGCTGTGGGCTGTGAATCTGTCTAATTTTTGTCAGAGTAAACTTCTTTCAATAAACGTGCAATAAATCTTTACTGAGACTGTGGCGTTGTAATTTTTTTATTACATTTCTTTCTTTTTCATTCAGTACACTTATTTATTTTTAACGCTTAAATTCTTTTACTTTGTTTTCCGTAAATGTATTTCACGGAGTCAC
>KK118057.1:230636-242330 GCA_000611955.2 Stegodyphus mimosarum | reverse complement strand
TGTAAAATAGGATAAACCAATACTTACCACTTATTTGAACATTCTAAATTATTTATTTATAATTGGTTCATATTTCAAACTTGAAATGTTCATTATTCTAATGCTGTTTATAGCGATGGCCCCTGAATAAATTCTAGTTCGTAAAACATGCTCATTGATTATTTTAATCGAAATCCTCCATATCTTTCTTAAGCTTACAATGTATAACAACTAATATTTGAAGAACATAGAGAAAACTGGAAACTGTTTAATTAAAAAATGAGGAGCCGTATAGGATCATTTAACCTTTCGTACGATATATTTTTACATGCGTGCAATTCAAGCTTTAGTATTCAGTTTCTTAAAAATTACTTCAAATTTATGACTTTCAAAATTCTTGGAATGAAGAATGAAACGTTTCAAGAAAATTGCAATAATTTAAATTTGTGTAACTACAGTTGAAAAGTATCAGGTTTCCAATATAAGGTTTCTATTTATACTTTTACTGTATGTTTAGATGTTATATATACAAGATACGTAGAAGTACATGTATAGAGGCAATGTAAATTTCATGACCATATTTAATTATTTTCCATTTCATTACTATTCTTTGAAGTATTTTTCTAAATTTCATAGTGTCACAAATTTGCCCCCCCCCGAAAAAAAAAGAATTATAGCTCTGCTAATTTCTGTTCCTCAATAAAATAATGCGGCCACGCAATTTTCTTATTTTCTTTTTTACGCCAATTTTTTATGATTGTAGCTTTCGTATTCTCCCTCTCTTATTCACTCATACTTAATGCTTACTTCTCAGTTTAACGCTAAGTTTATTTTTCTTAATTTTACATTATGTTTTTAAAGTTTGATTCTTCCTAGATTCAAAATATTGTTACATTTTAAAAATGTACGTAAAGCGGTTTAAAGAAATATTAGAGAGGAAAAATAATTCAAATGTCAATCACAAAACTTTGTCTACTTTTCTATAACGTCATCAAGAATCTTTCAAAGAAAATTTTGCAACAGCAATAGAAACAATTTACCAGCTAAATTCTATTCTATATAATTTACTTAATTAAATTCTTCCTATTCTGTTGCTTGCGAAGGCGCCATCCGTACATGACCTTCAAAGTGTTTGACATACACGTATATGCTAAACGTTTCACGTCCCACATAAACCGAGGAGGGGGAGAAGAAAAAAACTTCGGTTTCTATTTGTAAAAATGTTAAGGATACTTACTGAGTTCAAAGTTACATATTGTTGACTTCTTTTTTGTTTTATTATGTAACATTTTACACGTTCTATGATTTGACAGTTAAATAAGGAAAATCATAGAATTATGAACAGCACATTTTCTAAGAAGGAAAGCGGGTATTTGTTTTTCCACGTTTCCGGTATTTCGTGTCTGCATGAAATTACGTTGAAAAGAAGAAAATGTCAAAATTAATTATCTCCAAATCATTCTTCAAAAGGAAAATAAAATGTTTTTATTTGAACCTTTATAATTCTCTTCGTGGTAGATATGACGTCAATGGATTTAAAAACATAAAAGCGTATATGTTTCATTTTCTGTACATGAAAGCATTTTGAAGCGAAATT
Source organism: Stegodyphus mimosarum (assembly GCA_000611955.2). Classification (NCBI taxonomy): domain Eukaryota; kingdom Metazoa; phylum Arthropoda; class Arachnida; order Araneae; family Eresidae; genus Stegodyphus; species Stegodyphus mimosarum. Next base: position 240,754 of record KK118057.1, on the reverse strand, counting down.
ATACGTCTTAAGCTACCTGAATAAAGGACACTCTAGTAAAGGACATAGTAAGAATTGATTACGTATATGAAATTGCACTATTTAGCATATTTCTACAATATACTGAAAGGAATATTTCTGTGATGAGAAAAGCTAAATCACTTGAGGAGTTTAGCAAACTTATTGTTTCTGATAACAATGAGAACAATAAAAGGAACCTTGTAATAACTGAGAAACATTTTATTCCATTTGTAATTTTACCCAACTCTGTCATCATATTTATATCAATAACCAGGCATTCACCTCAATAACCTTTGTTAAGGTTTAAAATTTACATTAATGCATTGTTATTTTTTCCTCTTTTTTCAATCGAATGACTGGCTCCGCTGGGTTACTTGAATATGGCGAAGCACACCAGACTATCTGCATAAGGAATGAATGAATAGAAGACTCTCTTACAGAAACTGGTTTGTATTCACGCTAACACATGGTAAGAACCACGAAAACCTACCATGCAGCCAGCTCCTTCACCTGGGTTCGAACTCAGGTTGAACTATCAGTATTAAGCGGTCTTTAAACCACTCGGCAGCAATCCAATGGCTGGACACTTGCTCGAAAGCAGTCGTCGGCAATGGGCCACTCTATCGCATATTTAGCCATCTCATTGCCCCAAATGTTGCCCATCGTCAGCTATTACACCGATACTGCACTCGCGAGGAGAAGAGAAAACATAGATACAATTAAGTCTTTTGCGGGACTCGAATTTATACCGTTTCTTTCGGACGGACAGACAAACCACTACACTGTTCAGGGCAGAGTTACAAGTTTCTTATAACCTTTCATTTCGTCTCAGTTGGCATCTTCTTTCTGTCAATTAAATTAACATTTTAAGTATTTCTTAATCAAGACAGAAGAGTATACTCTAGAGTAAAACATAAAAGTAGAAAAGTAACAACCTTGTGTTCGGCGTAGATTTTAGTCAATCAACTCTACGCCAAGCCAAACACAGGGTTGTTGCTTTACTAATTTCGCATTTCTTAACGTTCATTAAATTCTTCATTTCACTTTCAAGAGAATCAAAGATTTAAACTGATGATGTTCATTACATAATATTACTATTATTCATTTTGTATTCTGATTTCACTAATTTTAAAATGAGTATTATATAAGTTTGTTTAAAGTTCTGTGAAACCTTAAAAATAATTCAGAAACCTGTAATATGAAGCATTTCATATAAAGCAGGCATGCTAAACTCACAAGCCTCGGGACTCATGCGGCGCTCTGTTCAATGACAAAAAAAATGACAAAATGTTCGTGATTAAATATATTAGTAAAAGTCAACCGCCATTGAAAAAGTGTCAGACCATTTACAGATGATAATAACAGAAAGTCAGTATGACTCAACTCTTTAAGCAAAAATAGAGTGCAGTGGGTGTCTCCCAAATTTTACTAATACTCGTTTGCGCGGTTCCACAAAAAGCCGCAGATTTGCATTGTACGCGATTTCCATGTTCACATATCATTATGAACAGATTTTCTCACTTATGAAAAGTATCAATCAGCGAGATCCACGTTAATAGACATTCAACTGACCTCTGTTCTAAAAACTGTTACTGCGAGCAGCATGTCTCTCCAGATATATGAAAGTTGGTAGAAAGTTTGTAAAAAGGTGTCAGGTGTCGGAAGAAACAACAAATATCCATCTACTATCCGCATTTCCTTATGTTCCTTCAACTTTTAAAGAACTATTAATATCAGGCAAGATTTTAAATATTTACTCATATTTTCATCTTCTGTGTTATTAAGTATGAAGACGGCTTTTTTGTATCTTGCGGCCCGCACTTTTGTACACTGATGGCTATTTGGCATATTTGAGACACAGAGTTTGACATGTCCGATGTATAGCTTTCTTTCAGTGAATATTGGATTGAATTACTTGATTATAGTTTAGTAGACTAGAGCTTTTCCAGCGGGGAGAGATGTCTTCGAGGAGGAAGATCCAAAAGAAATTGCCTAATGCTTACACACACGTAAGGAAAGCCATAGGGCCTAATGCTGCCATCATATTCAACCACCGGCAATACAACACGAAGCAAACCACCCAGCATTTCGTAATAGTCACTCGGGCATTCGGTTTGAGAGAATACTAAAGCAAAAATAAAAGCACTTCCAAAACTACCCATTCTTAAAGGTTACGTCAACTCTAAACTCATCATCTACCTTAAGCAGCTTAGGTGGTATGTACTGATTTTTAAAATAAAATTTTGACAGTCATAGATAAAAAAAGTATCAAATGTAACATCATCACAACTAATAATTCTTTTCCGAAAAGACGCACTTTTATGAATTTTAAGATTATTCATCTTTCAGACTTAAATTAGCGTTAAGAGAAAATTTAAACTGGTATTCATGAAAAATACATAAAGCATTTCTTTAAAATTAACTTCAGTTTAGGTTCTAATTTGCCAGGTTTTAATGCTCTTTTTTTTGCTTTTTTTTTTTTTTTTTTTTTTTTTTTTTTTTTACTTCTATCAAATTTATATTTCCAGGGCTGCTGGCTAAGACAGCTGAGAACTAGTAGTTTCAGCCTGAGTTCAAACGGCAGGGAAAGGGCTGGCGCAGAGTTGTCATGGTTTTCTCACTATTTCGTTTGTACCTTTTTCATCTATTTGTGTAAATAAGTGACTTCACAGTTTTGAAGAATCCAACTTCGCTTGACTACTAACCTTGTTTTACTACATAGATAACATCAGTATAAACCAATTACCCTGGGGAAGCACTCCGCGAAAACCTCCTTCATCTCAGATAGATAAACTTTATGTGTTTCGGCTTAATTTACTAACCAATCAGCTTATTAAATGTACAAACCTACGACCACAGTAGCTGGTCATGTGATGTGTTTCCGCTTTGTATATATTACCTTATTCTTTAAAATATTTTGCTGTTTTATATTTAAATTATATGGAAAGTTTATGCTAAAGCAACGTAAATAAACGGCGTTTGCGCAAAGAAAGATAATAAATGCTGTGCGAATACAGAAATTTAAGCATGCTCTAGAAAAAGACCAAATAATACTTTTTTTAAAGCTTTCCATCTCTAACAAATGAAAATATTTTTTAACTATTTCCATTGCTTCTGCGTTTAGAGATTCTCAGCTTCCTAGAGAGAAAAGGTATAACCGGTCGGTGAGAGGTCAGATTTATATCGATGTGGGATTTGAATTTCCTAATCAAGGCTTTTCTCGTGTCACTCCTGGTTGTGTGAAGATTTGCATTGCCCTGAAGGAACGCCTTCGATTGATCAATACAAGCTGCATTTAGAGCAGCATATCATGACCTAATGCAGTTGTGCCAAATAAACATATTTTGTAATAGTTCGGCCAGGAGGTAGAGACTCACAATAGGTGATACAAACTCCTTTCCTATAAATGCGTAGCAATGTTTTTTTTTTTTGATGAATATCTTTCTCCTCCACCCCCCTAAAAAAGTCAACAAAATGTTTAAAAATGCTTCCTGAACATCTCCCAGAAGGAAAGACGAAAGACAAGTAAAGTGAGCTCCCGAATATATTTAGGATAGGAATTCATGTCGAACATGATTATACAACTTACCTATTTCCCCCACTTGATGTATATGCAGTTAACTACTTAATACCCGTAATTATTTTTTTAATTTCGTCTGTGTATTTCATTAAGGCGAATTAAATTCATTAAGATGAAAGCTTTCAGCCTATTACTAGAAATAGTGGTCTCTCATTTTTAATGAATGCATTTCCAAGTAATTCTTTACTAAAAAGTTTTCAGATAAGTTTTAAATTTTTCTTTTACCCTATTTCCCTGAGTGACATGCAAAAGTGAGCAATTATCATGTAATGAAAGTTTCATTAATAATTAAAAAATATTTCTTTGATAAATGACTGTATATAACTTAGAAAACATTGAAACGTTTGGAAATATAAAGCATTTTCATTGTAAGGTTACATTTTACGGCATATTTTTATACGAAATAACGACAAATTGTGAATGCGAAATGACATTTTCAGAATCTCTGGAATCAAGCATTATTTTTCGTTATAAAATTCGAAAATATTTTTCGCAACATTCAAGATTTTTAAATGTCTAGGAGACTTCAAACTTCAGTTAAATGTTCAATAAGTCTGTTATTAGTGTTTTGGATAAGGAAAAAGTGCTACTAAGAGACATTCGACGAATTTGAGAAATTTATGGACCATATTCCCTGTTTGTATCAATGGTGAGAAGATGGAAAAGAAAATTTAGCGAACGTCATGCCATTCCTCATAATGAATACAGCAACAACTGTGGTGAAAGATGACTGAAAATAAGTCTACAAATAGTTATCGACAGAAAAATTGACAAAAACTAGTACTTGATTGTTTCATTGGTTTCTTCATTATCTTTCCATGAGTATTGAAAGTATTTCTGCACCGAACTGTCAGAAATTTCGAAGCTGAATTATTAAAAATTGCACTGTTCCTGGGTTCCAAAAGTGGTCTCTGAAGAAAACACGAGAAAATTCGCCGCCCACAAATTCTACAAATTATTCGCTCTCTAACATCGTGAAGGGGACGATTTCTCAATCCCACCAATAAAGGTGGCAAGGGTGTCTTCCTGTTTCCGCGATTCCTGTTTGCGCGGTTGTCAAAAACGTTCCTGTTTCCGCGAAATCATCAATTTTCATTATTCCCTTCTCAAAGGGGTTACATAATTTACATAATTGGGGGGGGGGGCGACTGGGTCTTGACCTTACCCGAAATGTAGGAAAGCAAAAAATTTTTAGATTTATAAAAGGAATTTTTAAAAGAAATAATTGAAAAATATTTAGGATCTCAGATTTTTCCATGAATGAAGCTAATACTGTATTTAAAACGGGAGAGAGATGTTCAAACTCTGAGATGATTTTGACAATGAACTAAAAGATCGTTTCCTAAAGTAAAAATAATATGCCGAATTCTTCCGAAATTCTGCATAAAAGTGAGTTATAATAAAATACATATTCGTTCTAAAACGACGACTTCTTTGGTCTTAATTGCCCCTTTGCAGTTTTTAATTCCTTCATTTACGCAAATCCAATTAACTGCATTTTCCTTATTTTTATTCTGAATTCGATACTGATAACCTTTATAAAGGACTAAAGGTTTTTCCTTTTAGTTTCAATAATGTCTAAAACATACCTATTGATTAACGTAAGGTGTAAAAATAACAGCTACTATTGCGACAGAATTACAAATAGAATGAAACTAAACGCGGAAAGAGGAATCGCAGAAACAGAACTAATTCACAAGGGTGACAAGACATAGATATGTCATGCAGTTCCAAGAGTGAAATATCAATCCATGGATGCCAATTCAGAATATTCAGAATTCCCAAAATTCAGAATGACCCAAAATTGAAAATCCAACAAATGATTTCAACAAAGAGATTATAGAGATATTGTTTTAAGACCGACATAAAACTTTTATTATGAGATTTTTGTCTTGGGATAAAATGATAAACTCACAAGTTTACTGTGAAACTCTATAAAAATTACACCAGACAATTCAAATAAGAAGGGTGGAATACATACTCAAGGTATGGTACTTCTTTAAAACAACGTTCCGAACTCACCGTTGCTAAAACTGAATCCTTCATTAAGTAATTTGGCGTTAAGCAAATGAATTCGTCTTCCTGACAGTTCAAACTACGTACTAACTGAAAGTTGCATATGCAAGTAGGATGTTAGTTTGCCTAGTTAATCACAGCAGCAAATTAAAACGCTAGTTGTAGAGGGATCCCTACGTACGGGTATCAGCAATTTTATGACAATTGCTTTTTTTTTCAAGTTAAAAACTGATCTTCAGAAAGGTACCGGTACATTTATGCCTGGGTACTGTTGTGGTGATTTCTGGCCTGTCGGACACTGTGGGCAAGATCCCGATACCTTTACTATAGAGTATCTTTATGAAGGATTCCTGTGACTTTTACCAGTTCCTTGTCCATAAAATAAAAACGATTCAGTAGAAAAAATGCTAAAAGTTGAAGTGCGGAGTGGTTAAATGAGAGGATAATAATTCCGTAAAGGAAAGTTAGAAAAATCATTGCCACATTACGTTTTCAGTAAGTCAAAGACTACGTCTACGGTAAATGAAACCTGGATTTGGTTCTGCTCGAAGCTTACTGGAAGCCCCACATAAAGTAAGAACTATAAAGTGATCTTATTCGGCACTGAAGATTAAATTTGTATATTCCTTGCGACATTAGGAAAAGGAAACTAAAATTATGTTACTCATACGAAATATGTGAAACATTCGACAGTGTGTGTTTAATGTGCGGGGTTAGAAAAGTACTTTCAGAATTTTTATTTAATTTACTTGCAAAAATCATTTTCATTATTCCGAATGAAAAATATTAGTATTTATTTTAATAGTTTGATAATTTCTTGTGAAACATACCAGAACTTGGAAAACATATAAAAGAGATTAAATTCGAAATAACAAATAGTTTCCTAATAATTATTATAAAAGTGAGAATTATTATAAAAGTTAGTAATCCTTTCATCATAAATGAAGATTTGAGATGCGATAAATTAAATGTATTTTAATCCACGTTATATTTTTAATTGCTAGGATTTATATATATAAGTGCATATATAAACATATACAGTGCTAAATTAATCACTTTCACAGAATTCCAATTTATGGAATAGGCAGTTCTGTCTTAAGCAAGAGAAGGTTAATTTTGTCATTGGAAATGAATTTCTCTTTCCGTTTCTAGTTTATTTATTTATTTAATTATGGCAAAGCGCACAAGGTCTATCTGCCTAACCGGAGGGATGCCTTCGTGGAGGACTTTTTAAGGGAAATTAGATCGTACACACGTTATACATGATGAAAACTACGAAAACATCCAGGCAGCCCGCCCATTTGCCGGAATTCGAGCCCCGTTGGAATTACTAGTGTTCAGCGACTTTACCGCTCGGCCGCTGGTGAGCTTTCCATTTCTAGTCAACATTACGTTACTGAAAACTATTATCGATGAAACTGACATGGATTGCCTTTCTACGTAACATAAGATATTTTATTTATCATGTCATTTGCAGTCCAAAAGGCATTGCCATTCGACTTTCAATAAAATCTCAATTCATCTGTCAAATTAAATTAGTACACTGTTGAAATAACTGAACGCAATATATGTACTTCTTAATGATTTACATTTAATCTCTAATTGATGTCATTTATAATACAGCGAATAAATGTGATATACGATATATCAAATTTATAATTTTGCTAGCGATTTCTCCATTATTGTAAAAGACATTACTAAAGGCATAAAACTGTATACTTCGACAAAGAATAATCATTCAAGCGCACTCAACCAAGTGAGCTTTACTATAATTGCGGTTTTTCGTTGTTTCTCAAAGCACGCTTTTCATGTTTCATGAAAAATTTTTAATCCGTTAAATTTTTAATTGCAGTTTTATATTTATAACGAATGAAAAATTATGAGTAAATTAAAAATTCATTTATTTCAAAACTGAATTATAAGCTGGGATTTAATTCTCGAAATAACCAAATAATTTCTGTAACTCATGAAAGAAATTTTTTCAACACTTTAGCGACTGAATATTGCTTTCGATTTAGACCAATTACCGAGCACTAACTTTAAGAAATGCTGCGCTCTACATACAGCACTTAGAATCACGTATTTAAAGTATTATAAAAATGGCGGAAGAGGTCTTATCTTAGAGTTGCAAAATGCAGTTGTGAATAGCATGTGCAGCTATATTTTTCTAGCTACTGGTTAACAAATACCTAAATTTCGAAACAAAAAAGGATTATATGTAAATATATGATTGCAGAATTAAACGCTGTCTAATGTTGTCTTGTAAATGAGAGGTCACGTGTTAATCCAATTTACCCATTAAGCTAACAATTCAGAAATTAAAATATGAAAAGGAGAAGTTCGGATATAGCATAAAAAAATGTATCAACCTTTTTACTCAATTTAGGTGTTTAGCTGTGAGCGCTGATTGCGGAAAATTATGTGAATAAATAAATTCCAATATTAATTTTTACGCTTCTCAGTCAGTTTGCAAACATAGTGACACTGAACTTGTAGAAGTATTCACAATACGTGTACATTATATTACCCAAATGCACTGTGGAAAGGTGACCGATTCTGCAACATTTTCTAATACTAACAGCATTAGTTACCTCATTTACCTGAAGTAGAAGAAAATGATGTAACTAAGCTTTATCATGCTTATTATCAGAAAACCGTGAAAATGCTTATTATGGAATATTAGAAGAACACTATGGAACTTAAATTTCCTATGTATTAATCGAGGGGAGGGGAATTGCAAATATAATTAAGCGTGGATTGAGATATTTTCAAAAGCTTCAAAGAAAATAATTCAAATCTTTTGGTTAACTGCACAGCAAACGATGAGCAGAAAGCTTTATAAGTTAATAAATAACTGGACCATCTTTGGATAAGCTAGTATTTCTATTAGCGTTCCCGACAATGAATCATCAGACGTTAGTTACATGCCTGTAGGCTGTCGATATGTATGATAGTTTTCTTCGTCGTTAATGTGGTTGTTGATCGGAAAGTAAAACAAATCCGTCTCAGGTCAATATAGAGGGGACGAAAGCACTGAGTATAACCTCGCTGTGGCTAAACTGGTAGAACGAGGACCTCAGGCATTCTCTGGAAAAAAAAGACGAACTTTTAGTTCGAATGCACCAGAAATTGAGAGTCACCTTGAAGGTTAGCGCGTCTGTTGTATGTTGCTATGAGCAAAACATAAATTCTAGTCTTTAAAAATATTTTAAGAGACGTTTCTTTCTCCTAATATTGTTTGGAGTGGTTATGGTTGGGGGAGAAAAAAAGAAAAGAAAATGAGGAATTTAGGAGTGATCGCAGTTTTTGCCTTCTATTCAGGTTTTTCTAGTAACTCATCTCCCCGTCCATTACTATTTGTTCAGTTCAATGAACGATAAAAATGTATACTAAAAATATTTTTTTAAAATTTTAATGAATATCTTAACATTAATATTGATTATATTTTATTAGTCACATATCTATTTTATTTTAATGACAATTTTATTTTATTGTCCTGTACTAATTTTATGGTGTTTTAAGGCAATAATAATAAAAATAAATACGCATCAAAATTTATTTATGTAAAACAAGTAATTTATATTATTATATAGCTACGCAATAAATATCAAAGCTCTATCTCATGACAAAAAAAAATTATACATGTGCTCGAATATATATATGTAACTCGAAAGACAAATAGGTGTATTTTTGATTCATTTTTATGTAAAACGCTAATATGAACACATGTGATACATTTTATAATTATTTTGTAGCTATAAAACACTAAAGTCTTACTATAAAAAATTGAAAAGTTGTATGACAGTTGCAAAGAAAAATATAAAATTTATTAAGAATGTTTAGGAGAAAATTGCTTAGAAATTGTCTAGGATAGTAAAGAATGCAGCTTTTTTACAAATAAAAATAAAATAAAATGGAACAGAGTCAAAGAAATTACATAAAAGGTACCAATAAGTTCTATTCCAAATTTTCATTCAAAAGAGTTACTGCTAGCTAAAATTTACTAATACTGAATTAGAAGACTTAGGAATTTTACGAGAAAATATAAAATTCCTAACTCACGATTATTATGAAACAGCTCAAACAATTCAAGAAAAACTGAAGCAATAAAATTCTTTTGAGATATTGCGATTATTTTCTAATAAATTTGTCTCTGAGCCTCAGAAATAATTATACACAACAAAGAACACAGCATTATATTACACAGTGCACTCACATTATTTCATAAAAAGCACAAAGACTGGCAATTCTTACCTCTTAATTTTCATTCAAATGATCTAATCAGCTGTGATGATCATAAGAACATTATACTGTGAGAACAATAAAAAATTTGCTTACCATTGAAAGACAGTTAAGCTTGTTGCTTTAGCTTTTGATTGTATTGATACATTGTAACACGGGAGGTTCATAAGAAAATAAACTGAAGCCAATATAGCCTCAAAAAAGAACTCAGCTTAAAGCAGCCTAGGATTGTCCGCGTATGACCTCTTTCTTGATTTCTATGAAATTGGAACACGACTTG
>KK118057.1:219583-230624 GCA_000611955.2 Stegodyphus mimosarum | reverse complement strand
TCATTGGAAACTGTTAACTAATGACCTAGGCGTTAATGGATGCAACATAAGCACTGCCAATGAAGGCATGAAGTAGAGTGATCTCTGTCAATCTCATTCTTCTTGCAAATGAATCATCTTGGCTAAGGAATGTGAATACCTTTCCTATGTCAAAATTACAGGTGGCTATATGTATGCAGAGATATTTTAAATTTTCTAATATTGCAATGTAATTTTTGGTTCATAATTTAATCTGCGTCCATGGGAAATGTTACAACCATGCTCTTATTAAGCGATCCTAATCGTTACACTGGAAATTTCTAAGTTTACATTGAAATTCTGACTTTAATGTAATTCTTATAGCAGTGAAAGTATTAGAAGCTGATCAGGATACCAGAGGTCCAGCTATAGTCTGCGTATTTTAAGTTAGAAATACAGTAATACACATAATAGTACTTAAAAGTGCAATGCTATAAAATTTCATCTTAAATGATACTTTTTTTTCTCATTTACACAACCAGAAAGGATGACTGTTTAGAATTATGCAGAATGTTTTGGAATACTCTCTCCCCCTGTCCGACTTTAATGACAATAAAAATAAAATTTTTAAAAAATGACTATTTTGATTTACTCATATGTCTCAAAAGTATTCCTACATCTAAAATATTCCTTTATTCCCGAAAAACCTACATTTCATTCATTTGTCATCTAATGCCTGTAGTTAGCAATATTTTTAACCCTCACTTGAGTAAAATATGATCACGGCTAGAAGCTACTTTCGCACCCCGAGAAAAAATTCAGAGGCGCTTTTCAAAATGTAACTGACTGAGCAAAGTGAAGTCATTCGTTTTGTTACTTGAAATATGGAAGCGGAAAATAATATGTATTTTAAATCTTTGGTCAAATTAATTTTTCGATACTGATCAGATTTGGCTTTGTAGACCATGGACAAGGACCATGTGTAGACAAAACGCAACCACTAATCTCAGTGATGTTCCTAGAATGGAGCGGCTCAGGATCAAAAGGATATTCCAAGAAATCAAAAAGATACTCCAAGAAGAATCAGAGGTCTTATAATTGGAAGACAATCAAAATATGGTCAAGCCTTGTTTACTTTCGGTCACAGTTATTGCAGGGACGGTAGGATCTTATGCCATTTCTTTCTATCTTCATATCCCGAAAGTGCTGGACTCTGGAGTCGAGTTTAGTTTTTGTGATGTTTCGATTAACACTAATTTCACAAATCTCAAAGTCTTTTTTGATGGCATTTCCTCCAAGTCGATACCTTACGGTGACATTTGCATCATCAAGAGTAATTAGATTATTAGATTATTATTGTCATTTTTGTAATCTCTTGCCTTTTTTTTTATCGCCTTTCTGCGATTTCATTTCCAGGAATGCTAGCGTGAGCAGACATCTACTACATAGTGCAGACCTTATCTAGATTATCAGTTTCCTTCAATCAGTGCTAAATCTTAGGCAAGTGTTGACTGACCTTTATAAAGGTCTAATGCAGCTTGGAATCACAGAAGACAATCAAATCATTTGCTTTTTCAGTATTCTCAAGTAAATAATATTCCTGTAAGGCTTTTTTTATTGCTTTTAGCTCACTAGTGAAATTTGAGGCGAAGGTGCATGTGAAAATTTTGTGGTTCAGGGTTATACCATTCGGTAACACAATATGTCTACCAGTTCCGCCGTTCTGGATAGTTTCGTCAGCTGAGCCGTCAATATATGATTGGACGAGGTTACTTTCTGATATTGTTTTGATAGGCTGCATTTCTTTTGCAAAGACAGTAGTTGTTAATTCTTTTTTCAAACTTGGTTCAGTGAGGTTAGTACAAACTGTAGTGCTCTTGGGGATAGTTGCAATGATCAATGCCGAGAGTTGCAGTTCAGAATAACAAGATTCATTGAGAAAAATTAAGTAACATTTTTTTCAGGCTAGTTTACGGCTCTCGTTGATTTTTTTTTTTTTTTTCTTATTTTAATATTGGCTACGGATTACTTTTCCCTACTCCTATTTAATTTTACGATGACATTCTTTAAAACATACATAAAATAATTTAATTCACACTTCACCTTATTTTACTGCCAAAATTTCGCCAAACGGTATGATAAAGTGATATAGTTTGTATACAGTCTCTGAAAACAGCTTGGGACAATACTGAACCTTTAATCACGGCTCATAAAGTACACTTTTTAGAAGAAGATTTAGGTGAATTGGCCACTAATTGTAGGCTTCTGGGTGTAACCTTCATCCTGGATGGAATGAAGTTAAAAAAGGACAATTTTTTATGACTAACATAGGACTTGCAAGAATCGAGAAAAAGCCGAATCCTAATCTCATCATGTCAAGATGCTCATTGAGGTCTTTGAAGGTATGTTAGCGGTGTGAAAGTATCCAGTTTGAACTAGTAGTATGAAGAACCTACTCGTCTCATCTGCAGCAATAAAATCCAAGGAATATAGTCAAACTTCGCGAAAGTGATTATCTATGAAAACTAGGACGTCAGTACACCTTTTCCTATTTCAAACAAATCTGAAAGTTCGCCAAAATATCGAATATTGTTTTGTTATATTTGTGTTAAATAGATTAAAATTTCTTCATATTTCAGATTTGTTATTTGTACTGAGTCCCTAAATATTATAATTAAGCAAAAATATTTTTTTCAAAACTTAATCTTTTATTTTAGAGAATATTTTTTAGTCTTTCGTATATACTTCTACTACGTATTTCGTACCGTTAAAGAAGCGCTGAGAAAGAAAAACGATTAGAACAGTAGAAGAAGCGTATTTATTTTCTGCTTAAGAAAGTGTATTAATGTGCAACCAGTAACTAGATTTGGTATGCACCTTTTAGAGTTTGGGAGTTATGTTGCCTTTTCTTTTATACCTTTCCAGAAATTTACATACACATCGATTTTCCTAATTTTAAAACTTCTCTCGCATTTAATAACTATCTTGAAAGTGTATTAAACATTAATTTTTAGTTTAAATGGCACTTACTTTAAGAATTGTTAATGTTATCACTGAACATTCAAACAGTGGCTTTCATATTTGAAGTACTGAAGTAATAAAAATATAGGATAAGATAAATCAAAATCCTTTAAGCAATAAAAAGTCTCAACAGCGTTAAATTACAAAACATTTTTTTAAGGAAATATTTACTTGGAAGCTTTGAATAAGAAAAATAACTGCAAACTCTATATGAGAATTTAAAGTAAGTTTTTTTATTTGTTTGTTTTTCGAACAGATACATGTAGCTTAATGTGTTGAAAAAATCTAACTTTATTATTCTGTCCTAAGACAAAAAAAAAAAAATAAAAAAAAAGTCTACTTCTTGATCTAACTTCTTTTAATGGTTGATCTACCATTAATGCTACTCACACCTCACTCATCGTAAGATATATTTAGAGATAAATCAGGAAAGGTTTGAAATGATTCCTGCACGTTTACTTAGAGGTCAAAATAAAGATTTACTATTGCTGGAAAGGAAGTAAATTGTACAGCCATCTCGAAAGATAAGGCCTTTTTGCCTCCAGTAAAGAGATGACCTTTTACCACTCTTAGAACTGAACGCAAAAAATACTTAGAATTAATTTCATTAAAAGATGTGATAATCAGGCAGTTCACTTACCGAAATCGCTGATAATAACGAAACCGTTTGGACAAGAAGTGCATAAAAATTTATTTGAAATAAGAAAAGAGCGCCAAATTACGCAGCAGCATTTTATACAATTATAAAAAAAAGTAAGTCATTTTATCACAATTGTGAAGAAGGGGAAAAAAGAAACCCTAAAAAAAATCTGTAACTGTTCACTGCATTTTGAATTTATAATTGTGAAGATACATGAAATACACTAGAAGGGAGTAAAATTCTTACAATAAGAAATTTCGGACAATTGTAATTAAAAGTCTGACTATTATTAATTGCTGGAAATTAAATTGTAAGAATGATGTGCTATGCAGTGAATACGAACACTTCAGTTGTCACATAATATTTCAGATGATATTTGACGTAAGACATTAAATAATCACAGAGCAAAATAAAATGTTTTTCATTCACAGTGAGTAGTCAAACAGAAATAAAATGTAAAAGACCTAATCAAGTTGAGAAGATATGCAAGTGTGGTTTCAAGACAATTTTTGAACCACGTATTTTGTAACAAATTATCTGCCCTTGAAACATTAGACTAAGTCAGAAATGTAATAGGCTTTTCTGGGGTTTCTTACGCAAGAAGTCAGACTGTTTTCTGCTTTTGTTAACTTCTTAATTTACGTTCGGAGACACAAGTTGCATAATAACACATTTTGCGGAATTCCTTATTCTAAATTGTGTTAAAACGTCTAAAATACGTACTTTTTGTTTCCCTTGGTTTCCAAAAATTTAATTCGTTTTTAAGAGCTCAGAAATTGTCATATTTTGTTATAAACAGACTAACTGTATTCATAACATTCAGTCATTTAGCAGGTTAAAAGACACTATACTGTACCTATGTTTGTCATTCTGATAAAAAACGTTGGATATATACTTACTTTCTTACTTGTTTTTTAATGTCTTAAACTAATGGATTCTGCAATTTCTTTAACTCATGAGCTGAGCAGTTGATGTTTCCCAAGATTTTTTTTTTCCTTTCATTTCTAAGATTTAAAAATTTGGAAGAGGGTGGGGAATGAATCTCCAAAAAGACGACTTTAACCAGATAAATATTTAAGTTAGAATTCATTTCGACGTATATTGAGAAATTTTGGTTTACGTGTTCTTGACATATTCTAAGAATTTAACACTTGGTGTACAGCATGATAAAAACTCTGGGTAACGAAATTTGTAAACTAACAGCCATTTGATGCAGCATTAAGGTCACAATACTTCAAAATTTAAGGTTCTGTAATTGAACCTTTGTTACACCGCGCTGTTATGCGAAAGTCGGTATCGGTATCTCTATCTGGTAAAGCGGCGTATAGCAAGATTTTGCTTTTACCGCTGCATTGAATTTTATTTGCCTTTAGGCTTTGGTTTCAAAAGTTGTAAGGCGGAATCCGCCACCGCCTTTTAAAAGGCGAAATAGTTCAAGTACTACTGTACTGACGTTGATAGATTCATAGTATTGGAGCTTTGTCAAGGTAAATGCAGATACACAAAGTCTCTGGTAAGTAAAATATACGAAATAAAGTTGAAAAATACGAAAATTATGTACACTATTTACACGTTTGAAACACACTAAATAAAGTCTTTATCTTTGTAGAAAGTCTCTAAGATAAATGCTACCATCTGACATTATGGAAAATAGTGTTATGCGAAAGTAACTTGTATGTAAATATGAACTTGTATTTCGAGATCGTGGCAGTCATTTTGTAGTGCCAAATAATCCTTCATTTGTATGAGGCTGAATGTTGCCTATTTAATACTCATGAAAAATATAAATAAATTTTAAAAAATTAATTAAAAATAGCAAAGAAAGAATCTCCGTGATACAAAATTTAACGTATATGCACATATGATATATACACTGTAGTGCACATACTTGTTTCCAAAAAGCAGTTTAGGCATCATTTAAATATATATATTATTTATTATATTTAATCCATATTAGATACATTTAAAACAGTGTTTAAAAATAACAATATCGATTTACATGTTAACCGATTACAATTAAAAACAATTTTGACCACTGAAGTCTGATATTTCATTTCCATCGCTATACTCTGAGCATTAAGATCTGTTTAATGAATTCCTTCTGGCTTAAAATAATGTAATAATGTTTCAGCCTCTTAAACAGTAATACATTCAATAAAAAACGTTCCAGTGGGATTCTTATATAAAGTCTTTACATTCATTATAAATTCCGAAAATATTTCACATTTCTTCTTGATTAAATTAAATGAATTAGTATTCAGTTTAGCTATTATTAAATTCAAAATAATTTGTCAGTAATGCATTATTTCATGAGGAAATCATATTAAAAGCATTTATGCATGCCAGCTTCTATAAGCATTAGAATTCTAAATTAATTTTTAACTTGTTTGTTTTTGACTTCACAGTTAACTCCAATTTGTTCTCCATCATTAAGAATTTCTTGTATTGCTTTATGAATTATTCGTCAGTTGGAGGCAATTATGCTAATAAAACTATCAGCTTCCTCTTACGATTCTTTATCTGTTACATGTTCAATTAATATTTAATAATAAAAACTATTAACTATATTTATGACAGGTGTTTAAATGCATCAATATTTTAATTTTTACTGCAATCATTTCCTCATTTTGCTAATGTAAATAAATACAGATTAAAATTTTCTGCATTTTTCCTGCACCGATCAAATACGGAAAGCTCGCAATAAACAATCCAAAAGCACTAAAATTACGATATAAAATATCCTGAAATAAACATTTTGGATGTTATTTACAATTTTATAGTGTAGGGCTTGGATTGGATTTTTTAGATTACGGCAAACTACACAAGAATTATCTGCCTATGGGAATGGTGCCTTCGGGGAGGACTTTCTTGAGAGAAACTGGCTCATATTTGCGTTACACATCAGCAAAACCACAAAAACTCCCATGCAGCCAGCCTGATCACTGGGATTTGAACCCTGATCGAGCTGCTAGGGTCCAGCGATCTTAACCTCTCTGCCACCTGGTGGGTGGTTCCGTAATGCAAGGTATCATTAAAGAATTCAATGGGTTGCTTTTATTTGTTATTGTAAGGAAGCATATGATTTTAGAAATATGCTTGAGTTGAGGTTGGCTACTGTTTTCGGGAGCTCAGAATTAGCAATTTTTTTGTTCATGGAGAAGGAAATCCTAGTCGAAATGCAAGGGTTTAGTATTGCGATACTTTTAAGAATGTCTATACTATAACAGTATGCTCCACTTAATCACATTTCAAGGGCTCCAAATTGGCTGAGAAAGAATGTCATCACGATTCATCGTCTATAATGCTCTGTGCATTGCTCAAAACAGAGCGCATTTCTAGTTAACTAACTGTAGCACAACTCTAATAACTAATATTTTAAATTTAAATCGTCTGTTTAAAATGTTAGTTATTTGTTAAAACGTCTAGAAAGAAGTAATGTGTTAACGTATCAGAAAAAGCATTTTTAAATTATCATGTAAAAGAATTGGAAAGATGTAAAAAGATTCCAATTAGCAACAAGAATTAGTGCTACATGCATAAATTTGCAGGACAACAATTTCAAAGTTTAAACAGAAATTCCTTCTTCAGCTGCGGGAGCGAATATGACAACAAAGAAATGTGTTTACACGATAACAACGAACAATCTTTCTCGAATTTTTTTATCCCTTATTATCGCATAAGCATGTTTCTCTGTCGTCATTTTCACACCAGCAGCTGAAGAAAGAAGTTCTTCTTTAACTCCAAAACTAGTCGTGCATATTTAGCCATATTAGGACGATTCTTGCTCTTATTTATTAGTATTTTTAACATTTGTTCTTCAGCGCATTCTTTCTGCTATAACTGAGAAAAATTTAAATTTTATTAACGAAGAGTGAAATCTAAATACTGAAATGTGTAACTTAAAAAACACAAAATCACATTTTTCGTTCATTCATGGTCACATCGTCTGGGCATGCTTGACTTTTGGCTTAGGATAATTATTTTCTGGGCTTTTCCAGATGAATACTTTCTTCACAGTCATTAGCTTACTTGGCGTGACGTCTATATGCTTACCCAGAGCAATTTAGTTTTTCTTCCATTCAGGTGAGATAGCGCAGTATACATTTTCTGAAGTTAGATATTGTAAATACATTATTTGAAATTAAGACACTTTATTCTCATCCCCCTTCGCACGAATAAGCACAGTCTGTGTAAGGAAACTGTGCCTGACAAACGAGAATGGCAAAGAACTATTATTTAGCTTAAACATTCTTTTAAATATCGATCAATGAAGACAAGAGCGAAAGAGATTTTGGACCGAGTTAAAGTAAAGTAAGACTTCTTACACTAAAAAAGTTGCTGAATATCCCTTTTATCATTTATAGTTAAACGATAAAAGCGTGTTATAATAGTTATTTAAAAATAAATAAAAATACTGACCTACTTTAGTTACAAATTTGAATTTTTTTAAGATAACCAATGTGTTTTGCTCAAAAATCTGTAATTTAAGTCTTTAATCACTTTTGCGGGAATTTTACATGCACAGAAGGAATTTTTGCCGAGTTCGGGGGGAACTCTTTTCTTTCGTAGTTCAGCAGAACTTTGCTAAAAACATGAGATTATATTAAAATTAAATAAAGTATCCTTTATACTTAAATGATGAATTATTTTAACATGATTTCTATGTGTTCGAGATGGTTGTGCTATTCTGTTATATAAAGCGTTTCACTAATTTTGAATACATAATTTACTTAGATAAGCAAAAGGAAATCGCATTCAACATGTTCGTTCCGCATGAAAAAACTGATTTAGACTGAAATTACCGGGTGGTTTATCCACTTAGCCAATGATTGGATCAAAATGTGAGGTAAACTTAAAAGTGGAAGGTTGGGGCCTAGGCCAGATACTGATTTCGACATCACTAATGTGGAAATCGTATACTTATTCAAACTGAAAGTTATCGCTCCACTACATACAGAACATTAGAGATGTGTGCTCAATACATATATATATATATTTCGTACTTTCTGATTTTACGTTACTCAGATCTTTACAAAAGTTTTTGAGTGCTGAGAAATGAAACAGAAATCACTGATTTTTTTATAAGGAAAAAAAAAAAATTTTTTTGGTGTGTTGGTGTATGTGTTTGGAAATTCTGAAATACATAGTCAATCACACGAAAATATAATGGAATTGTTTTAAGTTACAGAAATAAAATATGAAAACGAGACGGTTTTATTTTATGATGATCCGAGTTTTTAATTATGACTCAAATTTCGTGCATAAATTGTAAGAAACTGAGATATTGGTATTTTAAGAAACACAATGAAGTCTTAAGTATCCGATATACCATAAAAACATATATTTTATTATTATTACTTACTGTCAGCTTTTTTACTACTTTCGTCATCGTTTCTTTTAACATCTCCCACAGTGCACTTCCTTTCCCCCCTTTTTTTTTTGTTTGTTTGTTTTGTTATTTTTGAAGGATGCACTGTTTATCGTAATGAAACTCCTTTTTAATTCCTCGATGAAATAATTTTACTACTTACACTCAAAAAGTCCTAAAATTACGCATTGTTTTTGCGCATTGATTATCAATGTGCATTTTTTTTACGGCACCAAGTTTGTAATAAAATACTTTTTTTTTTTTAATTTTGTTTGTTGTTTAACGGGTCCATTTCAACAACCGATCATTTCCGGGCAATTCGATACTGTCCATGACCCGACCATAATTCAGTCCCGTTTATATAGGATAATCGGGATTTCTCTATTCAGAAGTTATTAATATGAATTTATTTCTGCATTACATTATTCAGGCCAATTGAATGAATGAAAGATTGGGCTACAGAAAAAGCTGCAATAAATTTATTTATCTGTCGAAAGGTTTTTATAAGTTAAAAAACGTTTGAATTTTTTTGCATTATACATGCAAGAGACATAAAATTCATACATTAATTAAAATCATGTTACATTGCGCATATTTCAGTTATCTTCTGCTTTCATCAACACAGCTCTTTAATCAGATAAACTGCCTCTGCTGATTTAACTACCAGAAAATCTATTTGAAACATACTTTTATTTCGAAAACGATCTTCCGAAAGATATATGGGCGGATTTAAGGCTCAATTAAGCTAATCTGAGGTCCAAGACAAGTGCTCTTTTAGCTCTCCTGCAACGCTATTTCGCTGATTTTTAGTGATAAAAAAAAGAGCATGAGGAATTTTAGGACTATTTCAAACCCCCTAAAATATGGACCCTAAGCGCCTGAGCCTTGTTGGGTTAGACGATATTTATGTATTAACGGATGACATAGTTGAAACCTTATTACCATATGCTTAAGCACAGAAATAAATTTTTGCTAGAGTATCATGGTGCTTAATAAATGAAATTTTGCAATAACAGTAAACTATGCAATTTTTTAGAAGTTGGATATTGTTTAACATCTTTCTTGCATATTCTTCTATGTATTACTTTATCCTTAAATATAAATATTTCTGAAGATACACAAGATTATATTCCACAAAATGTTTTTTAAAACTTATCTTTTGGTAGAGATTTAAAATTTATATCAAATAGCATTCTCATTTTCTCATTAGTTTCAAAAACTTTTATGATAAAAAAATTCTCTTCCTTATGCTCCGATATTTAAGTACCAACTTTTGAGACAGGTCTCTGTCATGAAAAGTTTCAATTGCCAGTTTATAAAAATAAAATAAAAGGTACACACACGATATCCTACATCTGTTGAAAATGTCAAGCATTTCAAATTCTTTTTAATATTACAATTTATATTAATGCTACTTCAATGTTCAAAATTAGATAGAAATACATTAATAGCCTTAAAAATAAAATACAAAAGTTCTGCGTGCAAAATTCCTCTCCTTCCCACATATGTGTAAAAAATTTACTTCTAACTCTGTTGAGCAGTTGCTGTCAATAAAATTAATAAATATATGGCAATAAATAACTAAGACATTTTTGTTATGTACTTCGATTACAGTTTGGTGTCCAAATGCAAATTGCAGCAATCTCGGTTTTTTTGCTAAGAGCTATTTCTGTTCGACTTTCCTTTAATTCTGGAGTCCACCAGCGGCCGAGTAGTAAAATCGTTGAACATTGGTAGTTCGGTCCGAGGTTCGAATCCCGCGAAAGAGCTGGCTGCATGTGCGTTTTCGTGGTTTTACCCTTGTGTAACGTATAATACAAGCCAGTTTTCCTTACAAAGTCCTCCACGAAAGCATCCCTCCCATTAGGCAGACAGCCTCCAGGCTTTGCCGTAATCACACAAACCAAAAAACGTTAATTCTCAGGATTTCAAACCACACAGGAGTCCAAGAAGAAAGTCATTTCCCGAACAGTTAGTTTGATGAGATAAATGCCATTCGAGTTGGCAGAATTGCTGTTTATAACCGAGTTATTGGATATTCACTACTATTCACT
>KK118057.1:182514-216796 GCA_000611955.2 Stegodyphus mimosarum | reverse complement strand
CTGCATTATTATTTTAGAAACTAAACCCTAGTTTTCACATAAAAAACTAGGCATCAGACTGAGAATGTCTAAAAGCAAGTTATCTGCCTTACAAACGAGATACAGGTAACATTATTAGAGTAAAAGATTATTAGAGATAGGTAAATCCATCCGACAAAGCACTGGAACGGGAAGATAAGTATGCAAATTATAATTCGATGAATGTAGATCTTAGTTTACTAACGCTCTTAGATGTTAACCTTGATGCCATCAATACCATTTTTACAGAAAAATGCCTCAAGAGAATTAAAAAGCTTAAAAATCAACATTGAAATAAAAGAATTGTCTTTACACGGCCCAAGTTTATTAACTGTTTACAATGAATTAGATCGTATATTAGGAAAAGTACATTCTACAGGACATTTGTCATAGATTATTAATGTACAAATCAAAAAAGGCGAGAACGATTTAATAATTTTTAGTAATCAAAGATATTTCTTATAAAATTATAGCCATAGAGCTAAGAATTCAGTTGCGAAAGAGTAGCCATAGAATAAAAGAATCTTTTCCCATTCAATTCCATCAAAAATTCATGTTGAAATTGACTTACCTTCCATAACTGAAGAGGATAACCAAGTAGAGGGAAAAAAAGATGGTCAAAACCGAATGCTATTCCTAAATCTACGTCCCTTTTTCCTATATCACAAACTTCTCTGTCCGCACACTACAAACAGTGTAAAGCTTACTTGGATTCAGGTTTTTATTGAGCTCTAACCTGTGGAAAGTTTCAACTGAAAGGTTTCCTGAAGGTTGCAATTTTAGCACGTAAGATATTCTCTTCTCCAATGAAGGGGCGACGGATGATCACACGGGGACCTGGTTGAGACGGGGGAGTGATTCCCTTAGGGTTAACCTTCGAAGAAGGTCAAGAGAAATGGTGTCGGACAGCACGTAAACCCAAACCAATTCTTTGCCCAAACATTGCACCAGGGCAAGGGAGAGAGCGGAGGTTTTGATATGATAATAAACTTATTTGCCCATTCTTTTCTTCTGCGGACTAATGCTTAAAATAAATTTATGTATTAAACTTTACATAATCGAAAAATGTCATATTTCAGAAAAGACCCTCTCCTTTGAAATAAAAAGGGGCGTTCATTCAGGGCTTAATTTTTTAAATTAGAAGAGCAGGAACCTTTTAGAAGCTCGTCAGGAAAGCTAAACAGAGTTAAATAAAGAAATAAAAGAATAAGTTAAATTAAATCTGAGAAATGAATGAAAAATTGATGTATTAAGTTTAATAATAAATTAAAATACCGAAACTCACCTTATTAGGGACTCCGAATGAAATTACGAATTTACTCAAAGCCTAAGAAGCAACGAAGCCATTCGTCGACTTAATTTAAGCCCTGGTTTTATCGAAATTTTATTTTGAATTTGCTTTAAGCTATTAAATGGCGTGCTCGTGATTATGTTATAATGCAGATTCAGTAAAAATTGCCTTTGGCGTAGAATTTTAAAGAATACCTTGGCACATTGAACAAAAACTGAAGCGAGGTTCTTTATGGAGGGTGTGCGGAAAAAATGTCACCCGGAAAAAAGGGAAACGGAAATAAAGCCCCGGAAAATAAGGAACGGAAAAAATGTCACCCGGAAAATAAGGAACGGAAAAAAAGGAACTCTAAAATCTCGCCAAATAATGTCGCCAATCGGAGTTGGGGAAACCTGCCAAATTCTAATTTAACCGGCAGGGTTATAGCGGGCTCTCTTGAGGGTGGTTTTAAGGGTAAGACGTTGAGCTAGCTGCAGCCGAGCAAGGTCATTTCGATAGCAGGTTTTAATAGTCTTATCGCAAACTGTGACTAAATTTCCTCTACAATGAAAAATCAGACATATGGTTTGTTATAATACTGCTTTTAAGGCACAGTTATGCGACAATGTTTCACCCCTGAACCACAGCTTAAGGTTATACCTACATGGGGTACGAGGGGAACAATCACTAATGACCATGACTCGCTGGTCAACCCTCTATTTTTACCATCGGACAGGCCAGCAGCTCGCTTATCTTCTTTCAATCATCGTCAGAAGATTTCCCTATTCCGCAGGTATGGTTGTTATGATAAAACTTTTATCTCTCATCTTGGCGATATTTCTGAACATCCCTTATTTTTCCCATTGCAAACGAATGGTAACTTATTTTCCGTTTCCTAATTTTCCGGTGCCTATCTTTCCGTTCCTTATTTTCCGGGTGACATTTTTTCCTACAACCTTATGGAGTATATAATTATTAACAATAATAATATAGTCTTCCAGACCTTTTTATCATTTTTTATTCGAGGCATTTACTAAAAGCAAATAACAAATGAAATTCTGATCACTTGTAAACTGAACTAACGACGATGAAGGAGGAAAAAATTATATCAAATATTTATACATTGAGGAAGTAAAATATTTTAGCTAATTCAAATACTAATGTTGAATTTTTATGTTTAAAATGCATTTGTTACATCGGCATTTTAATCGAAAAAGCCTTTTAATAATTTAAAGGATTTCTTAATTTCCCTCCATATAGAAATGCACAGTCTGTGCAGTGCTTTTTTGTTGGAAAAAGAATGCTAATGAATTCTTAAGGAATATAATATGCGTCTTGAGTAAATACGCAGCTCGTCAAATTTCTCTCACCTCACGGTATGCAATAGAAATCAAACGCGTATTTCCGCTTAGGTATGGCGCTTTTGCTTTGGAATATGTTGATGTTTTATTCCTTTATTAATTTTTTAATCGGTCTTTCCATCTGACCTTATTACATTGACTAAATAAGATGATTTGGGTACTGTGTAAAAAGGTTGGTTATATGTCGTTGTTTGCAGAAAGAAGACATATTAATCATTCCAGTTCTCTTTTAAGAGAATTATAGAATATCGGCTGGTATTATAACTCAAAATAAAAATAAAAACTAATTTTAAAGCCGCATTTATAAATATTTCTTTTAAGAATTTAAAGAAAGATATCGATTAAAATGAATGACCACAGGATTTTCCATTTAATCATTGCGATCGAATGAGCTATAAACAATTTTAAATGCGAGGGAAAATCAGCATTCTATATTTTAACAGGAAAACAAAATGCCTTTCTTTCTCTAAATCCAATGTATTGCTACTTACTAATATATTTTAATCGCCTACTAGCGGTCAACCTGTAAAAGCCGCTGAACACTGGCAGTTGGGTCCGAGGTTCGAGTCCCGGCGAACGCCATAACTGCGTGGGCCTTTTCGTGGTTTTCTCCATGCGTAACGTAGATACCAGCCAGTTTCCGTTAAAAAGGTTCCACTCGGAGCATCCCTCCTTTCCTATGTAGTACTACACAGCGGAGAACGTAATAAGCGTAATAAATAAAATTTTGCAAAGTATATTTTGATCTTATTTCTTACAGAGTATCGAGTTGTAAAACAGAGAATTCAAAATTGTGAAAACAGAAGACTCTCATATTTTACATTAACATGTGCACACTAATTTTATACATTTTAGGTCCAATGTGTAACATTTGGTGTAATTTGTAGTAACTAATTAATGTGGAAGTACCTTGGTTAGAATAATGTAATTTAGGTAAAATGTTAATAAATTTCTCAAATTGTTTACAAGGTAAACTGCAGTTCTAATTATTCCTGGGGAGTTCTATGAAGTCGGTCTTTGATCTCTTGGCAGTTGAAACTACAAACATACTCCATTCACCCTCCCCCTAAAGGAAAAAATAAGAACTGAACTTGAGAACTCTGTTTCTTAATTCTGCTAAAAAGGCCCGAGAATTGGATTACCTGGACTCGGGAAAGCACTCGAGGGCTATCTCCTGAAGGGGAGAGATGCTTCGTGGAAGACTTTCAAACGTAAGCTAGCTAGTATTCGCATTACACTTGGAAAAAAAAACATGAAAACTTCCATGCAACTCGGAGTGAATTACCATTGTTCAGCGATTTTATTGCTTGGCCACTAGTGAAAATGGAAAAGACAGAATTTTTTAAAATTCATTTTTAAAATAGGAAGTACCTGCAATTCATAAACGTTATAAATTAGCATTGAACAAATCCGAAACAGAAACCTTTTAAGTTAATTCTTCTCTTACATAAACTTGAGTTATAAAAAGTATATAACATAAGTTATAGAAACGTTTAAATAAGCTGATTAAAATTAAAGGGAAAGATAATAAGTCGAGGGGTATCGTTGGTTTTGAGTACGTTCTTTATAAGCAATAAGATGCTAAGTTGAATGAAACTGGGTAGAAGAGAGTTCTTATGAGTTAATTTATTTTACGAATGATCTTCCAACGATTTGATTAGTTTTGAAACTGGGTAGAAGAGAGTTGTTATGAGTTAATTTATTTTACGAATGATATTCCAACGATTTGATTAGTTTACTGTTAAAAAGATTGATAAAGTAAAGTATTAAGATGTAAGTAGAACTGATGTAATTTTTTTAATACTAGAAGGAAAAAATGTTACATAATGTATGTGTATGAGGTGTTAAGATAATTAGGTAAAAAATTTAAGACCAAATGTAAAATTTAATTTTTCAAAGTGATGTGCTTATTAAGCTTTAATGCAAAATGCTATCAGAAATTTTATGAAAGCATAAATGCAATGGAACCTGGATCTATCATTCCCGAAATGATAATTTTCCCGCATATAATGTTCGTACTTTCTGGTCCCGAATGAAATTTTGTATGAATAACGTTATTTATTCCTACATCCATTATTGATCGAAATTCTAATTTTCGGCATTAATCGTTTGCAAATACCGTTCACACTACAGCATTCCGCAGATGGTTTGTTTGGATCTTCCCTTTGAACAGTAAATCTAAGAACACAGTAATGCAGTAATACTTCGTAGGTGGGCCTCAGCTCTCCGTTCACAGTATTAGCTTCAATTAAGAGTCTTGCTTTATTGTAAGTTGCAATATGTTTATTTCAGTTAGTTTTGAGGGGTATCAGGGTTAGTTTCTAGTTACCGAGGAAGAAGATGAAACAGATAAAAATGGAACTGGAGCTTCACCGGAACTTAGAATACTTTGCAAAAAATTAATGTGCAAAGTGGAAGGCAAAGCGAACCATGAAAATATTCTAAGTCTGGGAAAGTCATGTTTTCAATTTTGGGAAAATTTACCCAAGAAACTGTAAGGTTTTTACTTTAACTAACCAGTTATTGTGATTTGATCTTTACTTTAAGTTCATTCCATATTCCTCACCAGAATGCAAATTAGTTTTTAGTGTATTTAAATTGAGAGCTTTGGGATCTTAGTCAGAGAAAGAGTTTCTGGCACTCGCGTTGCGCTGTTAGATTCTGCCAGCTATATTTAAATGTAATTGTGTCGGCTTTTGCATTCTCTCGCATCCGATTTGAGCCAGCTTCAGTCTTTGATTGTGTAGGCTTAGGTTACTTAATCAACGTTTAAATTTAAGTATCTGACATTGTTTTAATTACATCGTCACAAATAGCATGAGTCGTGCCCCTTTATGTTAAAAATTCAGTTTAATAAAAACGATGATGAAACCTTTGCAATTTGTCGTACTATTTCAGACATAGCGATAACTGCTACTTATGTCTTATAGGGTTGCAAGACAAAACTTCAAGTTCAGCTCGCATAATCTTATAAAATAAAAGGCAACGTACCATGTCTCGGTTAAGAAGTAGTATTTTTAGTGCAGTGCACTGATGTAGAAAGTAACAAATGTTATTAATAAGTTACTTATTTACAGTGTATAACAGTGTCCAGGTTTAACCACTGTTTCTCTTCCATCTCCTTTCAAAACGAATGATGGAGATTTTTCTGTTGTTAGGAAACAGTGATCCTCATTGAAATGACACTTAAAAAGTGGAATCCAGGTCCACTTCCTCTAACAATTTCTGAATTTACCTAATCTTAGTTGTGTTATAATCTAATATATTATAATCTAATTTTTTTATAATTTATAAAATTAGTTTTAAACGCGAACACGTTAACACAAAAAAGTGCATAATATAGAATACAGAAACCTCTTTTCAGACTTTTCGCTGGGCTGAAAAATAAAATTCTGAAGCTCCTTAGAAAACTAAACTTTCCTTAAAATGAGCTAAAGGAAATTACTGAAAAAAGATAAGCATATTTTATCGTATCTTGTGTAGTCACTTGCGTTTCAAATTACGTTTCAGACACTTTCTTTAATAAAAATACTAGTTTCCTGTATGGGTTTGCTTTGGCAAAGCTTCTGCTTATTTAATAAAAAATATGCAAAAATGAAAATTGCAAAATAAGGCCTAATCGAAAGAGGAAAATTAAAGTTTATTGCATAATAATACCGCAAGAGCATTTAAGGATTTAAAAGAATGAAATTACAGTTGATATCCAAATTGTACCATTAATTTGTCATATCAAGTAAAAAGTTTCCTTAAAAAGCCTTTTTTGTTATTCTAATAATTTCTTGTTTTATTTTTAAAAGAAGAGGATAAGTGGGGAGTTTATCTTTTCTTTCTCACTTCAATTGACAATTATTTACCTATTCGCCATATAATAATAAAGAGTCCATTTAGTAATGATTGCATTGAATGTGAAATTATAACTGAAATAGTGAACATTAAAAAATCATTATCTAGAACGTGATCTGTATGAAGCATTTAAAAATGTCATTATACTGGTTATGCATTATAACTTATGCATTTCAAGAAATATATGTGCAATACCGTAGCATCTAAGATCTGTTGAATATCGCTTACTGTTATAAATTACATTACTTATATTTCAGCTTTTTTTCGAAATGTGATGTAAAATTATGAGCTTTTTAATATGATCATTAGAAAGACGTAGCCAGACGGTATTTTAATCATAATTCAAAAATGGAACTTAATCGTAGTAAAGTTGAAATTAAGCTCCTTTGAGCCGCCCAACCGGTATAGTGGTTAGCGTCGCTGACTGCCGTGCCGAAAGGCTCGGGTTCGAATCCCGGAGAAGGCATGGATGTTTCTAAATGTACAGCGCCGGTTCGGCATGGCGGCACTCCAAATATGCGGCGAGCCGAAAGTCCTCTCATGTGGTTTGGTGGAAGGGGAGAGGGGTGGGAGACCCTCTCTCCTTCCACCAAATCACATGATCAGCGTCCCCGGGGCGCTCTCCATCAAAATTGGAGGCGGAACTGAGCCAAATCGCACTGTCACCTGTTAAGTGCTCAAGGCTGTTGCCAACGGCAGGCGTAATCTAGCGCTCCTTGACACGAGAATTCTCGTGGGCTTGGGCTGAATATGAGTAAGCATGAGTAACAACAAAAAGCTTCTTGAAACGCGCCCTAAAGAATTATATTGGACGAAATTTAGATTTAGTAAGCTCTTAATTACCCTTTTACCGTACTGATTGGTGAAGCTGATCATTTTCACACTCCATTGTAAACTTGCTGATATGGGTGTCTCAAAGCACTAGCAGACGAAAGGATATTGCGCTGTATTTTCTCGTACATAAGCACAGAAACGGTGTTTCAGCCTACTCAGTCCCGACAATATTCCCATTTCATAACATATCTCTGCAAAATTTAAAAATAATCGGAATGCAACTGAAAAATTTATATTCCTCAATAAAATTGTTAATTTTATTGTTCCTCGTGCATAATGAAGTTTCGTTAAGAAAAATTTAGTGAGTATGCGTATAACGTCCGAAAGCTGCAAAATACCTTCCTTTTGTTACTGGGCAACTTTGACTCTTGTGGGTCTGTCTAGCTTTGGTTTTTATGGGCATAGAATGCTTCGCATAATTATCTTGCACTAAGAAAACTAAAGTTTTTTATCTTGCATCTATTCGGTTTAAAAATTTCTTAGGTCTTAATGTACATAACACAAACACTCTTAATCAGCGTTTCTCAATCCTGGTGAGTGGAGCTCAAATGGCCCTCGAAGTAGACACGGCAGTCCTTCTTTTAGTTACATAAGATTTCCAAAAAGAATAAAAATAAAATTCAAATTAGTATACTAGTATAATTGGAAATCTTGGAGTCGGAAATTACACATGGCAATCGTCTGTCATTTTTTCTTCCAAGACTGACATTTTACGAAATTTATTATCGGTTACCCTACCTATGGAATTAACATTTTAGTCTTAGCAACGAAGAAGGGATTTAAAGGACTATGAGAGTGGTGCTTCTTACCAACATACTTCCAAACATATGACAGTTACGGAAGAAAAGCTGGCTCATCTATCGCATTCATGTGAATATTAACATGCATTAAATTTTTAGAATGATTGATAGAAGATGAAGATTATCCAAACTCTATATCCTTAAATTTTATTAAAAATGAATAAAAATTTTCTTCTATTAACTTAATATTACTGTGAAATTAAATGAATTTTAATTAACTGAATTTTAAAAATTTAAGTATACTGGTTGTAACACACTCTAAAAAATTACTTTTGAAGGCGACAAGAGTAAAATGTTCCATAGAACTTTCAATTTATAAAAGTGGTCTCCACTTGAAAAATTTGAACGTTGAAATGTTGATCTTTATAATTCATTCATTTCAGATGACAACTCATGAAGTGAATATCTGATAGATAGTGATTTGAACATTTGTGTTCTGCAGTACATACGCCACTTCCCAAAACGAAACAAAGCACTTTGAAATAGTTACCTACTATTTCAAATGCTTTACAATAAGTTTTTATGCATTTAAATTGATTTTCATGGTTGCGAATCTTACGAGGGCAGCTAAATCAACATCTTTTCACTTCAGTCATTGTTCGAGTTCATATCATCTATGTTATAGACTGCACATCTGTCATTATCTGAAGAACAGGCCTATTGCCACCATTCGACTATTAAAACGAACAGAACTAACAGAACAGAACGAACGAAGTTACGAACAGAAGTTTCGTAAGAATCCACATACGAAATGATAAGCTGCCTATCCAAGTTTTCTTATGATGAGAGCAGGTGCAAGGTGAGAAACTGTTCTTAAAACAATGTGGTTTCTCGGACTTACCGATCACCCAAGAACGCTGTTTATCACTGCCATCAGCATTACATACAAGAACAAGAGTAAAATGTTCTGTACTGCGTACTCCCCCATGGTACTTATCATCTTTTATTCCGATATTTCAACTTGGGGGAAAGATTGTAAAAAAGTCCAGTTGCGTCCAAACTGTGGACATTACATACGAATACCTGGCTGCATAAATTTGTCCAAGGGAGAGATTCGTTTACTGAATATTTACCTTAAGCGAATTCGTGTTAAGGGGTTTACTGTACTTCTAACCACATTAGCATTTATAAAGTAGCTTCCCAAGCGGCTAACATTTATGAAGCATACATAAAATAAGTAAAGATAAGAAGCTGAAATATAAAAGTAAATTAAATTATATGTCTGGTGACACTATAACCATAAACACGGTGGTGATAAGACCACCACCTACAGAGCGGTAAGATCGTTGACTATTGGTTGTTAGTTCTAAGCTCAAATTTCAGCGAACGGGATGGCTGCATGGAACGTTTCGTGTAGTATACACGTTACACATGGGAAAAAGCTTGGAAACACCGATACAACCGGCCCGGACCGAACTGCCAGTGTTCAGCGACTTTATCGCTTAGCCGCTGGTGGGCCGCAATTCTTAAGGAAACGAAAAGAAAGACTAAGTCTGAATTTCAGATATATTTAGCTTTACTTTTCGAGTTCCATTTGGTATAGCTGAGAAAATTAATGTGATTCTCAGAAAATACGCTTCGAAAAGAGTCGTATATGGAATATGATTTCTCCAAGTTATTTGATTAGAGTTATGTTATCAATGAATTTAATAATTTTTCTTGAAATTAAAAGATTTAATAAATAACCAATGTCAGGACAAAAGTTTTCATTTAATAAAATTAATCTAAAAGATTCTGTTTCTGACTTTAATTCTTGGGGAATTTATAGTATATCGTGTCAGTGTGGCTTGAGATATATTGGCCAAACAAAAACAGCGGTAAAGTTTCGTATCAAGGAACATGAATCTTATGTCCGAAAGGGCGAAATTAACAAGTCTTCAATAGCGTATCATAGTTGGAAATTTAATCATAATTTTGACTTTGGATCTGCAAAAATTATCCAAAAAGCTTCTTCCGTTGGTGAATTGGATTTCCTTGAGGTTTTCATATTCACAAAGATTTAGCAAGTTTAGTGAACGATTTTAAGTCTAATCCAGTCCTTCCTAGCGCTTTTAAAATTCTATTAACATAATTCTTGATGATTATTTTTGTCGATAGATGGCGTTGCCTCCTCACGCGTGGTTCTACCCGAGAGTATAAAAAGCCGTTACTGAGGTTTCTTTCCCTTTCTAGATATTTTGTTCTCCTGATGAGAAGGGACCTGTAGCTGCCCTCGAAATCGATTGAGTGTTTTTAGTGAATGTACGCCAAATACAAGGTTGTTTCAGCGAATTTGATTTTCATTTAATATTAACATATAATAAAATAGAGATTGAAATTTCAAAAAGGAGTAAATTTTATTTGGGTACTCTTCTGTTATCAGCACCAGGTTCAAAAATGTATGTATATATGCATGTGTTCATGTATGTATATGTATACATATGCATATGTGTGTGTACGCACACAACATATATGCACATACATACACACATTTCTCAATCCGGTCCAGATAACAGAAGAGTACCTTTATTTGTTTGCCAAACTTGTTTCTTATTGTTACTGAAATGAATCATCCATCACCTAACAGGAAAAGAAAAAAAAATGCTTCCTGGTTCAGTTACATTCCATATATTATATGAATTATTCCTTACTTCTCATTGGCCTACCAGCGCCCGAGGGATAAAGTCACCGAACACTGGCAGTTCGTTCCGGGATTCGAAACAAGGCGAACGTGCTGGCTGCATAGGCGTTTTCGTGGTTTTCCCACGAGTAAAAAACGTGTATACGAGCCAATTTCCCTCAGAAAGTCCTCCACGACGGCATCGCTACACTTGGGCAGATAGCCCTAGTATGCTTTGCCGTAATTAAGTAAACCAAACCTTACTTTTCGCTGACGGAAATAAGAAAGATGAACTAACATGTTGTGCTCTTGGCCAGGAGGAGGTGGGAGGGTAAGGCTTCTGGTCTTGGCAATTATCAAAGATGTTGTGAATATGCCGCTCGTAGTCACCCCACCATATCGGTAGCGGACTATTATGTCAGAGCATTAAATGTTGCATTAAGACGTGTATCCTGTATGGTGCACAACAAACTTTGTTCTTTCGTCTATCAGGGGAATATATAATCCCATTTCGTATTTCAAAAAGTAAAAGTACAGCAAGTTAAATAAAATCTGCATCTTCTTTTCGAAACACCTGAAAAATATGATATGCTATGTATATAAATTTTAATGATCACAATTTCATTCATTTTGAATTTAAATTATCAATTAATAATTTTCTCCCATTTCATGGAAGTCAGTAGCACTGTTTTCCCAAACATTACGATATAGGCTGGTTTTAATGTTAAACTATCAGAATACAAATCAATATATCTAAGTTTCATTGCAAAGTTTTAAAACGATAGCATACAGAATATGGAGTTAGCCCTTTATTAAATGAAATGCAAAATTGTTAATAAGGTGGAGTTTCCAGACTGAAATGCTATTAACATACTGAAGTTTGATTTTATCGAGGGATATTACTGAAAAGATCTAGGAAGCTAAAACAATCACAAATACGCATGTATGCATACACACGTATTACATGATTATCATTCAGTGCAAGTAGCTGGATTTTTGCAGGAAACGAAGTGAAGGAAGAATTTTTAAATCTTCACTGTGATCTTATAATGACATAAGTCATAGATTTGTGCTGGATAACATAAACAGACTTTGAAAGAAAGCTCAACATCATTCAAACAAATTTTTCTTCTTGCACCAGTAATCTGATAACCAGTAATTTGATCATTATACTCCTTATTTTCAAGGTTATCTGGACCTAAATTTGACTAGGATTAAATTTCGCTACAGTGAGAATGGTTTAAAATATTTTTGTTGAAATGGACGCTCAGGTTTAATTAAGATAAATTCTTCTTTTTTAATGGTTAGGTTAACAATTACAGAATAAATATACGTTAAATTTCCTGATTCATTTCCTTTTTTGAATTTAGATCCAGTCACTCCAGAAAATAAATTAGTTTTTGTTTAGTCACTTTCTTTACTATGTATTGTAATGTTATAAGCAACACTTATGGTAAAATTTGTTAAAACTGCAATTAATTTCAATTAAAAGAACAAAGAAAAACTTTTTCAACACTGGTCTGTTTTATACATTTTTTCAGTGCATAAAACATATCAACCATTATTATCTCTTTGTTTTCTATTTAGGAATGAAAGTATAATGACTGTAAAAGTTTTCGTTGTAGAAATTCTACTGGAAGGATACTTTAGGTATATCACAAACTAATTTTGACAGTTATGAGACAGTTAAAAAAGGTTAAACTGAACTACTGTATAATATTTGTAGTAATAAGAAATGGTCGAATGAAGAAAGCTGAAACAGGAGACCTCGGTTATAAAAAATAATATAACAGCGTAATTTTCGTTTTAAGTACGTTCAATTTCCTCAATCTGAAAGATGTCCTGAAGCCACGGAAAAACGAAAGAGTGCGTTATCTATCTTTAAAAAGGATTTGGGCTTCATGTACGAGTCTTGTTGACCAAGATGTTTTATAAATGGTTCTATTCTTCTTGTATTTGAGGAAATTTTGAAATTTCTACATTTTACTTCGCATATAGGCTATTTAGAAAATTTAGAGTAAATAAATGAAATTAGAATACAATGGAAATAGATAAGTGCAATAGAACTTAAAAAGTTAGGAATGAGTAGACTGGGTAAACAAAGAAGAAAACATTGCAAGTGCTGTCTTTAGGCTAGCGTCTTATTAGTAACCTTTCCTTATACATTAAGTTCTTGTTCTTCAAAGTGTTGATGATCATTCACTTTAATTTACATTCATCGCGCAAAATTTTAAGCATTATTCTTTGATTTTTTAATACCCTAATAGGTACATATGCTATTATAACAATTTTTTATTTTGAAAAAGACTTAAATTCTTCTTATTGATTTGTACTGATCACACAAAAATATCAAATCATATTTTATGATTTTACGCGTATAAAAGGTTAAGTACTTTTTTAGGAAAATGAAGCGAAATGTGCAAACGCTTTATAAAACCAGAACAAAAATTTCATGATGAATAAAATGAGCAAAATGTGTAGAATAATAATGATAGTGACATTCATTAATGTCTTATATGCAATAACTTAATCACAAATGAGTTTAAAATTTTATTCAGCAACGAAATTTCAAGATCGCGAATTTCTGTTTATTTAATTAATATAAAAATAGTTACAACCAAATGTATTTGACGGGAAATATATTATGAAAATTCTCATCGGTACTCAAACTGTTGAATTTGCAATTAAATCAGTCTAGTTACACCATTCGATGAAGTTCTTGAAAATGCTTCTTCAGTGTAAATCGGAG
This sequence comes from Stegodyphus mimosarum, assembly GCA_000611955.2. Lineage (NCBI taxonomy): Eukaryota > Metazoa > Arthropoda > Arachnida > Araneae > Eresidae > Stegodyphus > Stegodyphus mimosarum. The sequence continues at coordinate 203,322 of KK118057.1, read as the reverse complement.
CAAATCTATGTACAATCTATATTGGAAGAATCCATCATAGATTACGAAATTTGAATGCTGAGTATTTGAGTTTTAGTAATCTATGATAAGTTCTTCTAATACAGTTTGCAAGAAAAAAGTCTTAACTGTGATACCAACTAGTGATTTAATATTAGAACCAAATTAATCTTTTTCATTCTCTTTTAGGCAACACATAAGTCAATGCCTGCTAATAACAAATTTTTGACACACTGAACGTTGCCAAAAAAATTTTTTTCCATGAGAAAATGAGTGATAAATACAAATCCCTCACGTTATTTAATAAACCATATTTATTTTATTTTTAATTCTTCAAAATTTAATTTTACATAATGGAACTATCTTAGTCGTGCTGTATATTCTTCAAGCTATGTGTGATCATTACCTACATGCGTGTTTATTCGAATTCTTTTGACTCAATTCTTCATTTACTTACAGTTACAGATAAATTCTTCATATTGTTACGTGCGTACGGGTTTGTAATTGACTGAATGCTGACTGAGCCGATGAAATCTAATTATTTTTTGAAAAAGACCTATCAGTTCTGGAACTTTTCACATAAAAGTACTCGTAAAGCTTTTCTCGGTATGACAGAGTACAATAAGTAGTTACAAATTAAAACTACTAAGAACGTTAAACATAAGGTGAACATATGAAACAGAGAAAATGGTGTCATAAGAAATTAAGTTATGTAGTGAATATTCAGCTAATCTGTGTTTCCATCCATCTACTACTCATCCTATTTGCGCATGAGCTACGTCTCTCTAAAACATCTCCGCAATGATTCAGAACTAATTTGGTGTCATCGTCTATAAAATTATTACATACACACACATAATATATATGTAAAACACACACACACATGTATATATATTCGTATAATTTTTAATAAAAAAGCAGAACTGAAACATTATAAAGTTGAAAACTAGCTGCCTGAGATGAGTTTGAGGTTACAACCAACAGTCTTTCTAACATTAAGATTTATCCTTGAGTTCTTACAATAAATTAGTCTCTAAATGGGTTAACAACTAGAAGTTATCAGTTCTCCATACTGCAAATATACACTGAATGTATGCTTTCAATCTGAATTAATGTTTATGTAGAATTTCAGAAAATTTTCATATCACAGACCTCAAATGATGCTCATCAATTGTTAAGCTAAAATTGTAAATTTCTAATCAGATTCATTTAAAAAACTTGCTTTTGTAACTATGTCGAAAACGGCAACAAGAAAAGAAGACTTCACTTGTATATGACTAACGACCTACGAAATTACCTACGACCTACGAAAGGTACGAACAAATTAAATTTAAATCAGTTGTAGTTCATAATGGTAAATTAGTTTGAATTTCAGTTTAGTTCGCAGTCAGAAATTTCATCTTTGGAACTGTGGGGTTATACCGGTTTTCAGCAGGCGATGTATTGGCCTGCTTTTGCCAGTTCCTTGATGTATCCCAAGTTGGGCCTGACGGTTGTGATTTCGTAGAATGATTTTCTGCCGTAGAAGCACATGTGAAAGGGGGAAAAAGTGAAGCGCCTCGCTTCCGAAGTTAGCTGCTAGGCTGGTGTGCTCGAAGAGGGAGGCACTCCTGATTGGTTCGTGGTCTTATTTTAGGAGATGGGCGGCAAAAGGGCAATATCTTTTGCTAGGATGTCTGAAAAATTGGCAGGATTATTGCAGATGGATTTATTGAAGGAATTTTCGTTCATTCTGGAAACGAAGACTGGAATGGTTTCCATATTCAAATCAGAGTGGAGTATCTTATTCTTATGTAGTACGGTGCATAGGTGATGATGCGTAACACCTTGTTTTGAAGTACTTGCAGTTTCTTAACTTCACTATCACTAGCTGTTGCCCAAGCTGGAGGCGCATATGCGATTATCGGTCGGATGACCGGAGAAATTCTCCTATGATGAAAACTTGATTTATACCACGATCAGATTTATCAGCTCTGCGAAGACACAACTGAAATGCTGTTGGATTGCCTACATAGACACAGGGAGAAAGACCGTGAATTTGAAGATAGTGTGTGTTTCAAAATAACCGACAAGGCCAAGTAGACTCGTACATAATATATATTTAACTGGCACAAAGTGGTTAAGAAGCGTTATATTTTTCTATTGCGTAGATGAATGGTCTCAAACTGAATTTGCATGCGGGCTTTATGCATGATCTGAACACAGTTGACGGACCAGAATTTTTTTTTAACAAGAAAACTTTTTTTCAAAAAATTTAAGAAAATAACTGAATTTTAAATTTGGCTTTCATAATATTTATCAAAATATGCATAAAGAATAACAACAGTTTCTCGAAGGAAAAAAATCAAATTTATATAAATTTGCTATCTGATATCTAAATTTTGTTACTCGCAAGAAAATTGTTTTTGGCTACACTTCGTAAGTCAAACATATTGATACTATTAAATACATACTATTAAATTTTAGGAATACATTTATTTCAAATAATTCTAATATGTTGAATTAGTCATTAAATAACCTACTTTAATTTAAACTAAAAATAAAGAAATTAATAAAACTTTCTAAGTTGTCAGAGAAATCTATCCAAGTGGGACACAAGCATAAATAAAAATTTAGTCTCTTTTCTCTCACTTGTTAAATTTTTCTTCCACACATAAATAAAAATATATATGTTGTATGTAAATAAACGTTTTTATTTCCTACTGCAACTTGATACTTGAAGGCACTTCAATTCGGATAAAATTTGTAGCACTGGGAGAAAAATTACTAGAAATTACTTTCCTCACGGATGGTAGACGCTCGTCCCCGTTAATCGGGTTATTTTCTTATTAATTTTCGACTGTACGGGAAAAAAAAGAGCTGTTCACATATAAATGTATTCCCAAACAAAGCGATTATTCTTAGCTTAAAAATTCGTAACTCAGCATATTTATATTTTGACAAATACGAATAAAAGTTAATTAAAACTGTATCTTCAAATCTTAAATAAGATTTATATCACATTGCAAATTATTTAACTCTTTATAGATTTTTTTTTGCTGTTATTCACGTTCTTTTTTAATGATGACGAAAATTATGCAAATTGGAAGTTCAAATAACTAAAGCCTCGAAATCTTTGCAGTACCGTTATATGCAGCAAATACGTTATTAAAATGTATTCGCAGGTCCCATAAAATTCCTTCGGGAGCAGCCAGTTTAAGACCACTGACTCATGCAAATTCGTCGAGGAAAATGTATTTTTATATACAGTCCAATTAAGATAGTCTGGAACTCTTGATACAGAGCTCATTCAGGAGCCCTTAATGCCTACTTGCCTCCGTTTACGTGAGAGAAAAGTAAATTTTGAGCAGATATAGGATGATTTGGGAGGTCCTCTAATACCTGAGGTTTTAGTCCCGCCCTTGTGAGCCAAAGCAAAAATTAAATCTCATGTTTACATTGAAACAAACCTGTGCAGTTTTAAACATTACTGCGTCGGAAGCGTGTTACTAAAAAGCAGTAATATGATGAGAAGCCACACACATATTTCTGAAAGTATGTGGAGAAATGATATTCTGTTATTTGAAATTGCATCAATATTACACTTTATTTCGCAAGAAGACGCAAGAGATTCGTATTTATTTATTTTTGCTTTTTTACTTGTTTCTAGAATAAGCTGAATAACCTTGATTCGACATGCAATACCTTTCTTCTCCATTAAATTAACCGAGTTTTTATTCCTTAAAAAGAAACTGTCAGTTTTTATTACATTCGTTAAGAGAAACTGTCATAGGTAATCTTGTTGCGTAAAGATTATTAAGATACCTCCTGTGAATATGGATGCACAGGCATGCTGTTTCCGTTTTCTATTTCATGCCGAGTGAGTTTCATGAGTTCACATGAGTTTGAAAACTGGATAATTTTCCTGCAGCTTTGAGAAAAAATTAACAAAACGATAAATAAACCTATGAGAATTATCTTTATTTGCATTGACCATTATCCGTCAGATTTCCCCTTCTTAAAGCAACATTACATTACAGAAGGTTACGTAATCAAAAATGAAGTTTTAAATTTCTTGGTTTGCGTTTAAAATGTCTGGAGAATTTTCATAATGAATATATATATATACACACATACACACAAAATAATAAGTTCATAAATACAAACTACATAACATATCGGATTAATCACGCGTCTTATCTAAATATTTTGTATAAAAAAGTTTTCAATTAATATTTTATCATTGATATAATTAAATTATCCAATGCATGTTCAAAGTCTTATTAAAATATAACTCGGAGTATTGTAGGAATTGTAACTGTAACTGAGTAAGATTATGTAAAAAGCGCCATCTAGATTAGGATGTGGTCAGACGAGAGGTTGACGATAGGGAACGCAGATGTATTAAGTTGTGACGATTGTTCTTTTTTTTCCCTTTTCTTTTCATTCCTATGTAAATAAATAAATCCTAGTTTAACTTCATGAGTTAGTGGTGCTTATAGTAAATTCTTCCCCATATTTTGGTGTTAGAAGTGCTTTCGTGCCCATAGTTGGATTATGTTACATCACCTGTGCTAGATCCTGATCACCCTCGTATGTGGATTAGTAAAGTACACCTATTTTCAAAAGGACTACAGGTGAGCACTTTAGATTTATCAATTTCATTTTGACTGTATAATTGTTTCAAGTAATAAACATGTCTTCAGAAGAAAATTTTGAAAAATTAAAACGAAAACGTATAGTATTGAAAGAAGCAGTACTACTAAACTAATTTCAAGAATTGATGTAGCTTTAGCAGATGAAAATGTTACATGTGATATCTTAGACGAACATCTAGAAGTTTTAATAGAAAAAATGAATAAACTAAAGTCCTTAGATAGTCAAATTGAACATTTCATTGATGTAAACTTCATTGAGGAAGAAGTAAACACTAGCACTGATTACCAAGAAAAATGTCTCAGGTATACCAGCAAACTTAAGCGTTTATTGAAACAGAAGGAAACTTTTACTAACCCGTCGACATCTGAAAAACTGTTAAGTACTCCCAATGATAGCTTTAATTTACCGTCTTCAGTTAAACTTCCTAAGTTAACAATCAAACCGTATTCAGGAGACCCAAAATTATGGAATGAATTCTGGAATTCGTTCGAAATAACTATCGATCGCAATGATTCACTTTCGAAAATTGAAAAGTTTGCCTATTTGAAAACATACTTGACTGGAGGAGCGTTAAGTGTAGTATCTGGTTTTCAATTAACTGATAAAAATTATGACAACTGTGTAAAGTTACTTAAAGATCGTTTCGGTCGAAAAGATATCATCATTGATTCTTTTATGAGTAAACTTTTAAAGTATTTAAAACTCATCAAATGTTCCAGCTTTGCGAAAGTTATATGATGAGCTCGATATCGCTATACGAAATTTAGATTCATCATTACAAGAGGATTCAAAATCCTATGGTCCACTTTTGATTTCAATTGTTTTAAATTTATTGCCAGAAAATCTTGTTTTAGATTTTAAGCGAAACACATATTCAAAGTGCGATGTAACAATTTCTGATCTTCTTTCTTTTTTAAAGTGCGAAATTCAATCTCGTGAATCTACATTTTTAGCTTTACATGGCAGAAAAGATTTTTCAGCAAATTCCAGTAAGTACCAGTCATCGAAACGTTATAATTGTAATGGGTTTGGTCATTTATCTAAATTTTGTCCCGACAAACATCGCGGACTCAAATGTTTATCTTGTGGAAATTTCGGTCATAAATCCCTTAGGTGTGTTACAAAAACTGCAAAGCAGAATGCTGACAAAAATAACTCTCCGACATCGGAAAAAACGAATGCTGTCACATCAATCAACTTTCATGCGCCGAACCTACTCCATAAAGTAATCAAAATTAATGATGTATCACTCACCGCTATCATTGAATACCGGAAGCGAAGCAACGGTTCTGTCTAACGACATTTATAAACAAATAGGGAATTCCTCATTAAGCGCGTTTCATAATATGCTAACTGGCTTCGGTAATGACAAAATTAAACCAATAGGTTATTTTATAGCTGATATTTTAATAGATACAAAATTATATATAACGAATGTTTATGTCGTCCACACTAACGTAATGCCATTTGACGCTATAATTGGCATGGACATTCTAAACAAGGTATAGTTAATATAAACAAAGATGGTGTTCGTATTTCTAAACATGTTCCTAAACAAGTTGATCCGAAAGATGTATACATCAATCAATAATATTTCCCTTAATCAAACATTTGAATTAGAAATAGGTCCTACTGCTAAAAAAAGAACAAGTTAGAATTATTGAAAATCTTGTCTCCGATTACAGAGCTCTCAAAACCAAAACTACGAACATTTAGATGACTATTCCAGTAAAAGATAAAAAATCTATTTTTAACAGACCTCGACGATTACCTTTTGTCGAAAGAGACATTGTAGACAAGCAAGTTCAAACTTGGTTAGCCGACTTCATAATTGAACCCTGTTTCTTCCGAATATTCTAGTCAAGTTGTAGTAGTACGCAAGAAAGACGGCAACCCTAGAGTTTGCTTCGCCTATCGGCCATTAAACAAGAAAATAGTTAAAGATCGGTATCCCTTACCTTTAACAGAAGATTTACTGTATAAATTACAAGATGCTCGTACGTTCACCACAATCGATTTAAAAAATGCTTTCTTCCATGTTAGTGTTGACAAAAACGGCCGACATTACACGTCATTTGTCACACATAATGGATAATATCAGTTTTTACGTGAACCTTTCGGTCTCTGTACCTCCCCTTCTGTATTTCAAAGATTTGTAAATTCCGTTTTCAAGGATTAAATTCTGCAGGGTCATGTTTTACTGTATCTAGATGATATCATAATTACTGCTAAAGATGATGAAGATTGAAGGGATTCAACGTTTGAAATTCGTTTTCTCAGTTGCATCTGCTTATGGACTCGAAATTAATTTTAAGAAATCTAAATTTTTAAATCGTAGAATTGAATTTCTTGGTTATGTCATTGAAAATGGTCAACTCTTCCCATCTCCTCTTAAAACAGCTGCTGTTATTAATTATCCTGAACCTAAAGATCATAAAGATTTACAAAGTTTCTTTGGTCTTGCCGGATATTTTCGTAAATTTATTCTCAATTTTTCCATAATTATTCCACCATGCTCAACCATTAACCGATCTCCTTAAGAAAAGTCATGACTTCCACTTTGGTGATAACGAGAGAAAAGTTTTCGATCTTTTGAAACAACGTTTATGTGACAAACCCGTACTCAATATCTATAATCAACACAGTGATACTGAAATACACACTGATGCCAGTATCCATGGTTATAGTTGTATACTCATGCAGAGATCTATGATTGATAATTGCGTACATCCTGTTTATCGCCCAAGGGTTACAAAGCCCGCGGATCATCGATATATTGCTATTATAGCCAAGCGGAATCGCAGAGCGACCTCCACATGTGTGACATCTATGGTTACAGCGTCCATTGTTAAGGCGATATCTGCAGCTACTGTACGCCGAAGACTACATAGGAGTGGACTGTACACCCGAGTTTGTGTTCCCTTGTTTGTGTCCAATCAAGAGAGGCACGATTACAGAGGTGCCGGGAACACGTCAATTGTAATATGTCTGACTGGGGTAATGTTATGTTTACTGATGAGTCAAGATTTGTTCTGGGGCCAGATGACAAGCGTATAAGGATATGGCGTGAACAACGAACATGCAATCAGTCCCAAAACATCACCGAACATCACGCATTCCGAGGTGGAAGCATTATGGTGTGACAGGATTTCATTAGGATACCGCACCGACCTGCACATGTTTAAACGGGGTTCTTTGACGGCTGTCCGGTATGAGGATGAAGTCCTAGAACCCATTGTGAGATTGTACGCTGCAGCAGTTGGCCTACTTTTGTTTTAATAGATGATAACGCACGTCCTCATAGAGCTGACATTGTCAATGACTACCTGGAGAGTGAAGGGATTGCGCGTATGGCGTAGCCAGCATATTCGCCCGACCTTAATTCCATTGAAAATCTTTGGGATGCTCTCGGCCGTCCTGTATTTTCACTTTTCCCACCTCCAGCCACTCTTATTGAGCTGGAAACTGCTCTACAAGAAGAATGGCGATTGCTTAATTCTGCGGTGTTTGACCACCTAATTGAAAGCATGGTCACAAGGCGTAAACTTTGTATACAAATGAGGGGGGGATCACATACCCTATTAATGTCCTTTTTTCATTTTATGCTGTTTATTTTCACTTTATACATAATTCGGTTTAAGTCTCCAGTGTGTCATTAGCTGATAACTTACAAAAATTTAATATTGTTTCCATTTCTGTATATAATTATTGATTTTGTGTTATGCATAAATATATATGCTACTTTCCTGCCGAATTTTGTGTCAATCAAAGCAGTATTTGTTGATTTTTTTGCATTTTACATCTTCGTGCTTAACTTTTGGAAGTGAGTGTATTACATGAACTTTAGTGTTTATGAACATTTTCTCATATGAACTGATCTACACCTTTGGACTTTAAATCTATCCATCTTTTCTTTGATTATAATTACTATTATTTTTTTTATTTTTCTAGGTGCTGTTTTTAGAAGATCCAGATAGAATATTATTTTCATTTATCTCTTTAATTCAGTATTTTCATTTATTATTTACTAGTATTAATATCTTCCTTTTCAGTGTATTTTATGTTAAATTTAACAGTTTACTCTTGTCATCTGACGGCAGATGACGATGTCGGATCATCTACATAATTCGGGAATTATGTAGGAATTGTAACTGTAACTGAGTAAGATTATGTAAAAAGCCATCTAGATTAGGGTGTGGTCAGACGAGAGTTTAACGATAGGGAACGCAGACGTATTAAGTTGTGACGATTGTTCTTTTTTTTCATTCCTATGTAAATAAATAAATCCTAGTTTAACTTCATGAGTTAGTGGTGCTTATCGTAAATTCTTCCCCATAGTGTACTTTTAATCCTTTAAATGTGTCATAAAATCATGAGCTATTTTTATATATTGAAGTAAACAAAATTGTTATTCATCAAATATTATGCTACTCTTTTTATTCTTTTATCCTAGGATCTCGCAGGAATTTTTATAAAATTTCAAATGAGCGTCATACAGTTAGTTTAGTTGATTACGGCAAAGTACACTAGGGATATCTGCCTCAGGAAGGGATTCCTTCTTGGAGGACTTTCTAAGGGAAATTGGCTCGTATGTATGTTATTCATATGGAAAACTCCCATCCAGCCAGCCCGTTAGCCTGGAATCGAACCCAATTTGGAACTAACCAATATTAAATTAATTTACACCGCTTCTCTCATATGAAATCATATAGCCGCTGATGGGCCGTGCCTCATATGAAAAAGAACTTAGTAATTAGTAACATAGAAATGGCCAGTAAATGACTGAACTGGAATATCTTAATACGATTTTTGTTCTTAGTAATTAAATTTGAAGAAGCGTGAGAATGTTAAGAACATTCTTTAATTTATACTTACGTAATACAAAAGGACTTACCGATTTTTGATTGTATTTAAAATGAATCGGTTATGCGACATTCCTTCGACTCTATTTGATTCTTCAAAAATTGGATAAAATTAAGCAAAATGGTTCATTATTAAACAAAAGATTGAATTAAAAATACGCAGAACCTATGCAAAGTACCTTTTACTCTGGTCCTTTTACTTTTTTTTTTACTTGATTAAGGCAAAGGACTCAAGGGTTACCTGCTTAAGAGGAGAGATCTCTTACTGAAGGAATTTCTGAGGGAAACTGGGTCATATGCACGTTACACACGGGAAAAACACGAAAACGCTCATACAGCCAGCCCGTCCACCGGAATCCGATACTACAAGGACCGAACTACAAGTATTCAGGGACTTTACCCCTCGCCGTTGGTCGGCTTATTTTACTCTGGAGATATTCGCATTTGAACACTTGAAAGTAGATTGCTTAAGTAATGTTTCATCCCATTAGTTACATATCACTTAGTTTAAATACTAAAAGCCACCTGACTTGAACATTATGTTAATTTCCTAACATTTAGCTATAATCGCATTAAAAACACAAAACAGTTAAAATTATAGTTGTATAAAAAGAGCATTAAAATGAATTTTATGAATTGTAACAAATGGATTTTTTTAAAATTAAGTGACCGTATATGGACTTTACTCAATCTTTCAGTAAACTTCGTAACTTATCACTCAATGATGAAAAGAGAAAGTGATATTTTGATATAAGTTACAGTCCAAATTTTGATTGTCAGAGATATTGAATTGAGAATTTTGATTTTCAGAGAGATTGGTTTCAGAGATATTGAAGAGGTTGATGTATGAATTTTGTTGCAATAAAGAAATAAACTAAAAAGATAATATTTTCACTATAAATTAAATTATTTAAATAGCTTTCAAATTTATTTACTCTATAATCTGAAGTTTCAAGCATCAGAAAAGACTTTCGAAATGGACATATGCTCCTAATTCAGAAATTCAAAATTTCTCGAAAATCAGAAATTAATAGAAAATATCCTAAATTGAAATAGGAATTGCTCTTCAAAACAAATCTTAAGGTGTCTGATAAATCTATTTCTCTCAAGTAAGATGAAATGAATACAAGTCTTTCATCCGGTCAGATTAGGTTTTGGGTTGTTTGAATATTGCAAAGCACACCAGGACTATCTATCTAAAGGAAGGAATGACTTCGTGCCATCACTTTCTAGGGAAAATTGGCTGGTATTCAAACTTCACATCGGAAAAACCACGAAAATCAACCAATGCCGCCAGCTGATTCGCCTGAGTTGAAACTGGGGTAGAATTACCAGTTTTCAGTGGTCCTAGCCGTACGGGCTTTTAACTGAAATATCTCGAATTTAAAATACGTAGCGTATTCGGAAACTAAGTACCGTTTCATTCTAGCGCCGTCGCAGCGCTGTGGTAGGCGTCCCGCGCATGCGCACTAGTCTTTCTTGTTCACTGACTTTCAATTGTCGCCATTTTGGTTGCCCTATGTTGTGTTTTCAGTTTGCTGTGCACATTCAAAATGTTTAAGACAGTTAGTTCTCCCGCTGACTGTGACATTCGTGCCGTGATTAAATTTTTGAACGCGAGGAATGTTAAACCGGCCGAAATTTATCGTCAAGTGACAGAAGTTTACGGTGAATACGCGATAAGTGATGGAATGGTGAGAAAGTGGGTAAGAATGCTTAATGCAGGCCGAACAAATGTCCACGCCGAGGCTCGGAGTGGTCGGCCTTCTGTTGTCACAGTTGATTTGGTAAGGAAAGTTGATGAAGCAATTCATGAGAACAGACACTTCACAATGACAACTCTTTCAGAGGCATTTCCACAAATTTCACGTACTGTTTTATTCGAAATTGTGTCTGACCGCTTGAATTATCGCAAACTGTGTACCCGATGGGTTCCAAAAATGCTCACTGATGTTCACAAAACAAAGCGACTTGGTAGTGCCCTGACATTTCTCACGCGGTACAGTGATGAGGGAGAAAACTTTTTAAACCAAATTGTGACAGGTGATGAAACTTGGGTATGCCATTTCACACCAGAATCGAAACCACAATCGATGGAGTGGAGACACACTCATTCTCTGAAAAAACAAAAGTTCAAAGTGACAATGTCATCACAAAAAATCATGTGCACTGTCTTCTGGGATAGGAAAGGCGTTTTGCTTACTGAATTTCTTCCCAGAGGTGAAACCATTAATGCGGCACGATATTGTGAGACTTTTAACAAAACTAAGGCATGCCATTCAAAACAAACAAAGAGGAATGCTCAGTAAAGGAATTGTGTTGCTCCATGACAATGCTCGGCCCCATACTGCTGGTGTCACTCAATCGTTAATTCGACAGTTTCATTGGGAGCAGTTCGATCATCCGCCGTACAACTATCACTTGCTCCTGCACATGAAGCGCGAGCTTGGTGGCAAGCGCTTTGGATCTGACGATAACACGAAAAATACTGTGGAGTCGTGGTTATCGAAATTGGCAGGAAGTTTTGATGACGATGGTATACAAAAACTGGTCCCCCGCTATGACAAGTGTTTGATCATTGGCGGAAGCTATGTTGAAAAATAGTTGTAAGACATGTATTTTCATGTAAAAATAAAATTGGATTCGAAAAAATTGTTTTACTATTTTTTTTTTCAAAACGGTACTTAGTTTCCGAATACGCCTCGTAGCTATTCCATAAGAAGCACTTACTAACTAAATGAAGACATAGTAACTCAACAATCACAAGAATATTTTTTTTTTAATTTGGCGAAATGTTTATGCACATGGGGCCATTCAGTAGCAAATATGCAAAACGTTACAACATTTATCAACAATTTCAAATGAAGCGGTGATGAACAAGTACCATAGTTTGCATCTTAAAAGGAACAAAATCATTACGAAGTGCCAATAAAAAGCAGCAGACCATATCTGTGACTGGAAAGTCACAGAAGTAGAAGCCAATGGGATAAATACTTTCTAGACTAGAAAAAAATTACGAAAAATTAACTTCTAAAAATCAGCCCTATTAGTATAGCTTTGCAGTATTGCTATTGCAGAAGATTATAGATTTTTGGAACGAAAAATATGAAAAATCAAGTGTGCTGTAACTGGAAATCGAACTGTGGATTTCTTATTGGCATGTAATAAGCATTCCACAGCAAAGACACCCACGGGAGGAATGCCTTAACTTCTTGCATAAAGAACTGTAAAAGCAGTCTTAACCATGCTTTTAATAGTTCTTTAACCTTCATCTGCATGTTTAGCAGCAATTTTTAGAAACGCTGATCCTAGTATAAATTAGGAAAACTCACTACTTTTATATAAAAAAATATAACATCAAAAACCGAGCTGTGATTAGATTACTTGGAGGTAATACTTAAAAGTAGAGGTCAAATAAAAAGAAACTCTTTTGTTCTTGGCTTTTAATGGGAAGTTTCGTTAAAATATGTTGAATCTATATTCCGAGTACGGTATAAGGAAAAAAAAATTATATGTAATAATATTTTTCCCATGAAATTTGACTTTGAATTCATTATTTCCAATTCTTCTTGTATCTGATTATGTTTATTTTCCCGGTTAGGAAAACACCATATTACTTCCTTCTAAAATCCATGACAACAAAGGCTCGTCAACAATAAAAGCCATTACACTTTATTTCTTGTAACTGCCTGTATAATCAAGAGAATAGGCAATTTAATAAGGGGCATTTTCATGCGAGGCCAAATGTCCTTACTGTAAAGCTTTCTCCACGTATGAAAGCGTAATAGGCAATTCAGTTCTAAAAAGTCCAGATAATAATTTTACATTAAGAAATACAGCATTATTTTCCCCTTTTTTCGCGCATATCCTACTCAGCATTGGGCCTATATGTTTTTTGCTTTTCATTAAGCTTAATTAGAAACTGCTTTTTAAATAATTCCCATGCATATTAACTTAGAAGATTGACAATTACAATTTAAAAATGCACTTCGCAATTAAATTGATACACAGAACTGAAATACAGCGATTTCAAATAATAATTTTTATCAAAACATTAAAAAAATACCTTACTCCTATAAATAATTTATAAGCCACCTGTCTGCGAAATACATTCAATTACTGTAGTAGTTCTGTTAAGAGAATGGGCTGTTATTTGGGACAATATAAAATGTATTTTTATCCCATCATTATCAAAAGCATCCATCTGTTTTATGCTAAGAAATTAAATTCACAGTAGTGCATGAAAGCCCAAACGTATGAACAAAATACAAATAGCAAGAGAGATGGTTTCGTTTATGTATATACATATATATACATACCAGTGGCGTGCGGTAGGTTTTCATGCGGGGTGTGCGGAGAACAACAACAATAATAATAATAAAACCATAAAAATGTACATTAAACACTTCTTTAACTTTTTATTATTCATTTGTACACAAAATCCATACGTCTATCCGTATTACTAACAAAATCATCAATTACATGATCATAAAACTCTGGTTTTGACTGTAATAAGTGTAACATTTCTTTTTTTTTCTATTGTTATTAGAGATAAATTGCTTAATCTATCCTGGCTCATTGTATTGCGTGCATAATTTTTTACTCTTTTCAATGCTGAAAATGATCTCTCCACCGAAGCAGTTGAAAATGGAATTGTACAAATTAAATGTGCCAATTTATTTACTTCCCTTAGGGCATCTGTCAAATTATTCAGCATTATATGCTGAATAAGTTTCGATAAATTCATTTCGTGGTATGACTCACTACGATAAAGAACGCATAATTCATTGGTTAGCTTTACAAAATAGAAATGTTTTGCATAAGCGTTCTTTAACGAATTAAGGCGTTCATCCGGAAATTTACTTTGATATTTCTTAAAAAAACTGAAATTCAATAGTTCAAAAAATTTGAGCGAATTTAATTTTTTAAAACGGACATCTAATTGACAATAAATAGTGTCCATTATTTCATAATATAAATTTTTAAAATGTTGATCTTGGTCTACACTTGAATTTTGTAAATTTACACGACTTTTTTTTAAATTTGGGGGACCCACTACAGAAATAGTCTCTTCATAAACTTCATCAAATGCAACAGAAGTTCGCATATTTTGAATTGCATCTTTTACTTCCTCTACTTTTTGACTAGAATATGCTATATCTAAGTTAGTTTTAAGTAAAATGTCAAATAGAACATCAGTATAATTAACCACTTTGGCAAAAATATTTAGGAGAAAATTACTGTTAAATTCTTCAAAAAACATGTGATAACTCTTTGCAATATTAATTGTATCGTTATCCCAGCCTTCTGGATTCTCAATAATATTTTCAAATAAATCAGATAGGCCTTGCCTTCCGCTTTTTATGGTATTTACCAAACGAGATGAATAATTCCAACGTGTTGTAGCTAATTTTGGAAATTTTCTTTTAATAATTTCATTTAAAACATGATTTCTTTTTGTAGACACCGAAAAAAATGAGGCTATGCCAGAAATTGTTGCAAAAAATAATTTACAATCTTTTATAAACAATACAGATTGCGACAGAACTAAATTAAGTACATGTGCGCAACAATGCACAAACATAGCTTCTGGGAAAATGTCTTTTACTTTTTTCTGCGTCCCATTCAACGCTCCTGCCATGACTGCCGCCCCATCGTACGTTTGAGCAATCAGTTTATTCTCACACCCCCAACTCAAAATCGTTTCTTGCACAACATTACACAAAGCTTCCGCTGAACGATCACCACTAACATCTTTAAAAAACAAAAATCTTTCCACTGGTG
Source organism: Stegodyphus mimosarum (assembly GCA_000611955.2). Lineage (NCBI taxonomy): Eukaryota > Metazoa > Arthropoda > Arachnida > Araneae > Eresidae > Stegodyphus > Stegodyphus mimosarum. The sequence goes on along the minus strand of KK118057.1, from coordinate 188,041 downwards.
CACTACAATTATTAACATATCGTAGCACAACCGATAATTGCGATTTGTGAGATATGTCAGATGTTTCATCCAGCATAATAGCAACGAATGGCGTTTTTTTTACCTCATTTCTAATTTCTGAAATTACAATATTTTTTATCGATGCAATAATATCATTTTGTATTCTATTAGAGGTTCCAGAAAATACAGTTGCAGTTCTTAGATGGGTTGCTAAAAGGTCATCATATTTACTAATTAAAGTTATTATATAATTAAAGTTATTATATAATTTCCTCGATTAAGGGAATTTATATTCTCATTGTGTCCACGAAATGCATCTTCTTGTTTTGATAAGTAACAAACTACATCTATTAATCTCTTGAGAATATTTCGATTTCTTGTTACTTTTTCATTGTGTTGAACAATCAATGAAGCCTTTTGTTGATCTAACATTAAATCTATCCTGGCGGTTCCAAATGTTTTTAATAGTATTACGACATTTATATGAGACTGTGTTTTTTCATGTTTCTTTGTAGCTTCGTGGACATGATTTAAATCACTGTAGCCTTGTTTTGTCCAAATATTCTTATCCTTTTCAATTACAACAAAAAGTAAACATGGCCAACAGTACAACTTATTCAATTCACTACAACCGGTTAACTATTTAAATTTTTCATACATAGATTTTTGAAAATGTCGGACACACTGTTGTCCTTTAATCTTAACGTTTTGCGATAGAATAATATCCGGTATCGGTCTACTTAATTTAACTATTTCGATTTTTGTAGTAACGTCTCGTCTCGAAAATGGATTTTCCAATAAATCTTTAATTATTGAGAATTTGAGTTCTCCATTCTGAAATGGGTTATTTATTATGAATATAAATTTAAAGAATACAATAAATAGAATATTTACCTACGAGTAGTCGAGGTATAACTATAAAAACAGCTAAACTTATGAGAATTGTACTAGCACTGAAGCAAAAATCATGCCCTGTGTTGTAGGGTGTCATATCGGCGGCACCACACGGCGCCTCATTGTCAGCCTGATGGCATCGGGATGAGTCATCAGGATGCTCATTGGTGCCAACGAACGGAACGTCTATTGCACAACAGAACGAACTGTTTCTTGTTCGGTGAGTCGATTAAATTATATTTATTAATTGTTTTTAACATTTGGAAATCATGTATTCTGAGAAAAACATTTTGACAATTTTTTAAAACAAAAATAGGGATATGGTGTTACAGATATAATTTATATATTGTCTGTAAGAGACAATGAATGTTAAAATTTGGACTGTTATGTTAAAATTCGTTTATTTTTCGTCTAATAAAACAAACTTGTTTTTCAGCGAATTATTTCTATAAATACAATACATCACCGAAATTACTTTACCAAACTAAAACATTTCCCTTTATATTGATGAAATATTTCTTTTATATTTCCATAAAAACAAAATCTTACAATATATAAATTTAAACATTAACCGTCTACAAAATCGTATGGCCACTTAAACAGTTCAAAAACCAAAAGCGCTTCAGCACCTAAGTCCCCGCTCTAACAACGCTTAATAAACCGTACCTTCAGATGATTCTGAATGCCAAGTGCAGGAAAAATAGCTGCACTTGCCTCAGTGGTATAGTATGCTATGCTTCTCTAGTAGCCCATACATATAAAGCGTGATTTTCCATTAGTGCGCTGTGCGTACACATCAAAACTTCCTATGTTCGTTTGCTTTTCAACGCGCTACGTGGTGCAGCACCTAGTACCGCACGCACTGCGGGAATACCAGCAAGCAAATCAACATAATATTTGAATATATTATAAATAATATTTATTATATATCATATAAAGATAAGTAGACATAGGTGCAGAAAATTATTGTCTCTCATAATTTTGCTAGGGTGTGCACTGCACACCCTGCACATATGGACCGCACGCCACTGATACATACGCACAATTAAACTATTAATAGGAAAAAGAAGAAAAAAAACTATTGAAACATTTGTTCCCATTTTACTATATATATATTAATTTTTCAAAAATAAATAAATAAATAAAATAAAGGAAAAATTAAAAGGTCCGCGTTTTGTTTACAGCCATTTGGTGATGAAAGTTACTGAAATATTGCAATAAATATAATTAATTTATTAATTAAGCATCGTCAAGTCACTCATGCTGTTTAATCAACAATTATGCATTTACTTATTAATCTTTGTCAGCAACCATGCAGTTTTGCCGAATGTGTGACTGAGTGGAATGAATGCTACGAGATGTTTTTCATACTGGACTGCAGAATTATGATAATAAGCCTAATCTATTGAAAAATGTCATTAATTCTTTCGAAATACTAATTAGTCTTTTTGAAAGATTAAGGGATTAATTACTTTTCTTTAACGTTTCAGCTAACTTCGTTGTTAGAATTCAAACATTCAGAAAAATTAACTTTGAAGCATATTCGTTTCATAAATTAAACCCTATGTTTTAGTACATAAGCTGGAATAGCTACACTGGACTTGATGAAATACCTTTCAATGCACAAAATTTTAAAGTGCGTATATTTGATTACTCACTTTATAAGATCATACTGCTCAAAGCGTATTTTTCATTATCACCTTCGGGAGGAAAAGTAAAAAAAAAGTGACTGGTGACCTAATGAAACGCTTTAGAGATGAGCATTTATTTACATTTCGGAAACGCCTGTCCATGGTTGTCACACAGAAGAAAGTTGAACCTTCAAAAAAATTTTCAATGCCTGAAAGTCATCCAATATGAGATATACATCATATCTGTTACAGTAAATCAGAAACGCCGTCTGTTATTCAAAACGAATAGCCTGTCTTGAAAAGTCTTCAGTGAAGGTAGTAAGGCAGTCTTCGTGTTTTATATTTCGTGTTTTTGTTTCGTGTATTATTTCTTTACAGATATTGCTGAAAAAATCACGCAGTATATTGTCAGGAGCTGTATTTTGAGGAATTTTATCTGGTTTAATGAAATTGGTTTGATGACGCAGATAGTACAGTCGACTGTAGAATATCTTAAATGTAAACATGAGCAGTGAGATTACCTTACAACAATAACTAAAGGGAAGCGAGTATTCCCAGAGCTGTCACATCAGATGCGGTTATCACTTTTAAAATAGTAATAATTTGTAATGATTAATTAATACAGGATTTAAAAAAGAACCCGTCATGTTAATGCCAAGTATTTTTAATGTTAAAGTATTTGTGTTTATTATTTGTGTGCGTAAAATATAGTAATAGTTAACTCGTGAAACTATGTTATATTTATTCTTTGAGAACTATGTATTTTGTTTCTAATACAATTTGATAAGTAGCAAATAGTATACTGTAGCACAAAGGTGGCCAACTGGCCAGCCAGTTAGCGAGGTTAAAGCATATGTTGCAATTATTACTGCATATTGTGTGCTTTCCGACGTGCATTTATTTTCATACTTTTGACCGTCTTCAGGATATATTGAAAATGTTAACAATGCCATTGGAAATTAATTTTTGGTGAGCAGGTTGCCTGTTGTCGTGTCTACTGTTTTGATTAATTTGTAAGTGCATTTCTTAGAATTTAAAATTTATGGAAGTGTTTTACAGAAAATTAAATTCAAACTGGCATTTTAAATTTCTTCTGTGTGTAATTTTACATCTGATCTCGACGTTGCACTACCAGCAACATTGTTAAAAACAATTTCAAATAACTCGTGTGTTTATTATTCCAGGAACGGTTCCTAAATATGAAAAATGATTCTGCGGTTCGGGGGCTAAAATACATCTCATACTGAACCTCAGATGTACCACTTCAGCATAGCAGCTGCTGATAACTACAGGTTGTCAACCTGCACAGCAGATTCTGATAACCGCAAAATGGTCACATACCGCAACTGCTTTTAGGAACATTAGGTGAAAAATTCTTTAGGCATCGAATGTCATATTAACAGGAAGATTATTCAAATTCACAATTCAAAGCTTCAAAGGAACTCATTAAAATAGTTGCAATAAGTTCGAAAAGCTCTCTATTGCATAATTAGATAATTGAAAATGTATTGAAAGAGCATTTTTTCAAAATCATAAGCGTGCTTTATGGAGCACGCAATGCTATTCGTTCAATGTCAGCCAGTTCTTTTATAATTGATCTAAAGACTACTTTGTTCCGCCTGAGATCTTGTTACGTGTAAAGTTTCTTTAGGTCTCAGTCATAACGAATGAAATAAACGTCATCCATTTTCCCTAAGTACTTAAGTAAACAATTTGCTCGTAAAATAAAGGTATATTGGGAATAACAATTAGCTTAAACGGAATGTATAACCGAGAGAAAATTCTGAGTAGTTTTTATTATTTCAATGACAACGTGTTCGCGAATGCGCTGATGTGAAGAACTTCTAGAATATCACGTTGAATCCTTAAATTGTACATACGAGGAAGAAAACCGATAATGTCTAACTACAAGGAAGAAACTGTATAACTCCTACATTATTACCTCACAATAAAGAAGGTTATTTCAGCTTAATCTGTCCATGATATACATCACTATTTCATGCTTATCTGTTTTTGAACTTTTATGTCATTTTACTGAGATGTTTGGGTATTTAACTATGACTTTTTGAGATCTAAGGAATTGATGCGTAAATAAAAACTATCCTTTTATTCAACTTTATAATTGCATTCTGCTGTTTAAGCTTAGAAACGTGCCGCCCAGTCTGTATAGTGGTTAGGGTAGCCGCCTGCGATACCAAAGGGCTCGGATCTCGGAGGAAGCATGTTTGTAAGTGTCCGTCTCCATCATAGGAGGCAAAGGTGGCACCACATATTGGTGTCTGTATAATAAAGTCATAACCTCTTCTAGCCTTAGTTGAGGCTCGCCACGAGTTAAAAAAGATTAGATACGTTTTTGAATACTTATTTACTTTTTGCAGTTGCTATACGTATCAAATATGTACGCAATTTTAACGAAATTTTCTTTGAAGTATACCATGAATATTACTTTTGTGCTCCCTCTGTACTGTATTGAAGAAGTGAAGAAATTTTCGGTATTAGCGTTAGCGGTTTTTGTGAGATTTAAAGTGTCTTCTAGGGAAAAAAACTGAAGTACATGAATATATAGATGTATATGAATTTTGAACTTCTTTAAAAGGCTTTTAATTGAAAAAAAACTGCATAAGAAAATTTCAAACGGTGTTTTTTTCAGGTAAGATTTAAGGAACCACTTTATGAAGTATGTCAGAGATACAAGAAGATAGTGGTCGATACAAGAAGATTTTATTACTACGAGTGAGTAACAGAAACTCAATAGAAGGTGCTCTCCGTAAGTCAAATTACAGTTTAAAAGCTCTAGTTCAACAAATCAAATTTATGAGAGACGAGCGCCTAGAATTGCAGCTAACTACCCAGTTAAACAACTATAAATTTATAACTTACTACCTGACTTCGTTCAGATTTCTAGCTCAGGTAATAAAACTCAACTGGCAGCTAAGGCGAGAAAAGAATAATTATAACAACGCCGATTTAAAAAAAAATTGTAAACAAAAAAAAAAAAAAAA
>KK118057.1:156839-182480 GCA_000611955.2 Stegodyphus mimosarum | reverse complement strand
TAAAAAAAAAAAAAAAAAAAAAAGCAAAAATAATATCTGAAAGAATTTAGGTTTTAATAATCACCCAAAAGGGATCGATTAAAAATAAATTAATAAAAATAAACCATATTGAAATTCTGAAATATTGAAGTTTTTTAAAGTTCAATACTTAATATTTTTTCACCTTTAAAAAAGTTCAATACTTAATATTTTTTCAACTTTAAAAAAGTTCAATACTTAATATTTTTTTCAGCTTTAAAAAAGTTCAATACTTAATATTTTTTTCAACTTTTTTAAAGTTCAATACTTAATAGTTTTTTCAACTTTTTTAAGTTTAGTATGAGTTTTAAAGATCAGTAGAGATTATCAATAGCCATGGCCCATGAGCAATAGCAAAACATTTTATAGGATGTTAGATGAATATGGATTTAGACTAAAATGGGAACGTTGGATATCTTCTGTACATTTAAAAAATGAAAAAATATGTAATTCTATGAAAATATTCAATGTTTTGCATTAGATATATCGAATTAAATGCATCTTTATATAAATCAACCATATTAAAAAATAGAATATTAAGAACCGCATCTATTTTTTTGAATAGTTTAGTTTAATTAATAACAAACAGATTAAATATGAAAGAATATCTTGCGTTTTCGCGAATGGCAACAGATTCGAATGAAAAAATGAAACAACGCAAAATCGTGTTCCCAGACAAATGACTCTTTTGGGCTAATAATCATACTTTCGTACCCTGTAAATAGAATTAAGATAGCAATATACGTTGTTTAGTATAGTTAAATGGTGTTCGGAATCAAATGATCAATAAGAATTTCTGATTTATTGAAATGAAATAATTCTTCAGTATTCAAAGTGAATTAATAATTACTCAATACTCAATTTGAATTATCAAATATGAACTGGTCGAGACTATGTTTGCATTGATGCTCGAATCTTTCCGTAATTTATAATTTCACAATCTCAAATTTCGAATTTTCTACCCCAGAGTGGTATTGGACATGATAAAACAGCTTCTGTTGATTTCGTTCTGTTGAAATAAAGAAAATAAACGTATATATAATTCGTGTAAACGTTTTAACTGATAGCAATAATAACTTCCTCGAGCGTGCTAAGAGTTGGTGCTTGTTAAGGAAATGGGAATGTAAAATTTATTAACTATTTCTGCATTAATTTCAAACTTAACAACCTCTCAAAGATGGCAAAACATTTCATATACGATGCATTGCTTTCTCTGCTGTCCTTGCGAAGTTTTAAGAATTAAATTATTGTGGTTTTAGTACATTTTACGCGTCTTCTGTGATTTTTTATTTTACTTTTATTATAGGAGTCCCTGCATTTGGATTTTAACACAAAGTTCCTCATAATGATTTCAGATTACCATACGCAGTAAAGGTAAGGCTTGTCTTTTGACTTTATAACCTCATAGCTTAAACTGTGTTGATAAGTTCCTGCATATAAAGCTCCGTTATGTAAGGCTATTTATTAATCCAACAAATTATCGCATTTTGAAATATAGCTCAACTTAAATTATAACCAAATTAAAATTTTATTGCTATGAGTGAGCAACAGAAACTGAAGAGAAGGTGCTCTCCGCAGGTCAAATGTACAATTTAAAAGCTCTAGTTCAACAAATCAAATTTATAAGACACGAGCTCCTAGAATTGCAACTAACTACCCAGTTAAACAACTATAAATTTATAACCTACTACCTACCATCTAAGACTTCATTCACATTTCTAGTTCAGGTAATAAAACTCAACTGGCAGCTAAGGCGAGAAAAGAGTAATTATAACAACTTATTTAGATGCATGCGAGTTCAAAATAATTACCAGATGCATTTAACGAATAGTATTTACAATTGCTGCTAAAACTTATCCCCTTTCCCCTATTAGCTAATTTACGTCTTTTGGAATGAGTTGTGCATACAAAATCGAAAGGAACATGAAAAAATTAAAATCAAAATTAATTGGTTAAGAACTCTTGAAACAAATGTTAAAATTGTATGCCTTTATTCATTTAACCTTTTAATTCTATGTGTTAATTATCTTTTCTTTCACAGTATTTATTATTTAACTTCAAATATTAAGTGATTAATTTACTACAGACGTATTGAAAATACTTGAATGCTACCGTTGTTTCCCTACTACTAAAACTTTGTTTACGCACTTTTCTGTGTCAAAACCAGTTATGGTTCATGGAGTACAAAGTAGTAAGTTGCATTATCCGGTGCATAATTTGCTCAAGTTGATGTAATACACGAAGTAGTTTCGAATCAATGAACAGCTAGCACTGACTTCTGCTATTTGCATTCAGTGCCGTAGTAAACTTTTGGGGAAGAGCTTCGTAAACAAAAGTACTTCTTACGCAATGGAAAAACTCATTCATGAATGAATTTGAACGACAGTAATGCTTGAATGGTGGATACGCAGAGATTAAAAGGTTGCAATAATAACTGAACTTGAATTTCCTTTACTATTTTTTTTTCCTAATTATGAATCCACACAAGAAGGAAGTTATCCGAGTACTTTCTTTAAGTGCTAATATGCGCCACTTAAATAGTTCGAATAACGGTTTAAATTTATTTAGACATAAACCACAACATTAAATAACAAAGGTGCACTAAATAGCATAAATTAATGTATTATGGTGTTTTACTTCGTGGAACTGTATACAGACTATCAAACTTTTCGGAGCGGAAAACGAGAAAAATCAATTCGAGACATCGTGGATTTTCGAGCCATGGACCTTTCAGTTATGAACTAGGTATATTACACTATTTACGCTACCGCATCACATAGGGGTAATATAAGGTAGTGCGGAACTGCCTTATATTTCATAAGAGTAAATATATCATACAATATTGCTGGAGAAGGAATAGTCATTATGGAATGCTAAGGGAAAACTGCAGTGTGATTATAAATGATTCTGTGGGTTTTAAAACACTGTATTAAAAAATTAAACATGGATTAATGAATAATACATAAAAATAAACGTTAAGTAGCCAACAGTTTTGTTCACATAAATTTTTAATGTGGCTTCTCTGGGTCATACAACACACATCAATGCAGTATTTCAGTTCAATCCACATTTGCGCTACTAACGGTCATGAACGCAATAGTAAAACGATCCTTGAGCTTGACCAAAATTTCCCGCAGTGAGGGCATGTAAACAGAACCTTTAAAATACCGCAAAGAAAGAAATCACAAACTATAAGGTCTGGAGACCGCGGAGTCCATGGGAACAGTGTTAAGTCATCTTCAGGGCATTGCCTAAGCCAGCGATGTGCGAGTTCTTTGTTGAGGTAATAACGCGAATTTTAAAACTGAAATATAAACTTGGATAATTAAAGTTTATTTATTTGTGTCTGTCACTATTCCTGTGTATAGAATGTTATAAAATAGTGTTTTAAAGCCCGATGAATTATTTAAAATCACCTTATACATCTTCCAAAACATGTAATAATAATGACATTGATTGCAGTATGAGACAAAATTTATTTCCGAAATAGCTATATTTTTTAAAATAATATTAGCTGTTTCTACTGCTGTGGAAAGGAGAAATTTTCTAGCTTTATAAAATCATATTTTAAGAAATATAGCGTTTGAATCTCTATTAAATGGATTTACTTTACTATCCGCTCGACGGAATATCCATGTGAATGATGAAAAAATGTTTTACAAAATTATTAAACATTAAGTATTATAAAACCTTGATTTAGATTTGCAGGAAAAAAATTCGTTTAAATAAATAAATAGTTTGAAAACAATAAACAAGTAGCTTTATCAATAGCTATAAACAGTCTCAGGGCAGAAGTTTTCGAAGGTGTTCAAGTCCAAGGGTTTTGAACAACAGTATTTATTTCTGCAGCTTTTCTGTGCGATGTCTGGTGGACAGGTGAACTGCTTAAACAATCAACGGTTTTTGTCTATTGCTTTTTTAAGTATAAAATTTGTGAACAAGCTTTAATAAATAAAAAATTACGAGCCAGTCATTGCCCTGGTAAATGCCTTTTTTTCTAAATTAAAAAAAAGGAAGCAAATTTAAGCAATAAAATTTTTAGTTAAAAAGTTTGAAAAACAATTGAATGATAATTCGGTACCTAAGGAAAACTTTCACAAAACTGTCAGTAATCGAAAACGCGTGATAGTGCCAATGACTAATTTGGAGTAGACAAGGGCAGTGGAATCTGCACAAAAGTGTACATGCTAAGTTTAACACATGGACATTTAATACGTTTTAAGCAAACTTTAGTAATAAAACATATCTACATCACAGTCAACTTTAATTCAAAATTTCCACAAGGCATCCCGACTTAAAAGCATAGTTTTAGAATCTTAATTCAATGAATAAAATATTGTTCAACAATATTCAATCAATATGTCAATTTCAGCAATTTAAGAAACTAAATTTCTTCATAACTTAGCTATTAGTGTAACATAACTAATCCAAAAACTATTAATTTATATATTTTATTTTAATAGTATTTTAAATATTTATTATAAGAAATTATTATGAAAACTGAAACATTCTAGAAGTACTTTATAAATTGTAGTACATAAATTTGTATTGATTTTTTTAGTTTTTTAAAAAAAAATCCCTATCATTGTTAGCGAGTATTCCACGTTCCACTTGTCTTCTTCTCCTATAGCAAAAGTCTGTAGTATATAATCCTATCGCTAGCTGACGTAAACTGTCAGAAGTTCTGAATCTTCTCTAATTTTCAGCACCTTTAGCTGGGTAAACATTGCAAATTCGCTCCGTAACTTTATTGGTCTTGATGGGATCATAATGTAGTCGTCTTAAAACTTAAGTTAGAAAGCATTTAACAACAAAATGTGCAGCGAAATTATGGAAATGCGTATTTATAATTTGATTATATATAATTTGCTATGGTTTTATTTGAAATACAACAAGGTAGTTGCTGTTAATATATTTATGATAATCCAAATTCTATTTTAAAAAATATTAACTTACTTTTTTACTATCGCAGTCAGATGTTACAGCCATATCATGTGCTTGATTTCTTACTACGAAGATAACCTTGACAGCATTTCGAACTCATAGTCGAGAAAATTCTGATTCAGTGAAGATATGCTACGTTTCGTAAATAAAAAGAAGCGTTCAAAACTTAATTCTAATGAGATACTTCTGAGAGTTCACGTGTACGTAGATCGTTTCAAAGCCGTCGAATGAAAATAAAATGAATTGGAATATCTGCGGGATACCACATTTCTGCTAATACAAGAAGAGAAAAAATTATAATGGTGCAATCTCAGCAGTTTTCTAAGTCTTAACGACACTTCTGAAATTTCGAGCATTTCAACTAAAATATTCGTGAGGATTTTCAGAAAGGATTTGAGAAAGTCACTTTAGTATTTCTGTAAACAGAAATCGAATGCAATGTCTGAATTACAGTATGATAATTGTATGCGATAATTTCCAATGTATCATAATTGCGTAAAACTCTATGGTCAGCCTCTGAAAATGATATACCTGATAAATCAACACTTTTCAGTCAAATTCAAAACTAACATTTGCAAAACTAGTTATTTCCTCTGTAAAAATTATAAAAATGACTTCTTGCAATTCTAGCTATAATATATATGGTAAATGTCTAGTATAACACAAGTATTTTAAATGCTTATTTGTTCATAATAGCGCAAGTTCTCCAAAAAGTGCTAGGTAGTGACTAAAATTTTTCTGTCCCCTTAAAGCCTAAAATATTATAAAGTATTACCTTTACAAGTATTAACATCATACTATTAGCAGATATTCTGCTTCTGTATAAGGCTAGTAGAAAATCTTCTCAAAATCTGAAGGGCAAATTTCTTTTAAACTTATTAAAAAACAAAAATCTGACATTTCTTTCCCATTTTTTACACTTTTCGTTCACTTAAATTTATTTTTTCTTTAGTTAATCAGAAAAAGGACATGCTGCGCCTTTGTGCAGAAACGGAAATCAAAGTTTCGATAAAAAAAAGAGGGATGAATGTCGAAAGATATAATTTTTTATCTGAGTCTTACCAAAATGAAAAGATACTAGACTATTTTTAAATGCAGAATAGATTTTTGAGGGGATTGGCGATTGTTAAAATTAATTGTTTTTAATCATGGTAAACACTACCTTTTTGCCAAATTGTACTCAAATTATACCAAATTTTAAGAGATTTTTCCCCTATACTTTTCATAAGATTCCTGCTTATACACAGAAGCAATTTCCTGTTTATGCAAACTTTTAATTAACCGTGAAAAGACGAAACAAAAATTCTTTTAATTTTAATTCTTCAAAATAAGTTTTTGAATTAATAAATTCTGATTGGAAAAATAAAATATTAAAATTTCAATTAGAAAATCTTTTACAGTTTGATTCCCATAAATTTGAATGAAGTGATGGCAAAAAATAGATAAATAAATAAATAAAACTCATATCCACTAAAAAGCTCATAAACGTTTATTCAAATATGTTTCTCTTCTTCATGAGTGATTGTTAATTATATATTTTTAATAAGCTGGTAATATTAAGGCTTTCTCAGTTACACGGTGATGTATATAGTTCCGCAGATTATGCTTTCACCTTTTTACATTAGCTTTAACTCAGAAAGCCTAAAATAGACTTTAAATAGCTTTTACTAAGCACAAAGTTAAAATTTATTTTTCATTATAATATGACTTTATTTGCGTTAAAGTATTTCTTTTCAGCAAAACTGAAAGAGTGCGCTACGTAAAATGAATCTTTACAGAAATTTATTACTTACGGAAAGAAAAAAATACGTAAGAAAACTAAGCGAGAATTGTATACCCGTTTTCCGAAAGATTTTAAGGGCAAATAAATATTAGTTACGTTTATGAAACGTTTCACAGGTAATAAATGACGAACGACCTGCTGTATTTATACGGGAAGGAAAAATCATCGTCAAGTACACAAAATCTCACCTCAAACTTAACAAAACTGTATGTTTCACATCTAATTCAACTTCGAGAAATATGTGGATAACAGAAATAGCATTTCCAACCAACAATAACTTTTAGAATTGAAAAATAAATAGTTAATAAATAAAAAAACTCTTTAGAAAACAGAAAAAAGGAACCCTGCGAAATAAGAGTATTAAAATAAACAAAGCCACAAAGCGAAAATCAGAATAGTGTATAAATATTAATTTCTTCTGTTATCGCCCATAAATCTGAATCAAAATGAATACGATATCAGTACTCACAACTTTTCTCTCTTCAGCTAGAGGAGAACTCCGAGTTGCGTCAGCGAAGATGCTCCGACAGCGTTTCAACGTTAAAGAGCGCAAGTTTCGATTTGACAGTACTAACTTCTCGCGAGAACTTTATAAACCGGCAAGCGGCGCAGTAATTGCCAATCTGAGCATTGACCGTGAAGTCTTATCCACCGGTCTGAACCGTTTTCACGTACAATCGCGTCCGGTTTTTCCTTCCTTAGTTTATCGCGCCTTCTTTCTTATTTTCATTTTTATCACCATCAGATGCGAGTAAATTCCTCGCATTTCCCTATCCTACATCATTAAGCTATCGCTTGTCCAGCTGGAAGATGGACTAATCGGAGTACTAGCAAGAGTGGATATCTTTCTAATCTATTGTTTTTAAAAATTTTTTCCAAAATATTCCTCCCTCCCATCGAAAAAAAGGATCATTTGACCTATGTTAATAGTTATTATCCTTCAAAAATGACATTCTCGAATTTCGTACAGGGAAAATTTATGCATCATTTAGTCAATCATTTACGGCTTCCGACTCAATTATTTACAGTTTTGAAATAGACTGTTTGGTAGGGCTTACTTCTTTTCCTTATTTTGACGAATTATGATTTTCAATTATTTTGAGATCACATTTTAAAGAAGCGTGAGTATGGCTAAAATTCGACATCAGAATTGCAGCAACATTAATAACTGTATAAACTAAAACCTCTTAATACACCGAATAATTCAAAAATTTTCTTAATTTAGAAGATTTAAGTTTATAATACTCCCTACTTCGTCCACTAAAAGAAACTTTATTAACTCTGAAATCTGAAGTGCGTAACATTGTATATATTTTACTCACAGTAAACCATTAACCATCAAAATAAAAAATCTAATGTTTTGAAATTGCTTGCTAGATTTAATGGAAAGATGTCGAACTTTGGTTAGTAATAAGTAATGAAAATTAATCAGAGTCACTAATTTCCTTTTGGAATAACTTCCCGAATTTTACACTCAAAAGTAGAAAACTTTTTATATTTAACTTAGTTGAATATTTTACTAACTGGAGTTTTGTTCTACGGGAACTTCTTGCTAAGTTAAGTTAGATTTTATATTTAAAGATCTCTCCTACTCATAATATTGAAACAGTTTTTATAAAATTCTGTATCTTTTATTAAGAATCTTTGTAACTCAAAGCAAAACAGAGGTACAGCTTATATTTAACAAAACACGTCTTGGATCAATATTAAATTAAAAAACGTCCGTGTCCCCCCTTTTCGAACTCCCTGTGTAGGTACCATATATTAGACCGAACATAAGATGACCTGACATAAAAGGTAATTTCTCATTTTTGATATTTTACGAGGGAAGAAATGCTTACATATAATACGCCCTCCAAAGACATGAGTCTGATACATAGTGTACTGCAAGAAGTTTAATTAAACAGTCTGCTTACAGTCTTGAAACAAAACTAAATCAATAAGTAGTCTTTTAGCGTAAAGTTAAGGGGAAAAACGACAGATTACCTTCACGTATTTTTTGATACTTTCGTCTGTATACTGGCTTACAATAGGAGATATTCCCCCCCTCGCTCTTACCCAGTACCTTAGAGATTCCCGTATAGGGCTTAACCTTCGCGAAATCCGCAGTTAAATATATCCTCCAGATGAGGTGAATTTGCCGGGAAAGTAGTTTGGAGCACTTTGTCTCTTGAAAGCAGATCGGACGCTTGGGAGCTAGTCAGGTGATTTCCTTCGACGAATCCTGAGATACGGGTTTATTTGCAAACTATACACAAGAACCATTCAAAATGCATGAAAAATTATATTCCTATAATACGTTTATTATAATCCTATAATAGTTTACTATAATCCCATGTGATGGAGACAAGAGAAAGTCTTTCAGAGTCATAAATTTGAATAAACACAATTTTCAACAGAAAATTGTCACGTCATTAGTTATCGTGGTCCCATGGATTTCAGTGAAACAAATGAGCAGCATAAGGTCTAATAAGTATATGCTCCTCCAGAATCTCATAGGTCAGGATGTCAGAGAAGTTTGAGGGGTTGTTCCTTAGTGATATGTTGAAGACATTTTCATTTATCTGGTGGTGGATTTTTTAATGGATTCCATCTTCAGATACGGATGCAGGTTTCTATTGCGAATGAAATAGGGAGCGTTTGTAATGATCCTTAGAGCCTTGTTTTGGAGAACCTGATGTTTTTAATGTCCTTATCGCTGGCGTTGGCCCAGGCGAGGGAAGCATATGTAACAATAGATCTTATGATCGAGAAGAATAGTCTCCTCTTCAGATTTAACGTGAATCTATCAATTTTGAGCCGCGGGAAAAGCCTGACCATCATGCTATAAGCCTTTCCCCCACACACGTTAGTTATGTGGTTGGACCGGGTAAGTCCTAATTTAGGGTACCCCTCTAAATTATTAGCAGCATTGGTTCTGGATTTCGAAGAGAACCTAGATTCCGAAGCGCGTTAGTTCTTTCTTAATAGCGTCTCTTTTGCAGAATTTTCTGATTAGGAAAATTATTGACTTCTCAGGTTGGATGCTAATTTTCCACTTGCTGAACCAGCGCTCGATGATAAGGATTTTTTGCTGAATTTTGACCAGTGCATGCTTTGGATTCCTGGACTTCGAAATTATCGCGATATCATCAGCGCAGCGGGCAATTAGTCAGTTGATATCCTCATTAAAATTAGAAAATCATTTACATAGATATAAAATATTGGTCCCACGACTGACCCTTGGGGAATTCCTGCTAAGTTATTTTTCACACTGGAAAGTGCTTTCCTATGTCTAACTGTGAAGGTACGATTATCCAACAAAGATTTGATCATCAGTACCAGATGTCTATACAGGTCTAATTTGATTAGCTTGTAGACAAGACCTGGAAGCCAGACGCGGTCAAATGCCTCATTTTATTATGTATAGCACAGCCGATGAATTCGGTGAGACGAACAAGCTGAGAGCTCGTAGAGCCTTTACGAAAGCATGCCGATGGTCTGCGAGGCATTGAAGATCGCTTTTTATTCTTTTGTAAATTAATCTTTCCAGAATCTTGCTTAGCGATGAAACAGGCATGGCCTGTAGTTTGAAGGGTTGTCATGCGATTTGACGGTTTTGGGAATCATGAAAAGTTTCGCATATTTCCGGTCATGAGCAAAATAATGATTGCTAAGCACGCATTGAGAATACTCGCTAACTTAGAGATCATCTTGAACGGCATTTTTTTCAACATAAGGTTATTAAGTTCATCATATCCAGGGGCTTTTCTGAATTTGAAAGACCTAATAATGCTATTTACCACATGCGGAGAAGCGAAGTTTGGAATGTTCATCACACTGGGTGAATTAAGCCAATTTGCAATAAATTTCTTGACTCCTGGTCCGAACCACTGTCTGATGGAAAGCTGTTAGGACTGAATTGATGAGAGAGATGTTCAACAAAAAGTTCAGATTTTTCTTCGTCCGTATAGATGAAGCCATTAGCACTTTTTATGGGATTGCTGCAGGAACTGGTGCATTTCAGCTACTTAACATACTTCCAGATGGAACCACCGTTAAGGTTAATTTTCTCAATATTGTCTTTTCATGTACTAGTCCTGTGCAATTGAATTAAATGCTTAATACGTCGATTAAGCCTATTGATATCGGTTTTGAGCGCCGGATCCTATGTATGATTAAAAACCTTCCGCAGCCGATTTCTGGAGGTGATGATTTTTCTGATGCTGAGGGAAGCTGATGATCTAGCTGATTACGGTCTATATTTCTAGAAGCTTGTGTTTGGACATTTTTGAGGAAATAAGTAAACTTCTCGACAGCGCAGTCTGTATCCCTATTAGTTCCATTACTGAATCTGGAAGTCATTAGGAGATTGTGGCAAAGGTCCCAGTCCGTAGCCTGCACTAGAGGCGTATCCTTTGGCATGCGCACTCCAAGATAGGCTAATACGAACACGTGATCGGAGGACAAATAATTTATTACTGATAATGCCATTGGCGCATTGGATGTTGAGATAAAGAAGTCCAGAATATCTTGCCTTCACGCATTATTTAAATGTTAGGCTGTTCTTATAAGGTATGCTAAGTAATAAGGATGTTTTAAAGGAAGGGGAAGAAAATAGAAATTTTTCTTCTAAATGGCAGGCTCTAGCCGTTTATAGGCTCTGGCCACTACTAAGGCCAGAAACGGTGGTCTTTTTATTATGGAGGCACCTAACAGATGGACCACCGTTGCCTCTTATGAAGAGACAGGCAAACTGCATTCATGCCTTCTCCGGGACTCGAGCCTGGGCCCTTCGGTATGACAGAGTTACTAACGATTTTCCCGTCTGGGCGGAGAAAATAAAATCTTATATTGGAATTACCATTCGTTACAATACCATTTATTTACATATGGCGTGTGAACGCGTAAATGTATGTATGAATAAAAAATGTCCAAAAATCAATGAATGTCTGAATTTAGTGCCTCGAGTTTTCTAATAATTTTAACACAAACACTTAAAAGGATAGGAAAAAAGATGACCATACACATAGACATTTTTTGGTACCTTATTTATTTGCAAACAAAGCATTTACGGCTTATCGGAACGAGGAAGTTGGAAGAAAAATAAAGTGAGCATGTGACAAAGTAAGTATGAAAATTTATATACTCACAATCATAGTATATACAAATGAAAGCAGAAGGTGTTAGTTACTTATTTTAGTTTTTTAATGAGCTACCTCCATATAACACAAAACACTGAAGAGATAATTTATCGTTTTTGGTAATTGGGTATTGTTTATTTATTTATCATGTGCTCCTGTTACCTGGAAAGCCCCTTGGAAGACTTTGTAAGGAAAAATAGCTCGTATCCCAGTTACACATAGAGAAAACGCCGATGCAGCCAGCCCGTTCGCTGGGACTTGAACCCCAGACCGAACTACCAGTGTTCAGCGGCTTCTGTCTCTCGACCGCTAGTGGGCTTACTTGTATGTTAATCCGTGCTCTCCAATGCATCCCCAAAAATACCACCCCTGACTAATTTCTACAAGCGAACGGCAAATGTAGAAGCTGTGCCTGATTTTTCTAGAAAAATCCGCTTTTTTCTCCTTGTTATTCTCTTTGTCTCTCTTTTTCTGACAAAGGGAGCGTGTGAATGGCTACCTTTTTATTTTAACGTCAACTTTAGGCCAGTTAGAGCAAACGTATATGTATAATCGTTATTTTTTGCTAATCCTTTTCTCTCGGCAAGTTACAATGTGTGTTCATCCGGTAATAGTTTTTACTGCATTTTGACGCATGCATTCATTAGGTTTGCCGAGAAAATGAAGTAGGAACAATTTACTACTTAAATGCATGCGGTATTCTGGCAAAACTTTGCGAGCATTAAAATTCTTCGCAATGAAGTCAGGTACACGACGGAAATGGTTCAATAACAGCCGACAAAGTGTTAAGTAAGTGAATACGAATTGGTTAGAGAAAAATCGTTGCCTTATTTAGCAGAGTTCATGAAGAAAGAACCAAGTTGGAGAGAATAACCAGCTAATGCAATTTTGAATGCAATTGCCAAACAATGCCTGCCAAAAATAAAATAAATAAATCATGAATCTGCTCATTTAGAAGCACGTAATTGAAGAAAATTTAATTGCTAATGGTCAATAGCAGCGATTCTTAACCGCTGGTACGCAAGAGAAAAATAGGTGGTACGCAAAGAAACAAAGTATTTTTAACTATTAAATTCAAAAGTTAAATACCCGAACATTCTGTTTAAGTTTTTTCTCTAACACTCGTAAATTTATACGATCTGAGCTTTGTTCAAGGTCAGCAGCTGTTCATAGACTTTAGCAAAATGATCGGTTTTTATTTTCAGGAATATTCTTTTAGCCATGGATATAATTTGTCATCAATAATGTTTTTAAAAGTAATAATATAAATGGATATTGTATTTAATAGGAAATAAAAATAAGTTCCTATAACACGATAATAGTATCTCGTTAATTCTTTCAGGAGTTGATCGATTTATTAGCATGTCAACACTTTATGTCACCACCATTTCCGGGCTCATATTGCTCTATTTTCAATTAGAATCATATTTTTATGTCAATTTGCTGTCCCTAACAGCAGGTATTTTGTCTTCTTGTTGCTTTGTGTTCCTTATATTTCCATGCGATTTCAAAATATCGTCGTTTCGTTTTGAAGACCTCGTAATGCATTGTGCATTTAAATAGCTGTGAAAAACTAATAAAACAAATCTAGATTTTCAAACGGAAAACTTAGCTAGAATTGACTAAGCGGAAAAGTAATGATTCATTATTATCGAATCTATAAGAATTTCAATAATATTCCAAAGAAAACAAAAATTGTTTGTAGAAAATATAATGAAAGTTATTTATCATTAGGTTTACTTGGAATGGAGATGAAATGTTCAAACCTAACCCCAACGTCTTGTTTGCGATGAACTATCATCTGATCAAAGTATGAAAACCGTCGTTTCTCAAGAGATATCTTGAATCTAAACATACCAGTTTAAAGGATAAATCTGAAGAATATTTTAAGAGGAAATTATCGGAGTTCAAAAATAGTAAACAAGTAATGAAAGGTTATGATACTTCAAGTGAAAAAGCTTTGGAAGCTACACCTAGTAAGCCTAAGAATTGCCAAGACTAGGCAGTCTCACACTATTGGAGAAAATCGTATATTAACAGTATGAACAGGATGAAAACAGGATGTAACAAGATGAAAGTACTGATGTAACGAACATTGTTCAATTATTAGTTTACATACGTTTCGAAGAAGATAAACGAATTGCCGAAGAGTATTTATTTGTGTATTCTTCATGATAGAGCAACTGCAAATGAAATTTTCATAGTAACTGACAATTTTATGTCTGAGAATGATATTCTTTGGAATAAGTGCATTGCCGTATGCAATGATGCAGCTCGGGCTTTAATAGAAAAACATTCTGGTGTTATTTCATAAATAAAGAAAGTCGCACCCGAAACTAAATTTAATCACTGTTCCATTCATCGTGAAGCTTTAGTAGTCAAAACAATCCTCGAGAACCTGAAAATCGTTTTGAATCAAGCTGTGAAAATCTCTAATTTTATTAAAAGCCTAATTTTAAATTCAAGAATACTTACTCTTTTATGCCAAGAGACGGGCAGTGAACATGAAACGCTTTTTTTACATTCCGAAGTAAGGTTGTTATCGAGAAGCAAAATTTTAAATCGTCTTTTTGAACTTAGAACAGAAATTCAAGTTTTCCTCTGTGATTCAAAATTTGAATTGCAAAGAGTTTTTTTTTTCCGTGAATTTTGGTTAATGCGTTTAGCATATTTAGCTTATATGTTTGGGGAGTTAAATAAATTACATTTAGGATTAGAAGAACAAAGTGCCATTTGTTTTTCATTAGAGATAAAATAAATGCAATGATAACAAAATTCGAGGTAATAATCAAAGAATTGGATAATAACATTTTAAGCTTTTTACCACTTTTAGAAAGTTTTCTAACCGAAAATAATTAAAAAATTTAAAGGCGAATTAGTATCCGATATTAAAAATCATTGTTTTTTTATTGATATATAATTTCAACATGTTTCAACATTTTCGCGAAGGTTATGAAAAAAGAAAATTGGATTAGAAATCCATTTTGTTCGAATGCATCTTAAATTTTTATCTCGTGAAGAAGAAGAATTGATAGAAAAAATTTCTTCTGATCGAACTCTAACTAAGATTTCAAAAATAACACACTTGTTAACGTTTGGCTGAACCGAAAGAAAAAATTGAAAGTCATTTCAAATAAAGCTATTAAATTTGGCTCTTTGCTCAATAATAAACAGTATGTTGCTCTCCTCATGCTACAGTTGGCGAAAGCTTTCGACAGCGTCTGTCATGAGGGGCTATTTCTAAATTCATCTCCTGTCATTTTGAGAGAACTGCTTCTTACGATTCATTCATTCATCACTAACAGAACATTCAGTGTTTGTGTTAGTGGTACAAACTCCACCGAAAGATTTATTTTAAGTGGTATTCCTCAAGGCTCGGTCCTAGGACCGATTTTATATCTGTTTTATGCTGCAAATTTCCCACGAATTCAGCAATATAATTCCATTTTAACCTGCTAATGCGGATGACACCGCCTTAACGGTGAAATCCGCAAATGTGAATCACGCTGTCGAAAAACTTCAAAGCTTCATTTCTCACATTCAAAAATCATGTACACAGTAGGAAGTTCAAACCAACGCGTCTAAATCACAACTTCTGATTATTCGGAAACGAAAAAAGAACGTTCCGTTCAAAAAAGGACTTACGTTTTTCAATGAACCTGTTCCTGTCGTCTCTAAGCAAAATACCTTGGAATATTGTTTAAAGATCGCCTCACATGGACTCACCACGTTAATACGTACGAGACAGGGCTTTCGAAATCATTAAATGTCTTTATCCCATCATTGGAAAACACCCTTCACTAGATTTGGCTAAAAAGAGACAAGTTTATCTTATTGTTACTAGGCCACTAATAACCTTTGCTTGGGTGTCGCGGAGAAAACAGTGCAAGGCGAAAACGTCGTGGTACAAAACATCGCGAGAGAAAATAAAGCAAAGAGAAAACGTCGCAGTTCTAAAACATCGTGGTACAAAACATCGTCTTCGAAAATAAAGCGGTAAAGTGAAAATAAAGGATAATTTTCACTTTCATATTTTTTATTAACTAATAAATATTTGCTGAAAATGCAAAATGGAAACTTAAGCATAGAAAATCAACACAACTTATAGCACTTAATTTTAAACTGGCATAGTTAACTAACAAAAGTCATTAATAGATTAATTTTTTGAGAAGTTTTACTGGTAATTTTTCATGAAAAGTAAAACCTAAAAAAGAATAGAAAAAGAAAGATAAGTAACTGCATCAACTTATCTATAAAAATATGCTTAGTTAATTATATTATTTTCTTCCCTTTTGTTAATCTGATACTCTTATAATGAAAATTATTTCTTGTTTTGTTTAAATTTCTTGTTTTTTAAAAATTTATTAGTTAATAAAAAATATGAAAGTAAAACTTATCCTTCTTTCCACCTTGCTCTCATAAATCATTATGCGAATATCCATTAACAATTATTAAAGCTTGAAAAACGCATGTCTATGATGTTACCGTTATGCGATGATTTGTGGGTACTTTATTTTTTACCGCCATATTTTCGACGACGATGTTTTTAAACGGAGAAGTTTTTGAACCGCATTTTTTTCGACGACGATATTTTGTACCACGATGTTTTAGAACTGCGATGTTTTCCCTTTGCTTTATTTTCTCCCACGATATTTTCGCCTTGCGTTGTTTTCTTCGCGATGTTTTCGGCTGTAACCCAATGCTTCACCGGTCTGGACGACAATTACTAACCAGGAGCTTAATAAATTACAAGTGGTGCAGAACAGACACCTGCGTGTCATCACAGGTGCCCAGTATTTTGTAAGTGTCTTCATGATGACCTCAAAGTAGAACCCCTTGCGAAGTTCATACACAGGATTAATAAGTAATTCTATCAGGACGCATAAGATTGCAACATTATGAATCATTTGTGCCCTTACAAAGCTTTTTCATTAAACGAAAACCAAAATATCTTACATAGAGGATTCAAAATTGTGCAAGCATTCTAAATCATTTTCCTAATTTTTGTAGGACTTTCTGCTATTTTAGCATGGCATATACTTGTGAATATTATGTAAACAATGGTCTCTTTTCTAGGGAAAATATTTATTTTATGTTTTATGCACTAAAATGTGTTTTTCACATTCCTCACGTGAAAAAGGAGTCACCAACTTTCATCCTGTTCTCTGGCACTCATGCATTTTTGTACTTGCATCGTTCCTTGAAGCACGTATGTTAAGATAGCCGGCATACAGTTTGCATACTTAGCAAACTAGACGCGGCAAATGGAACTGCCTATTTAATTTTTATTGCCTTTTTGCATAACCTATTTCTGTGAACAAAAATTTTCTTCCATGCTATATTTGAAAAATTAATACAGAACAAAATTAAAAGTGGATCCTAATTTACGGTTACAACTAACAAGGGGGCATTCCCTACTCGCCATCACAGATTTCGCTCAAATTTATAGGGCATGCAGACATTGGCTAGAAATGATAGTACCCGAAGTGGGAACTCCAGATGGCCAAGCGTTTAAAAAATGAAAATTTTGACGCTACTCTCGCACCGTATAAGCCATTTACGTTAGGGCGTTTGCCAAGCAGCGGTTGGCACGGTGGTAAAAGCTCGGAGTAGTAATACGATTATCGTGGGGTTCGACTCCCCGTGTGGAGACTTTTTTTTTCTTTTTCTCAATTTTTATATTATTCTTTTGCCAGTTAAGCAAAGAGGTGAATATTTTATTTTATTTATTTATTTATACTCAAAAGGCATAGAAAAGGTAAAAATTTCGGACTTTCCAACAAGGAAGTGTAATTAAAGAGCGTACGAAAGGACTTTGTACGTGAAAATTCAAAACTTTATTTGTCGACATTCGATGATTACATGTGTCGGGATGCTATTTGTTCTCTAGTTCGTACGTTAAGAGACTTAACTTGTACAAGAGAACAAATTTCTTCTGCTGGTTGACTCGCGGGGAGGACAAACAAATCCGCAATTATACGACGAACTCAAGATGAAGAACCGAAGGATTGCCAACGTGTAATATCAAAGTAATTCCCCCTAAATGTACCCCACTGGTGCAAGCCTGCGATGCATATTTTTATCGTCAGGTGAAAACCTTTATTAAAAAAATAGAAAATTGTTCTTATCTCATCGAGCAAGAAAAAGAAGTTACTTCCCGAGAAGACTGCATAAAAATACATTCGATTGTTCATCATCAGTTATCCGCCCCAATATTCGGTAACATGTTAACGTTACGCGTGGTTCGCTACTAAATTTTGCGATGAGAGAGAATGCTTTATGAATGTCGATCAAGTATGTTATTCTATGGAGACGTTGAAACAACGATATTATTGTAAAAAGGCGGCTTTATAACGTGTGCTAGATGCAGAAATAATTATTGTTTCCCCTGTTTTTGCGATAAATATAATCTCGACACATGTAATCATCGAATGTCGACAAATAAAATTTTGAATTTTTATGTATAAAGTCTTTTCGTATGCTCTTTAATTACACTCCCTTGTTGAAAAGTCCGAAATTTTTACATTTTCTATGCCTTTTGAGTATAAATAAATAAATAACATAAAATATTCACCTCTTTGCTTAGTTGGAAAAAGAATAATATAAAAATCAAGAAAAAGAAAAAAAAAGTCTCCACACGGGGAGTCGAACCCACGACCATCGCATTACTACTCCGAGCTCTTACCGCCATGCCAACCGCTGCTTGGCAAACACTGTAACATAAATGGCTTATACGGTGCGAGAGCAGCGTCAGAATTTTTATTTTCTAAACGCTTGACTATCTGGTGTTTCCACTTCAGGTACTTTCATTTCTAGTCAAGTCCTGCATGCCCAGTAAATTTGAGCGAAATCGGTGATGACGAGTGCGGAATGCCCCCTTGTAAGTGAAATAAGACCAGGCATGAAGAAATTGACCTCTCTTAAACAGGCCCAAATTTCGCCCTAAATTTTAGAATTAAATTATAACTTTAATTTTAGTAATTAAAATGGTAACCAATTTTTAATCTAATATTTTTTTATATTTGCATATTTAATAGAAATAGGCATTAGGCTGGGCAAATGACAATATATATATGTGATGTGCCATGATGATGTGATGTAGTCGTAGCTCAAAGAAACAAACGATGATAACAAAAAGAATCCATTTATTATTTTTCTTGAAAAACAGCTGTATTAAAATTTACATCTTCGGAGAACAATTAATAGCTTTTTGTACTGATGTTTACTCCATCATTACATTAATGAAAAGACCGCCCGATGTTCCTTTGCGAGTCCTTTTATAATTACTGGAAAGGCGGAGCTTCCAAGAAATGACGTCAGCCTCGTCAGCCAATCCAGTTCCCTTTAAATATTTCCAGAACATTCAATAACTGTACGTGTAGAAAAAGCGGGAAAATCAATTTGACTACGGGGCTGTGAATTTAATTCCACGTACTTTCGAATAAGAGATCGCCGCCATTAAAATGAAAAGAACATGCATTTAGAATTGTGATTGAGGAATAAACAAAAATAAAAGACGAAATTTAATTTAGGGTTTTATGTGTACTTTTGACTATGGAATTTTATTATTACATATATATTAATACTTCTATTGAGAAAATGAAAAATAATCATTGGAAAATGTAGTGGTGGTACTAAAGGTTTTCAGTTTTTGTTTAGAAGGTATTCGTTAGTCGAAAGGTTGAAAACCGTTAGTCTATAGATAGGCAGTTAGAAATTGTATAATGTAAAGAGATTTGGTGATGCAGAACTATTTGACAACTTTTCAGATTTGCAAAATGCAGTCTTGAAAATTTGTCGCCAAGCTGATTGATTCATGCAAAGAAAATATGAAGTGATAAAAAATGAAGGATATATATTTTGACTGTCATTACACAGTAACTTAAAATGAAGGCATCACGAATACTGATGGAAATTAACTTTGAAAATTTAGACCGGAATACAAAAAATTTTTGAAGCTGTGTATCTTACTACAAAAAAATGTCTCACATTGTAATCATTTTAGCGCAATTGTTGTTTGCGTGATAATAAATATGTTGACTATGGATTGAACGTTTTAGCAAAGATGAGGCGCATTAAAGAAAAATGTAGTAGTCCTTTTTACAACAGCTGAAATTATCAAATTTAATAGATTTTTTTTTACGTTTCCAGAAATATGAAGCCATTGGCGGCCAAGCGGTAAACCTGCAGAACACTGATAATTTGACCTGGGTTTAAGGTAGAGGGACCAAAAGTTGACCATGCACTAGTAGTTGACCATTTCAGAGGAAAAGCTTCAAAATAAGGGATATTTTGGTTTGGCGTTCATGCAAACCTGCTTATAAGACGCTACTGCCATCTAGTATCACATTTTATCAATTCCCAGTTGATATGCCTATCTGTTAAGTATTGGCTGACAGTGAAACTTGTGCTCTTCCAGATCCTGCTAATTCTTGCCGCCTGATTACCATTTTCGGTTAGGGATTGACTTCGGTTTTTGTGTAAGTACAGTTATTTATTTGTATTATTCAATTCGGCAATCTAATATTTATTAAGTGCATGTATTATTGAACAAAATAACCCGTTAGTTATGTGGTTTACTCGTCCCTTTATCTATTTTTTGTTGTGGTCAACTACTGGATCTAATAATTGTTGATGTTCAGAAAACTACTGACGTTTAAAAAAACTTTTTCTCAACGTAGGAACGAGTGTAATGTTACAGGAAAATGTGTTTACCTTAACATCACAAATTACCAAATTCTTATCACTGCCTTTTTCCAGTAGTTGACCACCATGGTCAAGTTCTGATATAACCCATGGTCAACTTCTGAATTACCTTACTTTTTTGACTTTTTAGGCTATTCGAATTTCATGATGCCTCCTACGAAAGATAATTTTCGAAATTATACAGAAGAGACCTTACTAAAAGCGGTGAATGACGTCACAAAAAGTACCAGTCCATTTAAAAGACATTTCTTCTATGAAAACAAGGAACCAAATTTGAAGAAAAGAAGAACTTGTAAAGAAAAGATGCCAACTGTAGTGTCTGGAAAGTAATTCCATGATTACTTCCAAAAAAAAAAAATCGAAAAGAGAAAAGAAGAGGAAAGACTAAAAAAAGAGAGACCTAATGAAAGGCAAAGGAAAAAAGAACAGAGAGAAGAAACAAAAGAAAATAAGGCAAAAAAACCGAAAAGCAAAAAAACAAAGAAATTTGTACGCAGTCCATCTGAGAGTTCAATTTCCACTATTGAAAATTCTGATTCAGGTGAAAGTGATGAAGAGTTGAGAGACGGAAATGAACAGTTTTCCGGAAATAACACTTTACTTGTTGAGAGAAAAATCAATGAATTAGTTCTATTTGTCTATGAAGGTGTATATTACCCAGGAAAGATAACGCATGCCACAAAGAAAGAAGCCACAATCAATTTAATGAAAAGGTGTGGAAGATTATGGCAGTGGCCAGAAAAGCCTGGTATTTTGACATATGAGTGGAAGGATGTTGTTTCCCATATTGGTGAGCCACGTGTATAGTGTCCCTGAGTTTGATTTCTTGCGGGATTGATCGTTTTTATGAACACTTAAGTATGAACACTTAAAATCTTGAAGTTCCTTGAATATTAAGTAATATTTTATACGGGTTTTACAAAAAATAGTTCATGGTTTGATAAAAATGTATGAAAGCCAATAAACATGTGTTAAATAATTGTATTTATTAACTAACAATATCATCCTTTCTGCATTGAAAACTTTCTGAGCACATGGTCAACTACTGGTTCAACATATGGTCATTTACTAGAGATTTCACTTTTTTAGGTGGTCAACTACTGGAGAAGAAAGGTATTTTTCCACATTATTTATAATAATTTTATAACTTTTTTCGGTAAAAAAGGTCATCGCTAGCTAGGTAGGCAGTTGAAGAATTCCGTTAACTACGAAAAAATTGATTACTGTCTCCACAGCTAATACTGTTAACAAGTGAATGAGAAATTTCCCTTAGCTGGTCAACTACTGGTGCCTTTACCTTAAGTCTCGGTAAATGAACAAACTGCATGGGAATTTATGTGAGTTTTGCGTGAATAACTTCATATCTAATTTTCTTAATCTTTAATCTGTTCTACAGTGTTGTTTTTTGTACGTAACTGAATGCTTGCTGCCAATTTTTGGCTTTTACTCTCTAGGCAGAAAGACGTAAATTGACAGAAACCATTAGTTTACGTATATGTCTTCTGCTTTATTTGGATTCCTGGAAGCCTTCAAAATCTTCATTCTCTGTTTATATCACATTCTAGACAAGTATCTCACTTAGCATTCACCACTTTCTTAAAAGTGTTCTAAGTTTAACTGCATGTCATGGGAAATATTGAAATGCAAAACTCTCTTGAAATATTGGACGGTATATACACTGGTGAAATAAATTAAGAGAATTTGCATATTTTATCGAATTGCATGATAAGAACTGAACTGAAGGAAAAACCACTGCTTCTAGGTAAAAAGGTAAATCTTGTACGGCAAATACGTAAGTGTACACGTGTGTGTTGGTGGAGCAAGCCGTGGCCTTCGAGAAACAAGGCCGTACAGCTCTCTCGTGACGTCACCATACTGAGTGCGAAGAAACCTTTCTTCTCCACTGAAAGCAAGTGAACCCACAGCGCGCTTATTGATCAGTACAAGCTAATTTTATGTTATTCCGATGTAAAGTAAATAGGAAATTATTAAATAAGTGATGCTATCTTAACATTTATTAAATATCATGCTTTAAGACATCAGATATCTGGGCTTATTTTTCTTAATGCTTGATTAAAAATTTTACCTGGGTGATCAATAATTATTTATTTCATCCCATTTTACTTTCTGTAGTTTAGATAACACTTCATAACGCAAAAATGTCAAGCTTTCGCACTGAAAATACTGAACATTATTTTTCATTTGTAGATTAACATGAAAACTATGAATAAAAAGAGTATTTTACAAGAACCCAATTTTTCTTTACAAGTTTTTTCTAAATAGTACATAATTTTGTTCAGTATGGCGAAAAGGTAAAAGAACGAGTATTTTTGGTTATTACATTTATTTTTTTGAAACAAAATCTATTGTAAAAAATGTCTTTTATAATAAACTAAATACTAAAAAAGGCATATTTTGTCATTTATTTATTGGTATAAATAATTTAAAATGTAATTTGTTATGATAATTTTTAATGCCAGCATTATTTTAAAATAATGTTACTGAAAAAACTCTGTTCATAAAAATAATTATTAAACTTACAATAAGCCATATTCTTATAGAATAAAAAACCAAAGATCTATTTTTAAACTTTCACAGAAAATCATTTTGCTTTAGTTTTGTCGGCTGTCTTTATTAGATCATTTTTTTTATTAAGATATAAATTCTTACTATTATCTGAATTACTCTAGCAAAATCTTGATACTAGGATGTATAATTTCATTTAAGACTTCATTTAGTACATTTGTATTAGTAATTTTCATGGGAAACTTCAATTTACCAATACTTTTTAAAGAAGCATTATTAGAAAATGCTTGTGCCAACATTTCATCATTAATCTTTATGGAATATTGTATTTGAGGTACAGGTTCATCTTGAATATTAAAAATCAAGACTTAATCTTCAATTTTCAAAAATTTCCAGAAATCCGAAAGCTGTAGCATACTTTTTTTATTGCATAAATCGTTCAAACTTAGCAGTTCTCTGTCTTCATCATATTTTTGCTTTTCTATCATGCTACTTTGAATAGCGGCAGCAAGATTTTTATGTTCCAGTTCTATCTTCTTTGTGGCAGGATCTTTACGGATTGCTTTCGAAGTAGTCAAATATGATGGGCAATTAATCATAATCGATGGCACTGCACCTTTCACTAATCTCGGAATCTTCAAGCATACTGATATAGCTTTCCCAGTTTTTTCATCAAAAGCCCTTGCCTCACGTATGATATCAGTTGGCTGAAAATGGAGCTCACATACCTACATATCCCGAAAATGAAACAATTTAGACACAATCCAGTGAATTCTAATATCATTTCATTCAAACAACTCTTTAAGGGGACACATTACTAAACAATATCGTCAAACTATCGAAGTTTTTATAGGCTAAACTGCAACTGTTTAAAATACATATGGAAAATCTCAAAACTGCACCTTCGGTAGTGAAAATCTGTTTAAATTAACAAGATTTCCTTTTTTTTTTTATCATGACAACAAAATGTTTCATTAAATCTTGTGACAGAAGCATACCGTATTCCAAGCACAGTTTTGTTTAGATTTTCAAGGAACACACAAAAAATTATATTTAAAGCAAAAATATTAATATGAAAAACGTAACAGCAAATTTTTAAAGATGAAATTTTAAAAAATAGTTCTATGTTTTATAAGCAACTGGTTTAACAATATTTTTTTTTCATGTTTTGTTTATATTTTTTTTAAAATATAATATTAATTACAATTTTTAGAATAAATTTGAAAATTCTTTTTAATTATTTATTCTCTTGCATCTATTTGAAACACCATATACTTTATAGCTCTTCGAAAATTTATTCATTTTGCTAATTCAACTGGTTTAACAATATTTGTTTTTCAAGTTTTGTTTATAATTTTTTTTAAATATAATATTAATTACAATTTTCAGAATAAATTTGAAAATGTGACAAAAAAGAGTTGAAAGGGTAATGTGTTCCCTTAAAATATTATAAGCACACGAATTTGAATTTTTAAATGAGAAACATTATTACTTTCAAATCTCTACAACTTATGATGACAAGTGAATTAAAAATAAAAGCTGAGATAAATTATATATTACAAATGCTATTTTAAATTCCAGATCTTGTATATTTTTCCGATTATTGCTTTATAGTTGAGCACTGAATTTTCTACTGAATATTTAATATTATATGATTAATATATAATCATAATGCACAAGCATTTCTGCGGTATATGGAGTAAAATTTATTATACATTAAATAATCCTGCAGTATTATGCACTTAATTAACCATCAAAATATTCACTCGTAATTTATGAAGCAACATGTATTTATTAACAAAATTATAGAATTCACTTTAAGACAAATTACAGGAAACAAGAGCTTATTGTACTACTTATTTACATTAGCAATGATTTATTGTTTACTTTTACATTTTACACTAGTTATTGTATACTTTTATATTTTATGCTAGTTTTTCATTGGAAATCATTTTGGCTTTAAAAACAGACATATTAAACATATCGAATATTTAATTTTGCTTTAAGTATAAATAAAATCATAAGAATGAAAGCTCACCCTGCTGTTTTTAGTTGGAATGAAGTCCTTTCGCTTTATTGCACGGATCCACTTTTCTTTCAGATCGGCATCATTAGGAAAAGCGAAAATGTTCACTTTGGGTCCAGATTTGTAATTGCCGTTACATCGCGGCACTGAGCACACGTAAGGCATTATATTGTTTCTGGAACCACTCACAAATTGCCAAAAACCTGAAATTTAATATATCCAGCTGCAGAAAAATCCAGGTATATCTCAAGATTTTACGTCAAGAATTTCAGTTCAACCTCTTCTTTCGAAGCAATGGCGACTGACAATTGACCTTTGACCCAGCGTTGCCCTCACCCCAAAGAAGGGATGCACTCTCTGGAATGACGTCAGACGCTCAACGTCACTAAGCTGTAAGGCCTTGTTTCTCGAAGGCCATGGAAAAACAGGCTTTATAAGCGCGTGGAGGGTGAGACGAATTGTGGGGAGGCTAGAAGCAGGCCCATCGCAAGTCCAGATATCCAGAGAATTTAATT
>KK118057.1:97178-156825 GCA_000611955.2 Stegodyphus mimosarum | reverse complement strand
TATGGAAACAGTTTCAGGATACTGGATTCATCGAGAGAAAGCCTGGGCAAGGTCGTCCAAGAGCCTCGACGGCCAGAGAAGATCGCTATTTGTCCATTTTAGCGAGGCGTAACAGAGAGGCTACAGCTTCTCAGCTTTCTCGGAACCTGTATGCAGCCACAGGAATCCGTGTAACAAGGGTGACTGTTTCCAAAAGACTAAATGAGAGAGGGTTGTTTGCTAGAAGACCGGCTGTTTGTGTCCCGCTCACGTCTACGCACAGGAGAATCCGATTAGCATAGTGCAAGTAGCATAGTGATTGGAATACGGAGCAATGAGCAACCGTTCTGTTCAACGACGAGTCCCGTTTTAGCCTAAACACCGATTCTCGCCGTACTTTCCTGTGGAGAGAACCAGGGACCCGCTACCTACCCTCCAATGTCCGCGAAATCAACAATTAGGTCGGTGGTGGTGTAATGGTCTAGGCAGGCACACCTCTCCACATCTTTGACAGAGGCCCCGTGACTGGTGTGAGGTATACGGATGAAGTCTTGAAGCCCAATGTTTGCCTTTTCCGGGGTACAGTGGGCCCCAAGTTCATCTTAGATTACGATAACGCGAGGCCACATACAGCTCTTCGGGTCGACGAATTTCTGGAGAGGGAGGATGTTCGTCGGATCGATTGGCCAGCCAGGTCTCCAGACCTCAAACCTATAGATCATGTCTGGGACGCTATAGGGAGGGCAATTTCAAGTCGCAACCCCCTCCGAGAACGATCCAGGAACTGAAAACAGCGTTGCTGAATGAGTGGGACTAGTTGCCACAGGCACTGATAAACTACGTTATTTCCAGTATGACATCATGCTGCGAGGCCTGTATGGCTGTAAGAAAGGACCATACCCCCTATTAGCCCATTTCTTTTGTGTCTTCTGCAACCACTATTGCAGACATTCAGACTCCCATGAGTGTTACACACGAACATGTGTGTCTATTATAACTGTTGAATGTTTATTTTGTTTGTATTATATCAACCTATGTTCACACCAAATTTTATTTAAATCTGTCCAGTAGTTCTGGAGATCGTAGATCAAATATGAAAATTCTCTTAATTTATTTCACCAGTGTAATTTTGCATATCGTTTCGTTTTAAAATAAATTTTAGATCTATGTTAAAATTTCTTACTATTGTCTTCATCCCTTAATTGAAAGAATGCTGTTACGTTTAATGCAAGTAAAGCAAGAAAATATATCCCTAACCAGGCATTACTTTCGATTAATGGGGGTTCGATTAATAATTCGATTAATGCCCACTAAAGTTATGGAGAAAGAGCAGAACTTAATAATTTCATGCTGTACTCTTTGTAACTCTGGACAGTCCATGGATAAGGAACACATTGACGAATGCACTGCACTATTATCTTTTAATTTTATTGTTCTTAAGTATTGGGAAGTAAAATCAAAGCATTTGGTTTAGTGGCCAAATGTCTGACATTTGTATAAATAAAAATAATTTCAGGCTCCTCCAATTTTCTTAGGTTTCGATGAGCTAGGAACCCAAGGAAGAAACTATAAACTATGAGAAATAAAGCTATGAACAAACTAATCTCGAAATATATCGATGTCTATCTAAGTTATCTTTTAGATATATAGGTAACAGAATGAGTATAAATTTCTTAATGTCTTGGCTTCTGAAATTTTTTAATCAAAAGAATAATTTAATGTTAATCTGAAACATCTGCCCATATAACGGCAGTTAATATACTGTCTCCCCTCAACACACAGAAATATGAAACTTAGATCCTGTTGCGTTTCGATCTTAAGTTGTAGCATGTGAATTATTCATGGTTAAAAAAATTGATAAAAATTATCCGTTGTGAATAAAGATTTACATAAAAGCCGTATTAAATATTGTATTAAATTGTTATACAGTGTGTTCATTAAAAGCTGACAGCTAAAGTAAACTGAAATGTTACCAGATTTTAAGTAAATCATTTTCATATTCCTCATCTAAAATAATGATTATTTGGTATTTAAATGTGTAAAATATCATATAAATAATTCTTTCTCTCTCCACCCCCCCCCGGAAACAAAAAAAATTTTGCCAGCTCATAAAATCAAATTTTTATTCTTGAAAAAATTAAATATTTAACTCAGTCAAAAGTAATTTAAATTTTGAAAGCTCCGGTGTTTGTTTCTTTGTTGTGTTTTTGATTATAAAATAACCGAAATATAGATCTTATATCTTAATACAAAATTTCTTCACACATTCATCCACTTCTAAGATTTTATGTTAGGCGCGGATAACAATGAATACAAATTAAAAATTCTGCAATCAACCTTTCAGGTTTTTTAGAAATCTATTGTATTTATGGCACTCCATGGTTTAAAATAACACCTGTTATAGAATGCTGTCAAGAAGTGCATAATTTAAAAATGACTTACGCTGTATTGAGCAATGCAATGCTCATAACATTAAAGGCAAAAGAAAGATCTTATCTATCGTCGAATCGCAGCAATAACGTTTAACGTGGATGAGATTTTATCGAAACTGAAAACAAAAAACACCTAGATGTTTTTCCTCGGTGTGTTTATAAAAAAATGATAATAACTCTTGAATTCGTGAAAAGAATGTTTAATTCAAACTCAAGAATGTCTGAATGCAAAAAAAAATTTGGATGGATTCCAAAAAATGATAAATTTAATAAAACTGCGCCAAAATCTTTTCCTTTTCCCCAGTTATGAGCTATTTTATAAGTGACTCTGGCTCGTACTTACGTTAAACGGCGTACTTACGTTAAACGGCGAAGATTTGTCATGCAGCTAGCGCTTTTCCCGGGATATGAACCCAAGTTGAACTACTTGTGTTCGGCGATTTTATCGCCTATCCGCTAGTGGACAAGAATGGAAAAATGAATCTGACACCTCTCCCCCCCCACAGAAAAAATGCCCGAATTATTTGCCCGATACTCAGTAGCTCGATGCCATTTGCCCACAGGTACGTGTCCCGACAGATATATGTAATGATTACTAACCTTCTCCTCTGAATTTTTTAAGGACTCGGTAACTTTGCCTATGAGTGAAATTTTAGCAAATTAAAACTTATTAAAATCTATTTGCTATCATCTATAGCCAGAAACGTGTATCAAGTCTCGTGATTCCGGCAACTGAAAATCAAACCTCACACCAAATTAATTATGACGATGCCATAGACTTACCTACAGAATAAACGGCTATCAGAATGAAATTTTAATTTTCGTTACTAACTTAAAACTTTCGTTATAACTTAAAATTGCTAATGAAATAGGAAGTATAAAAAACAAGTTAGGAAGTACGAATACTAAGCTTTTCGTTTCAGCGACTATGCAATAGCCCAGGTTAGGTTATTCAATTATGGCAAAGCACACGAGGGCTATCTGCCTAAAGGGAAGGATGCCTTCGTGGAGGACTTTCTAAGGGAAACTGGCTCTTATACACGTTACACATGGGGAAAATCACGAAAACGCCCGTGCAGCCAGCCCATTCACCGAGACTCGAACCTCGGACCGAACTACCAGTGTTCAGCGTCTTTACCGCTCGGCCGCTGGTGGGCCCATGCAATGGCCCAATCAGCGGCCAAGCGGTAAAAGCCGCTGAACACTGGTAGTTCGGTCCGAGGTTCGAGTCTAGGCGAATGAGCTGTTTGCACGAGCGTTTTTGTGGCGTTTCCCATCCCTAACGTGAATACGAATCAGTTTTCCTTAAAAAGTTCTCCATGTGGCGTACCTCCCTTTCCATGTAGTGTCTAAAGGCGGAACACTTAGTAAATAAATAAATAAGGGACCTCACTATGGCCAAGTGGTTAAGATCACTGAATACTGGTAGTTCGACATGTTTTGGGTTCAAACGCAGGCAAACGGCTGGTTGCATGGTTGGTTTTCGTGGTTTTACCCATGTTTAACGATAATACGATTCAGTTTTCCTTAAAAGCATCCCTTCTTTTAAGCAGATAACTCTCGTGGCTTTACAGTATTGAAATAATCTAACCTAACATGTATGTAATGAATAAGGAGCAGTGAGGAGTTCAGGGGGGGGTGACCGACCATCCTACAACGGAAAAACGAATGATGACGAGCACCTGCGCTTGAATCGGAAGGCAAGTTCATCGAAGAGGCGACTCCCCCCCTTAGGAGGGGTTGCCCGAGTTTTTAATTATGTAACTTTTGGTATGTATCTTTGATTTATCTCAAAAAAAAAAGAAAAGAAGGGGTATATAAAAGATTTCTTAGTATAAAATTGATCTTAAGTTTTATCTTAAAACCTACATATTTCTGTGTTTATTAAAAATATTAAAAGTTGTTAGAGAAGTTTAAAGAAGGATGGACGAGCGTGGCAGTTTTAAATTTTTGCCCCATCTCGGAAATATTCTAGATCTGGCACTACTCGAATAGACGAAATGCCCTGATTTTGAATTTCAAGATCGGGATCTTGAATATCTTCAAAATCACTTGCTACTGAAATGTCATTTGAATCAGTCCCGAATAATATTTCGTCGATTTCCTGTTGAGTCAAAAGTCGTTTTGATATTTTTGCCTGCAAGTACAACATAAATTCTTGTCAAAGAACATATTTATAAAATACGAATAGGATTTATAAAACCCCAGTGGAAGAAATATAAATCCCAATGAATAATACTAGTGAGACATATCTGTCCCATAGCAAGTCTATTAACAAAAATTTCCGGATTTTTCATTACGATAAAAATATACTTATTAATATTTATAATGTATGTAGATAATATTATTTAAAAAAATAAAGATAAAATACCTACTAAACAATAGCTCGCCAAATTTTGGAAGGGAAGAAATTTTGAAAATAACCGCGGCTTGTGATGGGAAAACAGCAACAGCAATTCCACGTTATATCAAAGTGTCGCCATCTAGAGAATCAACCTGAAACATGAAAGACAAGCTTTATTTTACAGCTGGGATACCTTACAATGAGTTTTCTTTTTTCTTCCCAGTAGGAATTTAAATATTCTTAGCGGGACATAAATGCTTCATAAGGAGTCAGAGAGTTAAAGGATTATATGATAAAAGTTCAGGTAACAGAATCCTGCACGACAAATGCTCACATGGTAAAAGCCTACAAAATAAAATTAGCACTTCTGAAAATTTTACAAATAGCTATTAAAATAAATATATGTGAGGCTTTAAGATTCAACTATGTTAAATTATGTGAAAGCACAAGAGATAAAAATTAAATTAATTGAAACTGCGCTTTCATGTTATTGGATTATATTTGATTGTGCAAACAAATGTTTCCATAATCAAATTAAGACATTTATCTCTCTCTCTTTAAAACAAAAGTTCATCTTTATTTGTTTACAGGCATTAAAGTTAGTACACACAAAATTTTATGAACTATTAAGTAATTTGTAATATAGTAATTATTAGCCCAAAGAGGGTTTAGTCCAGAAGAGCTATTAGTCTTGAAACGACATTTTGCGTTGAATTACTATAATCATTTATCACTTTTCATATTGCTGCCACCAAATATTATCGCTCTTTATTATATTTAAAGAAATTAAATAATGAAGAATCTGCATGAATGTATGTATGTTTCTCGCATTGCGAAGAAACAACGATACCTACAGCCTTCAAATTTTAAAATAACATAGTCTTCTATCCGAAAATGGGCATCTGGAAGCCCGAACCTTGAATTTGAAATTTGCTTTATTATCTGTTTCTTATTTTTTAAATTTTAACAAATTTTTGATTAAGAAACTCAATTATTTCAAAACGAGCAGTGGCAACACATTGAGAGGAATAAAATAAACAGGGGGATTGGAAAGTAATGTCGTTTCTGCGCGTGTCTAAATTTGATTGTTATTTGTCAGCTGATTGTCCATCTCGAAGGCGTGTCAAGTTATTCTAATAAATCTGATAACTTTCTAATAATCTAATAATTCAAATAATCTAACAACTTGTAAATAATTCAATATTAAACTTTTTTTCTCAAGTTTGGGGTGAAATGGCCAGTCAAATACCAGAACAGAATCTAGATACAGAATCTGGCATTGGATGCTTTTTGAGTTCGCAAGGGTAGTAACGCAACAGTTGCGACCAAAAACATTTGCGTTGTTTATCCACGTGCAGTAGACGTTCGTAAATGCCAAAGATGGTTTTCCAAGTTCAAATCCAGTAATTTTCATCTCTGACTTCTATCGATCAGGAAGACCAACAACATTAGACAACGACATAGTAAAGGCAAAAGTGGAAGCAAATCCATGTCAAACAATCGAGGAATTGCCAAACACCCTTAACCAGCCTTGGTCGACCATCCAAGAGTATTTAAAGCAGATTGGAAAAATAAGCAGAGTAGGTGTTTGGGTCCCCGATAACCTGTCCGAAGACAGCAAAGCCAACCGATCCATCACATACAACGTATTGCTTCAACGACACCATACAGAACCGTTTCTTGATCGTTTGATTACTGGAAACGAAAAATGGGTCCTATATGATAATCCAAAACCCAGAACGCAGTGGCCCTCTCCAAATGAATCACTGCGAAGCCAGGTTTACATCCCAAAAAGGCGCTTCTGTGTGTTTGGTGGAGCATTCGCGGAATAGTTCATTTTGAATTGCTGACCTGGACAAACTGTTAATGCAGACCTTTATTGTGAACAATTGGATCGAGTGCACCAATCTTTAATCGAAATATATCCGGCGATATTCAACAGAAAAGGCGTCATTCTGCAACACGACAATGCAAGACCGCACTGTGCAAGACGAACACTGGAAAAAATTAATCAATTGGAGTGGGAGGTACTGCCTCACCCAGCATGCTCGCCCGATATTGAACCCTCGGATTTCCATTTATTCCGATCCCTACAACATTTTTTCAGTGGCAAAAAATTTTAAAATTTGGATGATGTCCAAAATGCTATGTCGAGGTATTTTACTCAAAAAACAATAGATTTTTATGGGTTCGGGATTGAAAATCTGCACACTAGATGGCAAAAGGTTGTTGATAACGAGGGTATTATACAGTGTTATTCAAAAAGAAAGAGCAGATTACAAACATATATTTCTTCCAAACTACAAAAGATAGAAACATGATTCTAACTTTAATGAATAGAGAAAAGTGTACAATTTATTATTAGTACGGGTAAAAGTTCCAATCATGGTTTAGATATGCTTCAAAACTGGTTATTTCCCCCAACTGAAATTGATTCAGATGACTTCATCTTCGTGCAAGATGGTGCCCCGCCTCATTTCTCTCGACACGTTCGACGTTACTTGAATAACACCTTTCCAGGACGTTGGATTGGAAGAGGAGGAGCAGAAGATCATCTTCATCGACGACCAAAGACCAGCTAATTCGTGTGTGGCAAGAAATGAGACACCGTTTTGACATTTGTCGTGTAACACACGATGCTCGTATTGAATGCATACCATAATTGTAAACTTTTCTCTATCCATTAACGTTAGCATCATGTTTCTATCTTTTGTAGTTTGGAAGAAATAAATGTTTGAAATCTGCTCTTTCTTTTTGAATAACCCTGTATTATTGATTAAAAATAAAAACTTGTTAAAAATTTATTCGTTTGAATTTAATGTAAGAAAGCGACATTACGTTTCGGTCCCTCTATTATTTTTATCTCCAGCGCGAGACTGTCTAAAGATATGCTATTTTTAAATATTTTCAGCCCAAATGCTCTCGAAACGTGTATGTATATGTAAATGAAAAGAAATGTCCCTTTCAGCCTAATATAAAATCTGAAAGCGTTTAGATTTTTTTATTATGTAAAACTTTAATCAATTTTTGATTTATTAAAAAACTCAATAATTTGAAAGTGAGCAGTGGCAACACTGTACGGAACAAAATATTTTTATCGCGAGACTGTTTGTCGGAAATTCTAAAGATACGATGTTTTTATTAATTATTCTTTATACATGATTCATATTTACATGCATATTTATATGCATTTACATGCATTATGTACCTTATAATTCTGAGAAGCTCGGGAAAATCGGTGAGGCTAACTTTCGCTTTGCCCTTCCCTTGCCACAAGTGGGTTCCGGATGTGAGATAAATATTTTTGTCAATTTCGTTTAGTTATTTTTAGGTTCTGTTGAGATGTTTTTCTCAGGGTGATAGTAGACATGAATGCATTTATTTATTTTAAATTATTTATTTAATTTTAGACTTCATCATCAGCCCGTGGCTCTGTTATAAATTGCTGGTTCAGACCAACTTTCGGTGTACACTTTTTTTCATGATTTTATAAGAACTTCTTTTAAAATCATTCATATGTTTGATAAATAAATATCATCCAATTTGTTTTTTCAGCTGGATCAGGTGATTGTACTAACACAAAAATCTCTCGTCGGAATTATAAATGCCAAGCGGAAGAAACTACTTTCCGGGCTAGTGTGGACACTGAATGCCTCAGGACCTACAAGAAATAATTCGAATAATAATAATGTATATATATAATATTCGAATATAATTCGAATTCCAGGCAGAATTGTATGAAAAACTCATTCGCCGGACAATAACCAATTTGGATCATCAGATGCCCATCAGCACCTCCTTGAGAGCTATTTCGACTCTTACAGTTTAAAAGATTTTGGCTGCAGTTATAAACATGCTGCAGTCCAAAGACAAAACTGAGTCAAATAGAGGATTTTTAGTGGACGTGATTGCCATTAGATGACTTGTAGGTGCTAGACCAGATAGGAGAATGATCAATATATCTGTGGATACACCGACTAAACTATCCATTTTGTCTATTCCATACGACGACGAATGATTGAGTTGTGCTAAAGCGATCGTTTATGCCTTGGCACCATTTGAATATGGACGGCCATCAATGGATTGAGAACATTGCATTGAGATCACTGCAGGACAAGGTCGCTGCAAGACAAGGTCAAATAACAAGATTCAAGGGACAAACCGTGGCTTTATTGTATTGCTCGTATCTCCCATGCTCGAGTTATACGCTCGAATCCTAGATGTGGAGTTATTTTTAAAATTCGTTACTACTTACAGTCTTGACATAAGGTATGGTTGAGGTATAATGTGTTTAACTTATTAAAATATAGGATTTCGGTTAGCAGGTAGCTTGCTGAACATTCTGCTCATTTTCAAAAGCACTTGCATACGTTAAAATGCTGGAGAGCAGACTTGAGAAATTGAGTTTATATGATACAAAAAATTTAAAAAGGAGATGAAGCTGTAGATGAAATGCTGAAAAGTATAAAAATGTGAAATATTAGCTTGTTAAACTATTTTTTTTCCATATCTCTGAAAGGAGATGAGATTGAATTAAACTGAGATGAAATGAAGTTTTGACACTTCTGTAAAAATTTAAAATTAGTTTTAGACATTTCACTCCATGATTGTAAAAGTTGGCTCATACTGTAGGTTTAGAATTTAAAATATTAGCAAGGTCTTTAAAGACTTTCATTGTGATTACTTAAATTCTGGGGGGGGGGAAATGCAGAGAATTTTATGTTAATCATTTATTTATATTTCCAATCTTTACTATAACTCCTCCTCACCAGAATGCAAAAGATTAAGG
Organism: Stegodyphus mimosarum; assembly: GCA_000611955.2. NCBI lineage: Eukaryota > Metazoa > Arthropoda > Arachnida > Araneae > Eresidae > Stegodyphus > Stegodyphus mimosarum. Next base: position 147,281 of record KK118057.1, on the reverse strand, counting down.
AGCATTTAAGCCGAGACTTTTGGACTATAGTTTTGACATCGTGTGCGCGCTACGTTGTTAATTTTCTGCCAAATCTGATAGTTGTAATTATTCGGCTTTGCATTCTCTCGCTGCCGACACTTTAATTCTGATACTCCAGTAGAGCTTGTGAGCCAACTATTATTAGTATTCAATTGTATAGTCCTCGATTATTGATCAACGTTTGATTTAATTTGGACTGCCCCATTTTATTTTGCATCAGCATGAGTTGTGGGAATTGTAGCACAAGAGAGTACCTTTATGTTCTAAATGCTGTTTAACTAAAAAGGTTATTTTAACCTTTTCAAGATTTTGTCGTTGTTTCAGACATAGCGATAATTCGCTTCACAACTATTATGGTTTATAGGATTAACTTATCGTTACATGATCAAGTGTTCCTACAAGGTCTTCAGTTGGTTACATCCAACAACATCGCGGCAAAAACATCGCGGACGAAAACGTCGCGGAGAAAACAACGCAAGGCGAAAACGTCATGGTACAAAACACAGTGGGAGAAAAGCAAAGAGAAAACATCTCAGTTCTAAAACATCGTGGTGCAAAATATCGTCGTCGAAAATAAAGCGGTTCAAAAACTTCTCAGTTTAAAAACATCGTCGTCGAAAATATCATGGTAAAAAAAAGTACCTACAAATTATCGCATGACGATAACAGAGCAGACATGCGTTTTTCAGGATTTAATAATTGTTAATGGATGTTCGCATCATGATTTATGAGAGCAAGGTGGAAAGAAGGATAATTTTTACTTTCATATTTTTTATTGACTAATAAATTTTTAAAAAACAAGAAATTTAAACAAAAGAAGAAATAATTTTCACTATAAGAGTATCAGATTAACAAAACTGAAGAAAATAATATCATAATTAACTTAGCAATTTTTTATAGATACGTTCATGCAGTTACTTATCTTTCTTTTTCTTTTTTAGATTATACTTTTCATGAAAAATTACCAGTAAAACTTTATAAAAAAATAATCTATTAATGACCTTTGCTAGTCAACTACGTCAGTTTAAAATTAAGTGCTTTAAGTTGCGTTAATTTTCCATGCTTAAGTTTCCATTTTACATTTTCAGCAAATATTTATTAGTTAATAAAAAATATGAAAGTGAAAATTATCCTTCTTTCCATCTTGCACTCACAAATCATTACGCGAGTTTTTACAATTATTAAACAATCATTAAATTTTACAGTTATTAAAGCCTGAAAAACGCATGTATGCGATGTAGTCGTCATGCGATGATTTGTAGGTACTTTATTTTTTACCACGATATTTTCGACGGCGATGTTTTTAAACTGCGAAGTTTTTGAACCGCTTTATTTTCGACGACGATGTTTTGCACCACGATGCTTTAGAACTGCGATGTTTTCTCTTTGCTTTATTTTCTCCCACTGTGTTTTGTACCACGACGTTTTCGCCTTGCGTTGTTTTCTCCGTGGCGTTTTCATCCGCGATGTTTTTGCGGCGATGTTACCGGCGGACAACCTTCAGTTATACTTTCTCGATAAATGTCTTTGATGATTTCTTAAAGAAGTTTTTCAATGACCTTCTTCTTGATGAAGGTCTTTTGTCGCGTGCAATTTTCCTATATTTATTTTGATTTTTGACTATTACTCCTCAATCTAAATTAAAAAAAAATATTTTAGAATTTTAATATAACAATTCTACGTTTACAAACTTTGGAAGTTTTGCTTTTTACATGGTTTTAGATTCTACATCTATATATATATTTTTGCATGACTTGTGCAATTAACCACATTGCTTTTACAAATTACTAGTTTTTTAAATATTTCTTACTTTTAAAAGATTTCAAGCTTTTGAATTAATCGATTTTTCTTTTATTAAAAAAATTTTAATGTTTTATTTTGTATTGATTTATTCTCATTTAATTAACTATTTTAAATTTGATTTGCTTGAATTAGTTTTGTTTTTCATCCAGATATATGCTTCAGAAACGTAGCTTTATGCTTCTTGAATAAACACCAAAGATTTTGCAGCTATTATTTAATATTGGGCGAACTTTGTTTTATTACATTAACTTACTTTTATTTCAGTTTAAAAATCTTTGAAATATATTATATTCTTTTGTGCTTTTATTAGTAACTTTGCCATTGTATAAGGATATTAAGTCTATATAATTTATCTCTTTCTTTCTTGATACACACACCCTAGTTAGAGGATTGATAGATACACACCGAATTAATTTTTAATAAGGTTAAGCGTTTGGAGTTCATAGCCCATTAATGCAATGAAAACTGGTAATTAAGTATTTTGTTCTTCGAAATCAAGGTTTTATTTCATTTTACTGTTTCGGAAAAATATCATAATTCATGAAAATTCATTTAAAGCGTCAATGAAACGTTTTTATTTATATAATGATACTCTTCTAAGCCGACCATTTATGATTCCAGATTATATTGATCTGTAATTTGACGATATTTATTAACGTTCTCTAAAAACACCGGTCACATTCAGAAGTGGTTCAAAAGATCTCAGAAATCTCAGAAAGGATTTACAATATTTATCGCATTTACTCGCGTATTTAGACCCCCTTTTTGCTAATTTTATCGAAAATCGAGACAGTAAAATTATGCGAATAATTTAATTTCCAAAGGAAACGGTTACCGCAAAAATAGAACAAATGAAATGTATTTATTGATAAACTACCGGTAATTTTGACAATATTATTTATTTAAAAGAAACCTACATTCCAATATGAATACATAGTAATGTCAACATTATACTATCAAGATAGCTTAACTTTTACTTCCCTGTATCTTGAATCTCACTAGCTCTTATTGCTGCCCATTGTTACTTCCTAGGCTTCAGATCATTTCATGGTGATGAACTGATGCTTATGTCGTCTACTACAGCTAGCCGTCCTCTTCGTCATCGTAGTCATCGTTTCGTCACAGTTCTGTCTGTGTTCCTACGTGCAGTGGTCTTCCAGAACCATCAACAGCATTAGATAACTCCAGTTTCTTCATGCTCTTCACTATTATTTATCAATCAGAGCCCATGCGCTCAAAATCGACGAGAAAATCAGTTAATAAGAAGAAAATAACCACTGTGTGCCTGAATACATCTTAAAATTTAGAGAAGTTCGCTTTATGAATCCCTTGAGGAAGAGGAAAACTACGTGAATACTTGAAAATTACTAAAAATTTTCGGAACTTTGAGTTAAAAAGCTAAGGAGGGATGTGCGAGTTTAGAAATTTGGTACAAACCGTCTCCAGTTATCTACCAAAAACTTGTGCCATCCATGCAATGGCGAGTTGCAGTTGTTTTGCAAGTTAAATGTTGCACAGCGCATTATTGAGTAGGTGGTCATAATATTTTGGCTCTGCAGTGCATACGGCAGTTTACTTTCCAGGGATCCCAACGATCTAAGATAAGTGCCTAAAATGCGCTGCTTCAGTGAGCAAAGCGAAAGGAAATACAGTGAACCATCTAGTAATGGCCATATCTGACTCTTATTAGTATTTTTGAGAGCATAAATGAACATTATTCTCGAACATCCCCGATTCAGTTTTCAAACTTGTTTTGATTGATGCATTTGTTCTGATGCAGCTTGAACGGGTTACAGCCGAAAACATCGCGGCAAAAACATCGCGGACATAAACGTCGCTGAGAAAACCACAGAAGTTGAAAATGTCGTGATACAAAATATCGTGGGAGAAAATAAAGCAAATAGAAAACATCGCAGTTCTAAAACGCCGTGGTACAAAATGTAGTCGTTGAAAATAAAGCGGTTCAAAAACTTCGCAGTTTAAAAACATCGTCGTCGAAAATATCGTGGTAAAAAATAAAGTACCTACAAATCATCGCATGATGACGATAACATGGCAGACATACGTTTTTCAGGATTTAATAAATGTAAATGGATATTCGCTTGTGAGCGCAAGATGGAAAGAAGGATAATTTTTACTTTCATATTTTTTATCAACTAATAAATTTTTAAAAAACAGAACAAGAAATTTAAACAAAGCAAGAAATAATTTTTGCTATAAGAGTATCAGATTAAAAATAGTGAACAAAATAATCTCATAATTAACTTAGCAAGTTTTTATAGATAGTCATGCTGTTACTTATCTTCCTTTTTCTATTCTTTTTAGATTATACTTTTCATGAAAAGTTACCAGTAAAGCTTTATAAAAAAATAATGTATTAATGATGTTTGTTATGTCAGTTTAAAATTCTATTAAGTGCTATAAGTTGCATTAATTTTCTATTCTTAAATTTCCATTTTACATTTTCAACAAATATATATCAGTTAATAAAAATATTAAAGTAAAAATTATCCTTCTTTCCATCTTGCTCTCACAAATCAATATGCGAGTATCCTTTTACAATTATTAAAGTCCGAGAAACGCATTTCTGCGATGTTATCGGTATGCGATGATTTGTAGGTACTTTATTTTTTACCACGATATTTTTGACGACGATGTTTTTAAACTGCGAAGTTTTGAAACCGCTTTATTTTCAACGACGATATTTTGCACGACGATGTTTTAGAACTGCGATATTTTCTCTTTGCTTTATTTTCTCCGACGATATCTACGACGTATAAATATAATATATTTTATACGATACGTTTATACGATATATAAACGTTCTACGACGTTTTCGCCTTGCGTTGTTTTCTCCGCAACGTTTTCGTCCGCGATGTTTTTGCCGCGACGTTTTCGGCGGACACCGCTTGAATGCTACCGATGAGATGTTAGATTAGATTATAGAATTTGTGATATTCAAGGAAATTTCTTTTCTAAACTAGATTTTTTTTTAATATAGAATTATCACTGAACCACTACTTGTAGAATTTTAGATGTTGCCAGTCTTAAATAGAATTATCGTAGAACTTCGGAGAAACACAGCGCCATTTTGATGCATGGGCTAGGAAGTTATATTTTCGATTCTTCGATTCGACACTTTGAGTTTGGATTTACGTTGGTTCGCTTCAAATGAGCTGAAACTGACGGCATTTGGATACTGTTTTCTTGGATAAGTATTTACATTCATTGTTGTAATTCATCGGAACTAGGACAAGGGATCGTAAGTGTTAAGATTTGGATTCCATTAAATATATGGATATACATCCGAAAAGTAAGAACACTTATTTTCTTTATTTACATTGGAACTGGAAAAGTCGAAAAAAACAAGAGCTAGTAAAAAGAGCTCAATTACAGAACTTATCAGTAAAACAGATAAGAATATTGAAGAAAATAAGCCAGTGAGTAATTTGAAGGCATTACTGTATCAGTTGAACTCTAAATGTGAAAATATCAACTTAACTGATAATTCTGTACTGAAAGAAACAGATTTAAAGAATTTTGATGCAGAAATTAATTCCGTAGAAGAGTATCACGATAATTTATTAGAATACAAGAGTAATCTAACTATTAAAATAGAAGAACTATCAGAAAGTTCTAGAGATTGTAATTGTAATGAAGGAGTAAATGTATCCACTTCTAATTAGCTTACGAATCGAAGTACAAAAACTTCATGTATAAAACTACCTAAATGGGTAAATTGCTAGAATCACCAAAAAAATACTAGCAACTGACAGGAATTTTGGAGTCAATATGAAGCAGCTATCCATAACAACTACTTCTTATCGAAAGTAAATAAATTTGACTACTTAAAGTCGCTATTAGGTGGGGTAGACTACAATGCCATTTCCGGACCTTTCGCTTATAAACGAGAATTACGATTCAGCTGTAGAATTGTTAACTTATAAGTTTGGGAGAAAAGATTTGGTAATAAATGCTTATTTGAATAAACTGTTAAATCGTTTCCCTGTTAGAAATGTAAGGGGCATGTAGAACATTAGAAAACTAGTATACGATCAGTGTGACACTCAAATTAGATACTTAAAGTCAATGAATGTGATATGAGAAACTTACAATAGCTTACTTTGTCCAATATTGTTAAAATGAATTCCATTAGAGATTACATTAGAGTACAGTCGCAGTAGAAACAATGACTAAACGTGGAATGTTAGAAAATTAGTAGAATTTATTCGCAAAGAAATCGAAAGCCGCGAAAGGGCTGCGCAGTTAAATGACAGTAGAGAAACAAAAACAAAACGCCGAGCGGAAATAATCAAACAAGCGTCTTCACTCCGAGCACGATAATGTAAACAACAAGCGCAGTAAACTATTTGATAAAAAAAGGTCATCTAAAACTTACGAATAAATTGCTCCAGTCACTAGAAATAAATATATATATATTGTAATGAACTACACGAATCTGAGCACTGTGAAATTAAAACCGCAAAAGAGAAAAGAAGCATTTTAAAAAATCAAGCTTGTTGTTTTTTAGGCCTTAAACCCCAGCACAGAATAAAAGGTCGTGTCGGCATTTCCACCCAGTAATGAAGATATTCTGATTAGTGAATTAAAAAAGGAAACTTTCGCAGTACATTGCTATAAACGTGCACTATAATGATACGTCCATTCTCTGATAAGGATAATTTAGAACCAGTTCGTATTCTATTAGACAATGGTCGTATAAGAAAAAAATTCAGGAAGTATCAGAAAAGTGTAAATTACCTGTTACTTGAAAAGAAACTTTGTCCGTATTTACCTTTGGGGTTAACCAGGCAGCAGAACGAACTTATAATGTTGTGTCAAAATTGAAAACAGAAATGAACCAGCCCTAAATACAGAAATTAAAGTTTTAGAACTAACCAGTATACACAACTAATTTACCTTTTCCTGATATCCTAGTTTCTAAAATTAACAAAGAATTAATAGGATTACAGTTAGCTGATTCTTGCGACAAAAACATTGCTATTCTGTTTCGAGCAGATTACTATTATGAAGTAATAACAAGCAGACTTAACCTCTTTAAAAATAAACTTATAGCTTCCGAATATATATTTGGATGTTGCCTTCAAGGCCAGACTATGGTGAATTATTGAAAATAGACGACAAACTGATCTCACCACAGTTTAGCAGTTTAGCGAGTTAAAATCACCGGGAATTGAACAGGGGAAGGAAAGTAGTAAAATAGATAATGAGATTTTATAGAATTTTAACAGAACTGTCAAATTTAAAGAAACGCAATATGAGGTTAAATTCCCTTGGAATAGAAATTCGTCTGATTTAAAAATGAATTACGTAAATACAGAAGCTAGCCTTAATAAACTGAGTAAAGGGTTGGGAAATGATCCATTACTTCATCAGTAGTATCAGTCAGTTATAGAACAGCATTTAACACTTATGAGTGCACATCAGTCACTTTGACCAATGGACATTTTTACGTTCTGATTTTGGCAACATTTGTTGGGCAAAGAACTTTATATTACACCAGTATGTAATATGTCAATGCTTGGTAACAAATTTTCTGCTTCTGTAGAAGTTTCAAAATTGTACTACATTTACTATCAGTCATGTTTAATAATCTTTGTTGGTTAATTTTGAATGTTCTTTAATTTTTTTATTGCCTTACGGTGTTTTATAAGTAGTAAAATAGGTAAAAAGACATTAAAAATGCATGCAAGGTCAAAATGACTGTATGTGTACCTTTGCATTATAATGAATCTGTGTTCTTACAGGTGTTAAAAATGTGTATAACTGAGGAAATTAATTAAAGATCTGAAGAAAAAGGACGAATTTATTACATGCTTCACCAGCCAGTTATTCGATCTGATAAATCCTTAAGAGTTATATTTGCTGCATCCTAGCCATTCGAAAAACGAATATTCTTTAAATGATTGTCTCTATTCAGGTCCTAATTTAAATCCACCTTTGTTAGAGATATTAATGCAATTTCGTACACATAGTACAAATAGCATTTACTGCCGATATCCAACAAGCCTTTCTCCAAATTTCTCGGTCATCTGAAGAAAGGGACGCTGTAAGATTTTTGTGGACAAGTAACCTTACACATAAATATCGAAAACCTAATATAAAAGTGCTTAAGATGACTCGCGTGTTTTTTTTAAGCCCAAAGGGCGTTAGCCCAGATGGGCTATTAATTTCATTTTGGCATTTTGCGTTGGTTCACTATAAATGTCGGTTCACTTTTCAAATTGTTGCCATCAAATATTAGAGGCCTGTATTATATTTAAAAGAAATTAAATAATAAAAAGACAAATTCCGTGAAAGGAATAACGTTAGCTGAACTACGAAATAGTAATATGTGGTGGCATGGACCTAAGTGGTTATTGCAGAGTATCGATTCGTGGTCTAAACTCACAGAATCAGTCAAAGAGTTTCAAGATAATAAAAGGCTTGAACTTCGAAAGGAAGCTGTGGTAAACTCAATAGTCACAGGTGAAAGTTCCGTTGAGAACGAATTCATTAAAAACTATTCATATTTAGTAAATTGATTGGAACTACTGCGTGGTGTTTAAGGTTTGTGAACAGCAATAGACGCAATTTACCATTAAGAAAAGAAAGTTGTTTGAGTGCACCTGAATTGCAGAATGCAACAAAGGTGCTAGTGAAATGTGTACAACATTCTGAGTTTCAATTTTAAATTAGGTACCCGCTGTCGAAACAATCAGTTCCAAGTAATAGTAAGGTTTCATCTTTAAATGTATTTCTTAACAGAAATTAACTTTTACGAGTTGGTGGGAGATTGAGTCTCTCTAGTCTTTCAGAAGTTCAGAAACATCAAGTCCTCTTACTAACAGGACATTATTTCACTGAATAACCTCATAGATTATTATCACAAAAAATCTTTTCATTCAGGCGTTCAAACGTCACTTTCTCTCATTAGACAATTATACTAGATACATTGTCACCTAGACGGTCTATTGGTTAGGGGAGCCTACTACGGTACCGAAGGGCCCGGGTTCGAATCCCGGAGAAGACATGGATGTTTGTAAATGTATAATGTCCGTGCGGCACTCTAAATATGCGGCGAGCCAAAAGCCCTCTCGTGTGGAGGTGTGGGTGACGCCGGATGCCCCCCGGATACTCTTTCTCAAAATTGGGGGTGGAAAATAGAAGTCCAACCTCTCTTCGTAGTAGGCTCTGGCAACCACTGTTTCATGTGTTAATAGACACGACAACAACAACTGGATACCTTCCGGACAGAGTTAGACGCGTTATAAATAAGGGCATAACTTGCTTTCGAACAAGGAACCAAACCATAAACCAAATGATGGGAGATTTACCTAAAGATAGAGTAGTAACAACTAGACTATTCGAAAAAATATGACTAGACTTTGCAGGACCAGTTATCACCAAGTCCAACTTGAAAAGGTCTAGGGTTACTTTAAAATCATATATCGCGATATTTATTTGCTTCAGTACAAAGGCTATTAAATTAGAAATAACATCGGATTTGTCTACTGAAGCATTTCTAGCATGTCTTAGAAGGTTTATTGCCAGATGGTCCAAACCCTTCCGTGGTTTGGAGTGATAATGCTACAAACTTCAAGGGAGCGAAAATGTTCTTAAAAACTTCCTTAGAATTCATAGACCCGATCCTGTTAAACGCTTCAGTTCCGAAGAAGGTATAACGTGGAATTTTATTCCTTCTTCTTTCCTACATTTCGGCGGATTATGCGAGCTAATGTAAAATCAATGAAGAGAATTTTGATAAAGGTTGCGGAAACAACAATTTTAAACTTCAAAGAGCTTTATACATTAATTACACAAATAGAAGCTTGCTTGAACTCTCGACCTCTGTCACCTATTTCAGCTGATCCAATGGATCTTCAGCCTTGGACTTCAGGTCATTTCCTAACAGGAGCTCCACTATTGTCGATACCAGAACCAAATGATTCTGTAGATTCTTTGTCCTTGTCTCCTAGGTGGATCTTAATTCCGAAACTTAAAGCGAATTTCTGGAACGGTTGGAGTGTGGAAAATTTCAACCATCTGCAGACCCGTTTAAAATGGAATCAATCGAAATCCAACCTCAAAGTAGGACAGCTAGCTTTACTGAAGGGTAAAAACAAGACTCCTATGAAGCGGACACTAGCTTACATTGAGGATGCCTTTCTTGGTCCGGATAGACTAGTACGAGCCGCGGACGTCAGAACATCAGATGGAATCTTTTGTCGAGCTGTCCCTAATATCAGTCCACTCCCATTCCCAAATGATGTTGGGCAACCGTCCAACAGGGGCCAGGATGTTCCGGTTTTAATGGGCACTTTTTCCTGCCTCTGAATGGCAACAGTCTGAACTTGAGAAGATGTTTTCGATTTGTTTTGATGCAGGTTGAATGCTGCCGATGAGATGTTAGATTAGATTATAGAATTTGTAATATTCAATAAAATTTCGTTTTAAAAATAGATTTTTTTTACATATAGAATTATCACTGAACCACTACTCGCAAAATTTTAAATGCTGCCAGTCTTTAATAAAATTATCGTAAAACATCGAAGATACGCAGCGCCATTTTGTCTATCGAACTGATGTATAGCTGAACCTAGCTAACTGTTAAGTTTGCGCCCCAGTTTGAATATACGAGTAAAATACCGCGAAGGGCGATCTGAGGGTCTCCCACTCCTCTTCCCACACCATTAACCTCTCGATAGGACTTTCGGCTCGTCATGTATTTTGAGTACTCCTTTCCGCACACGCATTATACATTTACAAATATCTATGCCTTCTCCAATATTCGAACCTCGGCCAATCGGTACGGCAGTCAGAGCAACTAACCGCTCTACCGCGGCTGGTGGGGGGATGGCGGTTTCGTCATATAGAATTCACTATAATTAAAATTCTTGCATTTTTTAAAACCGATTTTAATAGTTTTGGCGCTTCTCGCAAGTTAACATTAGGGAGTCCATAACGGCGTCCCCTTCAAAATTGTATTTTCCAGAAAAGTTTTATATAAACTATTACATAATTTATTACCCGTAATTATTTTATTTTGAAAACAAAAATTATAAGTGCTTTCATGGTCTATTTTGTATATTATATGTGATTAAATATTCCCATTCATGTTTTCTGTAGGCTTCCACTTAATCAATGTTTTTTCCCAATAACTCTTGTTACATTTATAAGCTCTATAGTATTATCATCTGCTCTCTTTTTGTTTTTTAAAATTGAAAATGTTTTTGCTTTATTTCCCATTTCATTACATTGTTTACTTACACTAATATTGTCATCTTACTTTTCCTTTGAATATTTACTTAACTTACTTTCCTATCGTGATGTTTCTTAAAAAATATTCATCTTATATTTTTATAGTTTTATTGATTCGAAAAAAATTAATGCTATTATTAGAATTTCGATAGCATCTGATTCCAATAAATTTTTCCCTGTGATGGTTCCTATGTGCCACACTGTTTCAGTATGGCATAAAACGAATTTTGCCAGAATTCTCACTCTAGTAATCTGTGCATTGGCCTTTTTCGAAAATTCTGAAAGCAATTCTTGAATCGTTTCGATAATTGGGAATGTAGATAACCTGTTACAAATAACCTATTACGAAAGGATAACGGAAGAAAGATAAGGGTGACCGAGTTGATAAAAATAGAGGTGCAAACAAGATTAAGATTATTGGTTCCACAAACCAATGTTTTATAATTAAATTATTAGTATCTAAATTTGTAATCTCGCTTGAATGTTCTAAGATCTTATGATATATAGTAAATCTTTGCAATGCGAACAAGACTCCAGCTATTCACCAACTAACCCACACAGCTGTAGTTGCTGAATATTTAACTGCTAGTTGAAATTTGTGTTGTTACTCAAATATGTTTATCAAGCTATACCGAGAAAAAGGAATTTCAAGCTTCAAGAGTTTAATTACTTATTTCATTTGCTAAATTTCATTCGTTTCTTTTTAATAAATGTAATTATATTTTTTTAAAAATGCATTCTCATATTTGTTTTCATTGAACACAGATTTCAACTTTTATTTGTTTCAAAATGTTTAATATTAAGTTTTTCTTCAGCTTCTTATGTCTTTCTTCATCTTCTTATTTTTATTTGAAGGATTTAAAAGATCTGATATTAACTTTTAGTTTTTTCCAATGAAAATTAAAAATTAATATATTCTCAATGTTACTCTGGAAGAATTGAGATACATGATCATAACATCAATGTGTGTAAGTTCATTTTAAAAATATTGCAAAGGAGGCAGTGACACTGCAAATTGACGAATGCAATTGGAAGAAAATTGTGCCCCAATCCAGTATCGGCTTTGATACGAAAAACACCGATTAGAACAATAAAGCGAACTTTCATATGTTACGTGTAGCTGAGTGGTAGAATAGATGTGGTTATCAGCTATGCAGAGGAAGATTCATATTAATTTTCCTACTAAAATGTTTTCCAGAAGATGTATTTCGGAAAGATATCTGAATAGAGCTTTAATGATGGACATTTTTCGATATATTATGAAAGATTTAATACGAAATATTCTAAATGCCCGTACTGTAGGTCAGATGCCTATGTCATTAATATCATGAAAGCGCTCTGCTTCAAACTATATGAAAGGACTAACAACTAATGATCCTTTAAAATTTTTACTGTGGGCTAAGCTGGAAGAAGAATACCGAGTATAATGACTCGGTAATTCGGGTTAATTCTTCAACTAAAACGTAACGAACGTTACATTTTAGTTGAAGAATAAAGAATTCTGCTGTTTGGGCACTGTAACATCTTTACGCTACTAAGCTACCAAATGAATACCCAGCGAGAAATGTAGTCGCGCATAAAAGACGCTCCCTTGAAGATGCATTGAAGATCGTCGCATTGAAAGCAGTTAAGTTTTCTGTAAATTTGCAAAATAAGTAGTATGATGTTCTAGCAAAATGGTGAAATTAAACACGTCACTACAGACCAAAGATCGCTGCAATCGAAAATTGAAAGCAAAGATTTAATTAAAAGGTTATTTTATTTTTCTCAGGACTTTGCCATTTTAATGCAAACTAAGCAATAATTCCCTTTTCATTTTAGTATAGTCTAGAGGACATAGATTTAAACTTCTACACAATTAGAACTCTGGAAGTCATACGCAAACCAGACGAAATCATTAAATCACGAGTTACCAAACGTTTTCACAGCACTCACCCCTAAACAAGTTTTAATATGTTCTTGCAGTCCGTAAAGCAGTTTATAAAAAAAGGAAACAAAGCTATATTATCAGACTTCAATAGCAAACAAAAATTAAACATAGAAATTAGTAAATATTACAAAAATTAACATTTGATAAATCTAAAAAAAATTACTTATCTGTTCCTGTTTAATGGATAAGAGCTTTTCAAATCATAGCACTTTGTTGCTAATAACAATTAGCTTCACATATCTGCTTGTATATCCTAGCGATTTCTGAATTTTACGTAAGTATGTTGTCACAAATGGGATGAGCACATTTTGCCTTCTCACTAAGTTTTGGGAACACATTCATTGTCGAACACCAATATTGCTTTAAGGTAATGCTTTCAAACTGCATTTTCAGAACATTATTTGTACGTAGTTCTAAAAGATCTTTCTTCAGTTCTTCATCATTCAACTTATTATCCAAAGTGAAAGAGGTTTACAATTTATGTGTCTGACGTTTTCAGCTCTCCTTCCGTAAAAGACAATCAAATGACTTTGATAATACTTCCAAATAATCCGCAATTCCTTCACACACACTTTGAGACTTAGTTATCAACCCATTTCGTCGAGTAATGGAAAATTAGATTCCCTTTTCTACCTCGTCGACACCAAATTTGCAACTTTTCTTTGAGCCCATTTATCTTTTCACAGTATGTCAATATGTTCGCATTTTTCTCTAGGAAGCACACATTCAAGTTATTCTTATGAGAGAAGATAGCATTCAAATAGGATAGCATATTGTTGAAGTCTTGTGATTTCATTTCTTCAACCAGATCATAGATTTCTTCCTTTAGAAGCGCTTTAAAGCATTCCCACGAGACACAAATATAAATAAAGTTGATTAGAAGAAAATAAAGATAAGACAGTGTGTGTGATTTAACTCACTTGTCTAACAGTAACATCAGAAGAAGCCCACGAAATTCGTCAGGGCAAAAACAGCAAGATTGCGCCTGTCGTAGGTAAGAGCTTTAAGCAGCATACTGGTGACAGTACGACTTCGATCAGTTTCGCCCCCAATTTTGAAGGAGAGCGCCCCGGGATACAGGTCTCCCACCCTTCTTCCCCTCCCACCAAACTCTCGAGAGCATTTTCGGCTCGCCGCATATTTAGAGTGCACCCATGCCGCATAGACACTATACATTACAAACATCTATGCCTTCTCTTGGATTCGAACCCGGGCCCTTCGGTATCGCAGTATGCTCCCCTAACAACTATATCGTATGGGCGGTACTATAAGAAAGTAATGCAACATATGTATACTCTCTGTTTATTGGGGACAGAAGAGAAATGAGCAAGACACAAACACAAAATCAGTAGAGAATGCACCCAGAATTTACTAGCGTACATTTATTCGAAAAATACGACTGTCGTTAACAACATGCTCGTCAAATCTGCTATCGACGAATGCGCAAAAAATATGTTTTGCATGCATACCAAAATCACGCATGTAGTTTTTATTCGACTGGCATTAACAACATGCGCGGCAAATCTCTTTTCAATGGATGCGAAGGAACTATGTTTTGCACGCTGATCTATGACGTTGGTGTAATTTTTAAACAATTACACAGTCCAGTCACATTAATGTGACCATCTGTCAAAAGCCAGAATAACCACCTTTCGCAGAGCGGACTGCTGCGAGACGTGCAGGAAGAGAGTCACATAGGTCCCTGAAGGTGTTCTCTGGGATGTTGAGCCATGCCGACTCTAATGCCGTGGCCAGCTGCGCTAGATTACGCGGTTGAGGATCCATGGCGCGAACAACTCGATCGAGATGGTCCCACAGATGCTCGATTGGGTTTAAGTCAGGTGAGTTTGCTGGCCAGGGGAGGACGGTAAACTCATTCTGGTGCTCTTCGAACCACGCACGTACACTGGCAGCTGTATGGCACCTCGCATTGTCCTGCTGGAAGATGCCATCATCCTGAGGAAAAACAATGCGCATGTAGGGGTGAACATGGTCCGCAAGGACAGATGCGTACTTGTATTGATCCATTGTGCCTTCCACAATGATCAGTGAACCTAGAGAATGCCAGGAAAACATTCCCCAGACCATAATGCTCCCGCCTCCAGCTTGGACCGTTCCGGCAATGGTTGCAGGGTGGTTCCTTTCAGAGGTTTCACGCCTTATACGCCAACGTCCATCTGTCCGATGGAGCATAAAACGCGATTCATCCGAAAACGCAACCTGTCGCCACTCAGTGGACGTCCAGCTGCTGTACTGGCGTGCAAATTCTAGCCTTCGCCGTCGATGAACAGCAGTCAGCATAGGTGCACGAACCAGGCGTCTGCTTCGGAGGCCCAGACGCAGCAATGTTCGCTGAATAGTACTTTGGGAGACACTTTTGGTAGCCCCTTGGTTCATTTTGGTGGTCAGTTGCTCAACGGTAGCCCGTCTATCTGCCCGAACGCATCTCCGCAACCGTCGTTCGCCTCTGTCATCTATGGCCCGTGGTGCACCACATTTGCCACGTCGCTGATTTTGGACAGTCCCATTTTGCCATGCATGGTACACTTTTACCACGGCGGCACGCGAACAGTTCACAAACTCAGCCGTTTCGGAAATGCTTCCACCCTTGGCTCGAAAGCCAATGATCATGCCCTTTTGGAAGTCGGATAAATCGCTTCGTTTCTGCATTACGCCAACGATTGAAATGTTTTCCGAAGCCCTCACACACCCTTTATATACGCTCAACTGCACTGCGCTGCCACCTGCCTTCTGTGATTGGTTATTTAACTCTGACATGGAAAGTACGTGGTGGTCACATTAATGTGACTGGACTGTGTATTTAAAGCATTTTAAAGAAAATCTCGCATCTTCCTTACACCTCTGGTTGGGAACCCCTGCGTTAAATATTGCTATCGAAAGAATGTGCAGCTGCTCCTCACAAGGACAAAATTCAGAGAGTATTGCAGATTGGTCACTGAACGACTGACAGGTTGAAAAATGTATAACTTTGTAGGGATTTATATTTATTTTAAATAACCAATTTAATTTTATGTTCATTCCAATTTAACTAAGCCTTCATTCTCCTAATTGTCAATGCCAGAATATTTAAATTTGATAGCGCGTGTGACGTAATGCAAATTCTAGCTTGAGGAGAAAAGATTTAAATACAGAGTTCCTAGAAGGGAAGTTAGAGAGTTTGGGCGAACA
The DNA here is from genome assembly GCA_000611955.2 of Stegodyphus mimosarum. NCBI lineage: Eukaryota > Metazoa > Arthropoda > Arachnida > Araneae > Eresidae > Stegodyphus > Stegodyphus mimosarum. The sequence continues at coordinate 131,077 of KK118057.1, read as the reverse complement.
CTGTACTTTTGCAGCGTGAGCTTCTGCTTTGCATTTATTGCTGGTTAACGTGGAGTAACAGCTATTACTTTTCTGCCACTAGATACTCGACGGTTTTAGGAAACAGGATATTCTGAACCCTGTAGCGTAATTCTACTACGTGTTAATATCTTCAAATTTTTAGTTTAGTTCTTATTATTTGAGTTATAGCCCGAGTGAGGCGTAGTGTGTTAGCGTCAAGTCGACGCATTATGAATTTTAAAAGAGTTAATAAAGGGTTTCTTTTTACCCTCCTTCAGTGTGGTTTCTATACATATTTCAGCTGTTACATTAGAAGATAGACCGGAAGGGTCTTACAACGTTTCCAGTCTTTTTTATTATTTATTTATTTATTTATTGTATATATGTTATAGCGCATTTCTTGGAGAATTAAAGGTCTATGTAAGACAATTAGCAACAAGTAAAGCACTCGATTTTCTATTCCATCCCCCCCCCGAAATAAACCGCTATGGCTACACAATGCGCACTTAGCTCTTAGGATCTCTTGCCGGAAGATCGCAAACTGATTTATTTTTTTCAAACCGGGAGATTTAGTTCCGAGTTTTGTTATTCTTAGGAGATACTCTGGCTTAAAATGTTGCCGTTATTTTGTCTGAGCAATTGTTCTTTTACTGGAATAGAAAAACTCGATGGGTTTTACTCGTTGCTGGACATCATTCGTAGCCATTTTAATCTCCAAGACATGCTCTATAATATAGCATATATATAAATACTATATACTAATTTCTAAAAATTAAGGAAAAATCGCGATAACTCGTTAAAAAATAAGCCAATCTGTATGAAATTTGAATATGTTGTCAGGACTGAGTGTTCGGTGCATATTCTTGGAAAACATCTTCGTGAACTCCTTAAATCCTGATCTGGAACAGGGAGCTGAATGCAGCTATGTTCTGTGGTATAATATTGTGATTAAGTGGTAGAAGAACTGCACTTTAAAGGGATTTAAAATTCTCTTTTATTAAATCACAATTATTTACAACCACTTCCCAACTCGGGGGGGGGATACAGAAAGCAGAAACCGCACTTGGGTCTAAAATGAACAATCAAATAATTTAAACTAAAGCTAAATGGAAATTAAATAATCGTTGCTCACAGAGCTATAACGCGAGGTTGGCCTCTAAACTAAATGGTGCGTAGCAAGATTTAATTAATACTGACGCACTTGGAATTACTTCAACAAGTAATCACGTAAAAGCGCTACGGCTTAGAATTTAAATACAATAGAAGAGAAACACGCCAATGTGACAATGAAATTCGATGAAACAACCTTGTATTTGGCGTACATTTACTAAAAAACACTCAATCGATTTCGAGGGCAGCTACTGGTCCCTCCTCATCAGGAGAACAAAATATCTAGAAAGGGAAAGAAAACTGAGTAACAGCTTTTTATACTCTCGGGTAGAACCACGCGCGAGGAGACAACGCCATCTATCGGCAAAAATAATCATCAAGAATTATGTTAATAGGAATTCTTATAATACGCAATATGCTGTGACTTAAAAGGCCTATGTTGTGTAATTTGGATTGTATCTTTGAACTGTATGTAGTATTAAGTGTGCTGCATTGTATTTTCCATCTTGTATAATATTAAAATATTGTAATGTATCCATACTGCAGCATAGTCAAAACTAAGCAGTTTTCTCGCCGCTCTTCAGCTGAGTTGGCACAAAAATTACGATATAGCTCACACATCGGCTGAGATTGTCCTCTGGAGGCATTCCATGTTGTCCTGGTGCAAAGCCAGGTCTTATGCACGAAGTCACATAATATATTGTAGTGCTAGTCTCTCAAAACGCAGTTTTTACAAAGTAACATTTTTCTAGATACTAATTCTCATGTTATATGAAGGCTATCTATATTGTTTCTCACTCATTTTTGGTATTGTGTTGTAAATATAATTGGCCTTCCATTGTAAAGGGTAGCTCTGCAACTTCTCGCTGTTCAGGTGCTCTATTGAATCAGCTTACCCGCTCCTATATAGGTAACTCGAAATTAACTATATTACACTCGTATCTTGACCTTGAGTAGTTGATAAAAATATGAAGCGAGTGAGTCCTCCCTGTAACGATGTCCATCATATCAAATCAATGAACCCCAGGTAGCTTTTGCGTTTTTTAAAACGTCAGAGAAATGTTATACAACCTTAATAAGCCTCTAGGAGAAAATTAAGTAATAAAGTCATTTGGTGGTGTATTCATATAATTCTAAATTTTCTGTTACTTCATTTTCAGTGCTTAACATTTCAGAAATATGTGACTTGTAGTTTTAATATTTTCTGTAAACCAGAATGTCATCAAACTATTCGTAGCATCAAAACGAATAACAGCATTTACACAGAGAGCTACGTGTGCATATTACACAATTACATAGTAATTTTTCATACTTTAAATTCTTTTGAAATGAAGGTTGAAGAACAGTAAAGATTGCTGCCTAAAGCTGAAATCAGAAGAATCGTAGAAACTTTTAGAATTCAAACATAACTTGAGCGAGGGAATAAAAAAAAAATACTTATCAATGATTACTGTGTAAGGTTTTAGTTAAACTAACCAAGTTTATTTTAATTTAAATCTTTTCTATCTCCTCTCTGCTTCAACTTCCTGTCAGAAGAAGCGCGCGTTTTTAGCTTATGCTAATTTTTTGAAGTTCAGCCAAGCACTATTTAAGACAGAGGTAGAAACCTCTCGGTGTGTGAGAGCTTTGCCTCAGATCACGGTCACGCTGCTCAACGTTCGCCTGACCAGCTAGCAGTTTAAATTTATAAGCCATAGTGCTTACTACGTGATTGCTTTGTAAAATAAATTAAAGTGCGGTAGTATTTAGTATACCTTGCTACGCACCCTTTTCGGTAGAGGCCAACTTCCGCGAATTGCTCTGCGAAGCAACGTTTAATTTAAGTTCTATTTTAATTCATTTAAATTTATTTGATTGTTAAGTTTGACCAAAGTGTGGTCTGTTAAGTTCTGTATCTCTCCCGAATTGGGAGGTTTGTTATTAATAGTGAATTAATAAAAGAGGATTTCAAATCCCTTCACGTGCAGTTATTCTCCAGCCCAGCAGTTACACCAGAACATAGCGTACCTTCCGCTCCCTGTTCCAGTTCAGGACTTAGAACGTAAGGATAAGAACCCTTTACAGAATTTACTATGTTCTCAAAGAATACACACAGAATGCTAAGTCCTGATAACTGTTTCAGTTTGCCTGTTTATAAACTCATTAAAATTAGATTCACTATCAAGAATCCTACCCAAAAGAAATGATAGAAGGAAATTATAAAAGAGTTTATTTGTAAGAAGTAATTAAAGATTTTTCTTTCTGTCACTGGCAACTCATCTAACAAAGAAGTTTTTTAAAAACCTTGCTTTTTACATCTTACAAAAGGAACTGGAAAATCCAGATGCAGAAGAAATCTTCCATGGCATAGAGCAGGTTGAAAGAAGTTTTTCGATTTAATCTGAGAATCATCAATATAATTTTGATAGACCGGTAATGAAATGTACGTATATTGTCAGAAGTTTGATTGAATCGAACCATCTTGAGAAGCTTAAATTTTTAAAGATGACGTTAATTACAGACCGTATTGTTGTTTGACTGCAGAATGGTCAGAAAAAATAATAATGCTACATATCATTCAAACAAAAAAAAACCGCATTTCTCTTACATCGCTTTAAGATACATGATTTGATCTAAAAACATATTTTACCCAGAATTTTTTTTAAAGGACATGGGCATGGTATTCAATTATCTTTTCATTTGCAATGTCGGTTACAACAAATTGCGGGATCAACTTGTTTTTGCAATGCAGGAAACACTTTATTGCAGTTACATTTAATTGTGATTACTGGGAAAAAATATAAGTTTCAACTTAGTTTTGATAATACAAATTTTGCATGTATATTCCGCTTTTAAAAATTTAGCATTAAACATTTTGAATCTTACAGCATTTAAATTACTCTCTGAATTAAATTAACGTGAAATTTGTTCAAAATAGAAATTCCGGTTTTCATATTTTGCCAGGGTTTCAGAATGGGTGTAAACTTTGATAAATTTCAATGAAAATCATCAAGGCGTCATGTTTGATACGTCTTCATTAGATTCAATTACGTAAGGTAAGATACATATCAATTCTTTGAAACAAAACCAGGCATCGGTAAACTAATTATTAGCATTCATCAGAGGGAAAATAGAAATCGAAATGATTATTTAACACCACCATATTTTATCTAGAAAGAATGTTTTAAAATTGCTGTGAATATATTTTTTTAATTGATGTGATTTAGAATATGAAAATAAAAATTGTCAGGACTAAACAGTACATTTCAATACTTTGGAAGATTTTCCGCTTCCAGTATTTCAATTGCTGTCTACTTTAGATACTTAAAGGGGTTATAGGATATTAGACGGTTAGATACCGTTAGGCAGTCAGATTTAAACTTTAGCCCTCGATCCTTGTGATCAGCAAGAGTTTATATGGACCTATGCCTAACAGCTGCATGATATAATGTTTTAATCTTTATGATTTAGCATGAGCCAGTACAAATTTGACTGAAAATTTAAAATATCAGTCATTGATTTCTTTTTTAAAAAGAAAAAATTAGATTAATATTTTTATTTTTTGAGAAAGTTTAGATTTTGTTTTTGTTAATTTAATTTATGATACTAATGTATTTTAATTGTATGCAATGATTTCTTGTTTACTTATATTTAAGTCATTTTTATATCCCGTTTTTGCATACATATTTTATCATAAATCTATTTATGAAATTGCTATTTCTATCGATCTATCTATTTATATATATTTTCTTTATTGTTAGCTTAATTTAAGGCAAATTCTGTTAATTAGTTTTGCTAAAATTCAGTATTAGGAAGGATTATAGAGGCTATTAGGATTTTCGCAGCAGGAAGCATGAAAAATCAACTGTGCCTTCGCTGTTGAGATTTATATTCATTTGTAAAAGATTTTTCTCATTCTTTACCCCGTGCCTTTGTGGTGCAATTGGAAGCACGTCTGACTAAGCTGTGCAAAGTTCGAATCCCGGCGAGCGCATCCCTGATTTTTTCTGTGTTCTGCAGCGAAAATTCTAATAAATTCTACACATTAAAAATTAAGTTAAAATATTGTTATTAAAAGTTATGATTACATACTTTCATTTGTTCCACTACTAAAAGCTGATTTATTAGAGCTGGAACAAGAACATGCAGAAAAGGGTCTTGAAAAAACTAGATCCATTTCTAAGGAGCACAATTAGTTTTAGAGGGAAACTTTATCCATTCTGCCACCTACTTGCCTCCTAGTTTTAACTGCGCATTATGTTGTTTGAAACTAAAGTACCGACAAAAAATTTAAATTCTTTTTAAATATGTAAACATATACCTATATGAATGTTAATAAAAAAAGTATTGCTTTTATAATGGTTCCATTAACTTCTAATATGTTTATCTGCTTGTATATTTTCGTAGCGACTGAAGCGTCACAACTGTAAATGGCAAAAAGTTTGTTATACACTCACGTTTGTGAAAATTGCAACACCATGAAGGACTTACGCAAGTGAGCTGAAATTTTCAGGAAATGCAAAGTAGCGCATGATATGCAAATGATTAGAATTGCAAATCCGTAGCGCATGCGTATGCTGAGCAGCGCCCTCTGAACGGCTGATGGATCCGAATAAATAGACGGCTGTAGCGAGGCGTGTATGGTTATCGGTCGTTATCTGCTAGTGGTAAACGTTAACTCAATCTGTACTTATGCCTCGTCGACGAAAGAGAGCGAGATTTGAACAACTTACAGAGTTTGAACGAGGGAGAATCATCGGCCTTCGTGAAGCTGGATTATCGTATCGTGCAGTAGCCTCTCGTGTGCAGCGTAACAGCAGCACAGTGATGCGCGTTTGGAAGCAGTGGACGGACGAGTGTCGGACAACTCGGAAATCCGGGAGTGGACCCCGAAATGTGACGTCAGCTCGCGATGATAGACACCTGGTCCGCATGGCGCGGACGGACCGTACAGCTTCCTCTAGACAATTGGCAGCACTGTGGTCAATAGCTACAGGTGTTTCATTGTGTGCTTCATCAATTCGTAGACGTCTGCTGCAGTGTGGACTGCGCGCACGGACTCCTTTATACAGGATCCCCCTAACGCACGACCATCGCCGCCTGCGGCTACAATGGGCCAATCAGCATAGAGACTGGCGTGCTGATTGGCAGCATGTCGTGTTTTCTGACGAATCCCGCTTTAATTTGTGGTACCATGATGGCCGCATTCGTGTCAGACGCTATGCCGGTGAACGCCACCTTCCGGAGTGCATTATCGAACGCCACAGTGGACGAACACCCGGAGTTATGGTCTGGGGCGCCATAGCATATCATAGACGATCTCAATTGCTACGAATTGTGGGCAATCTGAACAGCAACCGGTATATCCGTGAAGTTCTACAGCCCGAAGCTGTTCCCTTCCTTCAAAGCTTGCCAGGCGCTGTATTTCAACAGGACAATGCCCGCCCTCATACTGCTCGGATTGTTAAATCCTTCTTTGCAGCGCAGCAGGTACAGCTTCTTCCTTGGCCTGCGTGTTCCCCGGATATGTCGCCAATTGAACATGTGTGGGATGTCATTGGTCGGCGTCTTGCTCGTGATCCTCGTCCTGTTGCGTCTGCAGACGAACTTTGGGTACGCGTACAAACGATATGGAATGCTCTTCCTCAGTCAGACATTCAAACTTTGTTTGACTCCATGCCACGTCGTGTAGCAGCACTTATGGCGGCGCGTGGTGGCCACAGAAAATACTGATTCTGATCTCTTGTTCTTGTTTGTTTGCTTTGAACATTTAACCATTTATTTGTACCACTACCACTCAACTGTGTATTAAATTGCATTCAATTATGACGATTCCTTCTTGGTGTTGCAATTTTCACAAACGTGAGTGTAGTTTTGAACATCGATGTCTCGTATCTCTCAGGAAGAGGAAACTGAAATGAGATAAATAGTTGTCAAGGTTGGATGGATACTAAATGCTGTGACAAAAAAGACAACCACGAATGTGTTTCACCGTCAAAAATCTATCTTCATTACTTTGAGAGGTACCGATGTTCGTGCTCCATATTTGCGCTATTTTGCAGAAAGCGTGTGATAAATATCATCCATCCCCCAGGTTGCGAATAACTCTTTGCTATTTGAACGACTCACCAGTGCAAAATTTGGACAGAGAGAACAACGCACATAGCTAGCTTAAGAGTATATAAGTCAAGCTACTTCTTCGATCTAGTACAACAACAGCAGTGACGAACTACAGTGGACTACTTCAGTCAGCGCCCGGATCCTTCAATGAAATTTTGATCGGAGCCGCAGTGGATTCCTCAGCCAGTTCCAGATCGCCCGGACCTCCTGAGCATCTGTCTCCCAATATTCAGTGATCTTAACCACTCGGCTGTTGGTGGGGCTGTGTTAAAAATGAATCTTGCTAGCATTATAGAGAAGCACATCCGACCAGCAATCAGAAGGTCCATGATTCGAATTGCAGTGAAGACTCAGCTGATTTCTCATGTTTGTCTCACCAGAAATTCTTATTTGTACAGTGGCGCCAAATTAAACTGCGGTGGACGCTAATTCGTCATCCTTTGGATTTGGCCAACTGGTTCTCGCTCCTTCCTCTCAAGGTATCTTGTAAATAGGAAAAACTATGATGAATTATCATCTTTCCTGTCCTATCCTGCCCTTGTGATGTTGTGGGATTTTTATATAAGTTTTACTGACGAAATTTTATTTAACTTACATTTTTTCTGTCTGCCTCATTTCGCCAAGAGGTTCGCACAATCCAGAATTGATGCAGATTTGAATAGCAGGCAGTTTTACTATAAAGTTAGAAGAATTTCGCATAGCTAAGAGTTCTGGCCTGGTTGGTGCCGCTATTTTTCCTTGTAAATTCGCGCTCTTTCTGTTGGCGACTCCAACTCCGGTTTTGAATTGAATATTATAGAGCATGGATAGTTTCGGTTTTGACATTTGAAAGCTAGCTTGAATCTCTCTCTCGATATTAGACAAATCATAATAGTCTCTGGTAGCTTTTTGATTAAATTGTTTGAATCTAAGCAGGATGAAAGAGAGTTGTGTTAAAGTCAGGTCCACGTGATTGGCAATTTTACATTGCATATTTTAATTTAACCCCTCACAAATAGTGATGTAGAATAAATTTAAAGTTATTACATTTCTATGCCTGTTTGTTTACAGGTATAGAAATTCTTGTAGTGTTAACTTATGGTAGAATATTTGTGGTTTACTTAAAAATTTGATTTAAGTGAGTTTTCTAATTAGCTGAGCCCAGGTTAATTATTATAACTGGCACCCAAGTGGAAGATCTGAAAAAAGTTGTTACACAGCTTTGCAAGAAATTTTGTGTTGTATAAAATTTAATTTGGTTGTATAAAATCAATTTGCATAAAATTTAGTTTGGTTATATAAAATCTGTTAAACTATTATTCAGACAGTGATGCAGAGCACATGAAAACTTGATTTATTCAACATTGTTTAACCAGGAATACAATCAATATGGAGTTCACCATTTAACACTTTATCATCTACAAAGTGATACCTAACATCTATGTGTTTATTTCTTTGATTATATTCTGGGTTTTTAGTGAGACGAACAGCACTTGCATTGTCAATCTGTAGTGATGGGGTTACTTTCAGAGGAGCAATGTCTTCAAATAACCACTTCATCCATATTGCATCTTTGGTAGCTTCACTCGCTGGAACATATTCTGCTTCAGTTGTGCTTAACGAAACACACTGTTGGCGTCGGCTTGTCCAACTGATAGCTCCGTCACTGTATTTAAATACCATGCCAGACATTGACTTTCGAGTACCAGGATCATTCGCATAATCAGCATCACAATATGCTTCCAGGATTCCAGGTTTGAAGGCTCTCTGGAACAATATTCCAAAATTAATTGTTCCTTTAACATATTTTAAGATTCTCTTAATCACTGACCAGTGTCTCTAAACAGCCTTCTCCAAAAATTGGGAACAAAATGATATTGCAAAAGAAATGTCTGGTCGAGTAGCCACAGCCAAGTACACCAGACTACCAACGGCTTCTCTGTAAGGAATTTTCTCGCAATTTATCCAATCATCATCATCTTCGCCTGGAAGCTGACGCTTCTCAACGGCTGTAGAGACAGGATTTACATCCCACATATTAAACTTATTTAAAACTTTGGTGGCATAGTTCGGTTGGCCAATAAATATATCACCATTACTTAACCTTTTTACCTCAAGACACAAGAAAAATTCAACATCTTTAAAAGTTACTTTAAATTCTCTTTGCAATTCCTCAACGAAATTGACTTTAAACTTAGGTATAGGGGCAACAAGCCCATCATCAACAAATAATGCTAGTAACATTTTTTTTTCTTCGTCCACACTGCAAAACAAGCATGGATCAGCCTTGCTTTCCTTCAGACCATAATGTGACAAAAAACTTTTAAATCTTCTATTCCAACAACGAGGAGACTGCTTAAGCCCACACAGACTTTTTACCAATCTACACACTCTGCCTGACTTGTCATCATAACCTTCAGGTTGAAGCATATATATCTCTCATCCAATGTCCTGTACAGAAATACAGTTTTGACATGAAATTTTATCAAATCCAGATCTTCATTAGAAGCATCACTAACCACAGAACGAATGCTTTCAAAACATACCACAGGAATAAACGTTTCACTGTAATCGATGCCTGCCTTTTGGGATAAACCTTTAACCACCAACCGAGCTTTAAATCTGTTGATATCTCCATTTGCATGACGTTTCACTTTGTACACCCATTTATTTGAAATAGCTTGTCTGCCTTCTGGGAGATCAAATAAGTACCATGTTTTATTTTCTGATAAAGATTTCAGCTCTTCATCCATTGCAGCTTGCCATTCCAAGGCATTATCCAAATTTACAGCTTGGAAATAATTCTCTGCTTCCACATAACAACACTCGATTAATCTTTCAGGTGCTTTTAGGTTTTGTCGATTTCTCAGCTGTCTTTCCGATTGTAGGTCCTCATTAGGTGGTTCTGGATTATTTTCCTTTTCATTGGTGTCTGATAAGTAAGGTTGTACAACCAACCAATATTCCTTTCTCACTTCTTGGATTCCACTTCTTTTGCTTCTGTTTAGGTACATGAATAAAACACTCTGTACCTATAACTCTTAGGTGATTAAGTCTTGAAATTCTGCCACAAAACAATTCAATCGTAGACTTGCCATCTACTGATGAGGTTCCTGCACGATTTGATATATATACAGCAGTATTAACCAACTCAGCCCACAATGACTTTGGCAAATATTTAGCAGTCATTATTGTTCAAGCTAAATCAACAAGTGTTCTATTTGTTCTTTCAGCCGTTCCATTTTTCTGGGGGTTATAGGGGGTGCTGCAGCAAAGCTCGGCTCCCATTCTTCGCAAAATATTCTTAAAGTCCTTGTTTATATACTCCAGTCCACCATCACTTAAAACTACCTTGATTGGTTTCTCTGTTTGGTTTTGAAAAAATTCTTCAACTCAGCTACAGTTTCTGACTTATGCTTAAGAAATTAATCTTTTCTGTGCTTAGAGAAATCCTCCGTAAAGCATATATAAGAGCGAGAACCACCTACACAACAATCAGTATAAATGAGTTCACCAACTTCTTTAGCGCGTTGTTGACGACTATGGAAAGGCAACCTATGCCGTTTTCCTAATATACAGGCCTCACAAAAATCACTATCCAATTTTATTTCAATATGCCATGGGACTGTAATACCTTTTTAACATGTTGTTTATTTAAATGTACTAGCCTTTCATACCAGAGTTGAAGAAAACTTGTTTCACTTACCTGTACTTCAGTAAGGCGCACAACACTACATTCAACTTCAGAAGACACAATTTTACACAATAACTTGAATAAGTTACCAGAGCGAATTCCAACAGCAACAACATTTATGGATGTCAAAAATTCACATTTATCATTTGACATATTAAACTCACATCCATGATCTAGTGTCTGACTTACAGAAACTAAATTCCTTGCAGCATCAGGGGCATACAGTACATTTTCCATGAAGCTGTTTCTCCATGAACTTTGTACTAACATTTTAAGTGATATGACACCATGACCATAAGCTTTCATTGTTGCATTATTACCATTTCTTACTTCAATTGGACGCTCAGATTTTGTATATGATTGAAACCAGTCAATTTTGTTTGCAATATGCTGAGTAGTTCCAGTGTCGATTACTCATGCATTATTATTAGTCACAATGAGACATTCACTAATAAAGGCTTCCCGTAGTTGGACTTTTCATCATGATTGACTGTCATGCAATTACTTTCTGGGATTTATAGTCCCATTTAAAGTGACCCTTTTTGCCATATTTAAAACATTTATACTGTTTTCTCTGTTTGTTAACAGGCCCATTTTTTCTTGAAAATGTTTGTGCGCTTGGAGTTTTTCCTACAGTATCTTTACCTATTAAAGAAACAAGTTTACTGTCCCTACATAACTCCGACTTCCTCCTCTGCTCTTCTGAAATTAGCAGTGCGTTCAATTCCGGCAGTGTTTACTATTCTTCTAGCCTTGCACACCAAGCCATTTTTAGTGGCTCAGATTCATTAGAGAGAGTTTCTAATAGTTTGATTAAAATAACAAGTCATTCGGTTTAATTTCTAAATCGTGCTTTCTTGACACCAGACGTTCTAATTTTGCTATATGCATGGCCATTGTATATGTAGGATCACGCACAAATGATGAAAACTGCAACTGGCATGCATACTGTGCTTGCTTATTTTTCTGTTCAAACAATTCATGCAGCTTCACCCATATTTCTCTTGTTGTTTTGCACATGGAAACTAAATCACAAATTGTTGAGTCTAATGTCCGTGAAAAAATTCCACGAGCAGCTCTATTACCCTAGTCAAAACTTGGTTAATTCTCGGTTATTCTTATTTTGGACTTCAAGCGAAGCACCTTCGGTAACCGGCTCTGGTTTGACTATTTCCCCAGAACACACTTCGAAAGCTCCTTCTTTTTCCATAAATAAACCTTCAACCATCAACTTCCATCGCACCCAATTTTGTGGTTCTAAAAGTTTTTCTGTAGTAAATACTTTTATGATTACAACGAAACTCTTTTTCACTTCTGAGGAATTCACACTGTTAGGCTTAGCAATAAAATTTCTTATAACGTTGATAAAGTCATACTGGGCCCATAACCTGTTAAAGTATTATTCAGACAGTGATACAGAGCACATGAAAACTTGATTTATTCAACATTATATAACCAAGAAAGCCTTTATTACCCTTTACAGAGTGTGAAGCGAAGACAAGTGGTAAGATTACATTTCAATTTCTTTAGAACAGTGTTTCTTAACTACAACAGGATGTTGCCAAATGAATTATACAAAAATCATAAATTGCACATGCAAACAAAAACATAAAATAAATGCATTAAATAAATTTGAGTTCATAATATTAACAAAATCAATTTGCATAAAATTTAATTTAGAATGCTCTGAAAGTAAACTACTATTGACGTAAAGACCAGATGAGACTGCTGTTTGGATACAAGTATGTTGGCCCAGCGAGATTTGACCCCAGGCAAGGAAATGAAGCATTAGAAGGATTTGTCTGGTTAACGGCTGCATTCGGGGCGACGATCAAACTGAACGTAATATTTGATAGAATGAGGTGGTACCGCAGTTTGTAGAAAAATTTGAGAACACATTTTATTTAAAAAAAGTGATTTTGAAGCTACAGTTTTTCGTAAATTTTTAGCGTTTTATCGATGATTGAATTTTCATTGTTTCATTGTAATTTCATTGTTAACGCTTTCAGATGAGTAGTAAACATTTTTGTAAAAATTTATTTTATTTTTATTTTTGTGCTCAAATAGTTAAAAAGGACGAAACGTGTATTCAGCACTCCTTAATTATTCATATTTACTGTTTTAAATAATTATTCCTTGGCGAGTCTCTTTGAAACATTAAACTATAAATGATGAATGACACAGATACCCAAGGTTATCCCAGAAATAAGACAAATCTTGATCTTTCTTTATAAACACAAACAATTGTTTTTCAATGGATCTCTTCTCAAGTAGGTATCGACGGTAATGAAAAGGCACGCTCACTAGCCAAGGGAGGAACATTTTAGCCACAAGACAGCAAACCACTCCTTCCAGAGTCACTTGAAAAACATATTTTTGAGAAAATAATGAATACTCTTAAATCTGACCAGCCATCAAAATCAACAGGCAAATCCTGGGCTAACATTCAAGACACAGGGAAAATGTTTTGTCAAAAACCCCGTAAAGATTCTGTGGCAAACTTCAGAATGCAAACAGGCCACGATTGCATAGCACATCATCTTAATAAAATTGGCATCCTTCCATCTAGTATTTGCCAAATTTGCTCATTGGACATCATGAACGCAGAACATCTTCTTGTATGCCCAGAACTAGATAAAGAGTCTCAGAAAGGTGGTGAGATAAGTAAATTATACTGGCATGCCAGAGTTTTCGTGAACAAGTTTTCGTAAAGACTACATCCCTTATGTTCCTTTCCTTGTTGTTTAAATTTTTAACTTTTTACTTTTGTTCCCACGTTCATTTATTCTGATTCTTACTTTAAATGTTTTTTCTTGATATTATTTATCATTCTTGTGTTCTTGTGTGATATTGAGCTGTTTTAATGTTTGGACTGATCTTTCTGATATAGCCATATGTAACAACAACACCTATGAATGATTAACATGCAGATTTAGATTGCAGATTTTCAAAAGTCTAAAAATGTTTTAATTTTTTACATATTTTAAAAAAATGTAAACAGTTTAAAGTGCTTAGTATCTTGTTCAAAATGCATAATGAAGCTGCTAACTGTTTTCTTAATCTAAATTTACAATTAAAAAGTTTCTTAAACTTCCTAGGATAGTATAATTTTTATGTTAAATTTTTTTTATTTAGTAAACTATAATTAGTATTATACACATTTTATTTGGCAAACAATAATATATATATATATATATATATATATATATATGTGTGTGTGTGTGTGTGTGTGTGTAAGATATAAAAAAGTACGATTCCTGCTTTAAAAATAACTGGCGACCTCAAAATTAACTATTCTAGATTTGGTGCTCTCCCCCTAAATTCATCTGTTCTCCCAAATTGAGATCCTTCCATGCTATATAAAATTACTTGAAAAATTAAACTAAAACCCAAAATTAACCAATTATAGCTTAGAGTACTTTCCGCATCTACTCGGTATAAATACCGCTCGCAAGAAATTACGTCATTCTTCTCCTAGCTCCTGCCGCGCTGTTAACTACACGCTTCTCTCCCTGTCTTTCTTCTTATTCAAAAATGACGTCGTATCCCCGTTAACCTGTGCATATAAGATATTATCGTAATTGTTTATGATTAAAAAATATATTGTCTAGGAAGAATTATTCTAATGCGCCTGGAAATAAAGATGTTAAGTAGCTGAACTTGGTTTCGTGTCAACATCTACTTCCAGTCTTTGCCACTCTGCCATCACGACTACACATTAAATCATCCCACGTATATATGAAATTAATATTATACATTCATAATTGCATATAATAAACCTATCAGTTATTCATTTTGAGAGGAGATGCTCATATCAAGCTGTATCCTAGAAGAATGAAATTCTTTTAAATTAAGCGAAGATACTGATTTCGTATCATGAAGCTTCTGGTTAGTTGATAATGAGCCAGCATTGGAGAGATAATTTTGTTTTAGAATATTTTAGTAGAATGCCTTCAGCAGCTATTTTTATTTTATTTTTTTATTTTTCCAATATTTTATTTAGGATCAGTCAGCGTAGGTTTTGATTTATACCAATGTTATTCAACATTATTTTAAAATTATAGTAGTTACCTCTGAAACTTAAATTGAAACTATAATAGTATAAAGCATAAGAAGCTTACAGAATTAGAAGTTACAAAAGAATAAGGCTAATAAATTCTTATTAACGTTTTTGAATAAAAACAAAAATTCCATTCTAAACTGTCTTATCATTTTAATTGTGTATATTTCAGATTCTTTACTAATAGAATAATTTACTGTTTCTAGAAGGGTTATTAAATTAATATTTCTAGAAATGCTACGTCTCATATATTACCAAATACTATTAGCCGACCCGTCATCCTAAAGAGTTTGGTTGTAAGGATTGGCCTCGTTTTAGAGTTTAGAATTTAAAGTTCTCAACAAAGTCATTTAGACCTAGTTTTCGAACTACTAAATTCCAGAGGGAAATAGGAAAGGATTTTAAGTTTTAGTAACGTTTATTTTATTTTAAACCTTTACTATCTTCTCTTATTTTCCATTTCGGCCCAGAATAAGCGCGAACAGATTTTGTTTATGCAAATGAAGTTGCAAACTGTAGAAGTATTTAAGACATCGCTTTTAGCAAAAAGTAAGAAGAGAAAGAGAGAGATTTTTCGCTGCCTTTACCACGCGTGCGCTTTTTATGCCTGCTTTTAAGGCCAGAACTTAGTTCTCGCTGATATTTGAAGATGTATTGTAGTCTTTGCATTCTCCTCACTACATACGTAGTATTAAAAGGCCAATCTTCGCGCTACTACTCTCTGTAAAGCATCTTAATTCTTATTTAGTTAAGTTAGTTTATTTCTTATTTTCTACGTTTTAGATCAAGTATTGGTCTCTGTATCCCGAAGAGCGGGAGCGCCTGTACGCTGTGAGAAATAAAGGGTAAAGTTAACCCCTTATTTGTGTTGTCTGTTCCACGCACACACGAACATAGCTTTGAGTAAGCTTCGTGTTCTTATTCAGGATTCCAGCTATGTTTGCAAAATCAACTAGAAGGAAGAGTAGTCCTGACATAGTTACACCAAAATTTAGAGATTAAGGTAATTTTATACTTTTTCCCTTCTGAATTTGTTGCAAGAGTGTGTATTTATCATTTATCTATTTAAACAAAACAACAGACATATACTTCCAACTACAGGAATGTTTAGAATAAGAAATACGTATCCTGTTTTCAATTAAAATTATCTTCGCAAAAATTAACGAAAAATCTAATTTTTTATATGTTCCCTCGTCTGTACAGTTATATTTAGTAAAAAATTATATTAATTCCTAAAAAAATAAAAACAAAAAATTGATTCTCAGTCGATAAAAATTGATTGAGGTATTTAATTTTAATGTTTGATATATTTTTTCTAAACATTACATTCATAATTGTTTGTACTTTATTTAAGTATTCTTCATATCAAGTTCATTAAATTTTAAAGACGCATTAAGATATTAACCTGAATACTTTAAAATCGCTGTATGATATCAATACCATGCAGACATTTAAAATGCTAGACAGCCATTCATCACTATATTTAAGTTCACAAATTTGGTGTCTCATGTCTTTTTTCATTTGTGTCTACTATTACACTTATTATACCACGAAATTCTGGATAATGAAGTGCATTTCAGAAATTTTACAAGTAGATTACAAGTTAAGCTAATTAAGGAGTGGATTGGTTTGGTTTATTGATTATAGAGATTATTACAAGAGAGCTATTTGCCTAAGCGAATGAAAGCCATCATTGAGGTCATTTTAAGGGAAAATGACTCTTATTCATATTACGCATGGACAAAACCACGAAAACGCCCATGCAAGCCAACTCCTTTGTCTAGAATCGAACCAAGGTCAAGCTACCAGTATTCAGTGATTTTACCTTTCGTCTCAATATGAAATCATCCTCAGTGACTTTATTGCTGTTTCACTGGCGAACAGCTAAGGAGTGGAACTCTACAGCTTTGACTAACTACAAGTTCAAATCACTGTCTTATCTTTTGATTCGTTATGGACTTTATATTTTTTGATTCGTTATATCTTTTGATTCGTTATAGACTTTCGCTGAAACCAGAGGGTTATAATGCATGAGCAAGAGTATTTAAAAGCTAGCGAATGTTAACTGCAGCTTACACTTTTCTGCATGATAATACTAGAAAGCATTATTGATCAGAGCCCAGTTCAGTCTCCTTGCCATTCTAAGTTGGCCAGTGAACCTTTTGTAGATTTGGCTAGTTAATGATCAACGCCAGGTTTTAAGGAATTCGACTTTGATATTGTACATTTGGAGGCAGGTCCCTTGACTGTGAAAGTTCATATCGAAAAGTATAGACTTTTTAAGTTTCGATTTTCCTATTTAGCTGTCAAAACCACTAGTAGTAGTCAAATATTTTTTTTCTGTCAATAAATAAATGTCAGGCGATTTGTCTCCCTGACTAAAATAAGACGATCAAAATTTTTTTTTATTATTATTAAAAAAAACTTTATTTGATAGTCTTATTTTAGCCAGGGAGAAAAATCACTGACAGAAATCACAGCGATGTACCGTTAGGAAAAAATGAGCTTCAGATAGGCTAAGGTTAATAAAAATGAAACTCAAAACTGCAAGAAAAAGCTACTCAGAATCAAAGTTATTGCTTCATTTGCCATTACTGGAGTTTTCACAGAAATAAAACAATGACGTCACAAACAGCTTCTTCGAATAGCAGACAAGATGACAAACACAGAGCTATTCGGGATTTCTAAGGAAAAAGGTCATTAGAAATCAGGAACAGCTCTGTTTTTAAAAATTCACTTTCCCCCCCCCCCCCGTGCACAAAACTCATTGGAAATTGAAACTGAAAAGCAGTGATATCACATTGCTAAAGATTAATAATGCAGAAACTCTGAAACACTGATCAGCAATTATTTAAGAAACCTTAACAAAATTTCAACTGGACACTCTGTTGCAGAATCAGTTGCATTTAAAAAAGTTCTTTTTCGTACCATTATAATGAACGATTGATCGCTGCACATGTGGAACATAATGGGTTGGATTTTGTTTCGAGATTCGAATTTTCGATCTTTTGATAGATGTAGCGTTATCTCACTTGTTGTCGATTTAGCTTTAAGGGCATTGTCACTATCCTTGTTTGCAGGTGTTGCTATCATCTAGTGGCTTATATTTTTATCAGTTCAAAATATGTTTATCAGTTTATCTTACTCTTCATTGATATTATGTATGTGCTAGTCTTTTATTTCCAATAAATATATTATTTTTATCTTTTCTGAGGGCGGGGAAAATGTACAGAAATCGAAAGCAAAATTTTGTTTTCAAGCACATGTTAATGTCAAGTGATGCTTGATATTTATTTTTATTAATTTAATTTTAATTATATTCAGTTTCCAACAGTTATAAAAATTCAGACAGCTGTTTATTTAATATGGCCAACTGATTAAAGCGCTTGCCGTCTTCCATTTCTAATGAAACCAATAGTCAGGAAAAAGAAATGTTACGTTATGAAAAAAAGTAGCAACAAGGTGAGAAGAGGCGAACTTTGGAAGCATTAAGGGAAAGAATTATTGAAAGGCCATTTGTGTACATTGAAAGTGTCCTCTTTCAAATAACTGCGGTTTTATTTTCACTGCAAATCAATGCGCTTGCTGTAAAAGAATCGGTTCGTCATTTTAATTTTGCTTAAATAATCCTGATGATTCTCTTTTAATTATGTAAGAAGTTCAATGGCAAGTTCTTTAAGTTTTTTTTACAAACCACTTTGCAAAATACTTTACTGCCATGAAATACACATTTTTTAATGATGAGTTATTAATCAAGTTTAAAACCTAAAATTTATAAGGAGTTTATTTTTCAGTGATTACTTTTTTATTCCAAAATATAACTAAATAAAACTCTGACAAAATCAGGTAATTCAAATTTCCAACTAATAAATTAAGTAATTGGACAATGAGATATTAATATGTATTTAAACTCTTAAAAATCATTTGGTACCAGATAAATTTATCAATTACTGTCTTAAAAAAGCAGGCGTTAAATATTCTATTTCAATCTGTTAACTAATAGGGTTATGATAACTTATTATTAAACCTTCAAAAGTTGGATGGCTATTAGTTAAAGATTTGTAAATTTTGTAATTGATTTTGTACAAAATGTGAAATACCAGTTTTTTCGGAAGTTTTATGCAAGAGAAGGAAGAGAAAACGTGGAGGAAAAAATCATCACACATATATACACATACCGATTATTCTAAAAATAGTAAAAATTTGTTGTGAGAACCATAATTCTTGCTTATTCACTGAAAACTCACCTACCTTACTTATATATATAGGTTTGCGGGAGGTAATAAGGTTTGGTTGCTCATGATTTAATAAGAAAATGAATCTTTCTTAGCTAAGTTCAGAGAACTAATACTGCGATTAACACAGGTTCTGCAATAAAAAACAAGAAAAGTTAAAGAAAGAAGCTGTTTAATACAATGAACAATTTTCTTTTCTGATATATTTGTAGCAAATTTCACCAGGCATTGATTTACACATATATTTTCCAATTAACTCAATTCATTTTCTTATATGCGGATGTAAACCTGCGTGCAAGCATGCTTGTCACTTTTATTTTGTAACTAAATTATCGTAATTAAGTTTTAAAATTAAATTTCTGAGAAGAATATTTTTCTTAATCCATAAACAGTATTCGAGACATTATCATCAATAAAAGACAAGAATAATGGCCACGTTATCGAGAAGAAGTTTTTGTTTACTAAGATGGCTATCGTTACAAGAAGATAATGTATGATTTTAACAAACAGAAACTGCCCATACTTTTTGATTAAACTATGTCATAATTTAAAGTTAGAAAAAATTAAGGGCTTTCGAAACTTTGCTTACTGCGTTGAGAACTAGACTAATCGTGAAAAAATAAAATCACCCCCCCAAAAGGCAATATCAATATCTGCTTTAATTAAGAACATTAATTCTAAATTGTAACGTAATAAAGATCGAAGTCTCTAGATAAATATATTCGTGGTTGAAAACTTTCATTGGTAAGATGGGATAAAGGTTATAAAAAGCAAGAACTGCACAGATATTCAAAGAAGATTAAATTAATTTTCACTTTTGCTAAGCCAATAGATTTTCAAAAAAGATTTAATTAATTCTTACTTTTGCTAAACTACTGGAAGATGCAATCGCTTTTATCAAATCAGGAAATTTCGACATGACATAATGTATTTAAGAAAAACATTATTATGAAAACGGGGAGGGGGAGAAAATATTATGCACACCTGACTTTGCTGTGCGGAATTCAGAATTCATTCATGATACGTAAAAGGAAAAAAAAATCAAACCTCCAACCGGAAAGGAAATTTAATTACCATTTGAATGAAAAAGGTTTAAAAAATAATCTTGTAACTGTATTATCTTTTGTGAATTTTTCGTAGTACATATCGTATGTGATGTTTATTTGAATAGATTTACCGATTATTACTTGTAGAACCTTTATTGCTTGGAATTTATTGTTTTAGATACAGGGAACCTGTAATTAAATACCTCCTGAAATTTTTTTTCTATAATCTTTGTGCTAAGCTTTATTTTCTGGCATATGAACATATTCAATTCCCAGTAAATACTAATTACAGCTTAATACTTTAAAAGATTAATTTTAATATCATCAACTATATCTAAGGGATTAGAAAAAAAGATTTCGCTAAATTGAAACTTCTGCCTTTAGTGAATTATATATATGTAAAAATGAAACATGAGAAATTATTCGATTGTAAAAAATAGAGCTATCTTGTATTGGAGTTAAACCTTCGTAAAAAACCTTCTGCAAGAAACACCTCGTATTTAGGTTATTTATGGGAACTTATAAGAACATAATTTCTTATAGCCTATTAAACAAATATTGAGTCCCAAATGAAACTACCACGTAGTCATCAATGGTTCTATCTACTCAGGTACTGCTAGGTTTAAAATGAGATGAGAAATTCAATGGTTATTGTAATGAAAATTTCAGATGCAAATCTTCGCAAGCTGTATTTGCAACAAGCAGAATTAACCCCAAGTAGCACATGACGTAGCAAAGACGTTGCAAACTGGTCCGAGAGGGTTGCAAAGTGGTCGTAGTAACTTTTACGACGTCTTTACAACGCAGCGAAGACGCAAAATGTTTGCCGTTGCATCTTGGCAATTTGTCGACGCCGCTGAAACGTCGTGATTTGACCGCTTTTAGACGTGACCGTTTTAGCATTTTTTTCATAGTCCATCAGCGTTACTTGAATGAAAAGAGATTAAATCTGCCCTTTCAAGAATCTGAAGTCCGCATAAGATTTATTTTGCAGTGTTTCATTACTTTATTTCATTTAATTATATTTATCTAATGTAGCTTCATCTAATGAAACATAAATTTAATATGAATACTTTTGTTTATTAAATTTAATTAGTACTAAAAATACGTGCTAAATTATTGTTTAAAATTTTGTTAAAGTAATTAATACTTCAAATATTTTTTTATAAATATTACAGCAAAATATTTAAAAAGGAAAATAGTCTATAAAGTTATTAATTTATGTATTTTATATATTCTAAAAAATCATATTTCCGAAATCAATGCAAATCACATGTTAGAAGTTATTCCACTACTGCAATTTGACTTCATTTATTATTTTTGAAGTAGGTACGAATTTATTTGAATTAATATGCTGACGTAATATGAAACATTTTATTGCATATAGTGCAAAAATTTCTAACTTTTACTTTGTTAAATGTATCACTTGAAAAACAGAGTTCTTAATGCCAATTAATTCAACTAAAAATTAAATAATTCAAATGTAACTTGCTGCACGGAAATTACATTTACCAATATTGAAATCATTAGAAAGCACAATTCCTAAATTTAATTAAATGTAGGTACTTTCACTCCTACCATATTAGTGAGTATTTCGTATAAAATAGAATATATCTCAATGAATAACACATACTTCATATTCGTTTAACCAACTGAAGAGACACTTGAGTGCATGAGACAGACTGGTAGACAAAGTAGAGACGGTTTATATAAACTGTCATTACTGGGTACAGTTACAGTTATTAACAACAGTTATTATTATTATTATTATTATTATTATTATTAGTTATTAAACAACAGCGATAGTATACGTTAACCTTAAATAATATTTATTCTCCTAATGCCACTTACATGTAGCAAAAGTATAATGAGTTAAGTTTGCTAACTGTAACCGTTATTATTCATAAAACAAGCGCGATATTTTGTTAAGATGAGGATCATTGCCCTTGTGTGTTAGCAGAGGTAAATACCGTTTGCAACTAAAAAAATTATCTTTTAAAATAGTTTTTTACTTGAAATGATATTATTTGGATAAATTATGTTGATTTCTTTACTGTATAAGCTTTGCGCTGATTGTGAATGAGTGATTAATGTTGGAAGCGAAATGCCGTTAACGAACTTCAAATGACTGTAAAATAGTCTTTTTTCCAGAAGTTATAATATCAGTTGTTATAATAATTTTTAATAGAGATTAAGAAGAATAATTACTTGCGTCGAATTAATTAGATAAAAAGAAAACTAAGTTTAAAATGTTTTTGATCTAAGCAATGGTATTGGTAAATTATATGTATTTAAAGTTCTATAATTAATTTATCAAAATTTAAACTAAAATAAAATGTTTTCGCCATAATTATTAATTATTGAATTTATATTAATAAGCAAGTAAAATTAAAATCTCAGAATATTGAACTGATACTGTCATGAATGTTTCAGGTGACTCAAATTAAAATAGGAAACATTTTTATTTTAATTTTCTGAAACTTAAATATTTCACAATGAAATGCTCTACTAAACAATTTGTCGTCGAAATTTTCATTGATAAATTTTATTTTTTAAAATATTGCTCTAATTGTTATTTGAGGTGGAGTCTGTGCACTTACGCAATTGCTACGATCAATATAAACAAATTTTTATAATGGATAAACATAACTTTTTAGTTGTGAATAATTGAGCATTTTAGTGTTGCGTTGTTAAAGGATTACAGTTACATAGCCTTCGATTAATATTACACTTTTCAAATGGAAAGTTTTCAGTTAGAGTTTATGCATTTAATGAATTAATGCGCTTAAACAAACACTAACATTTTTATGGTTATAATTAACCATTTTACGTTACATTGGTTAAAGTTTTATTACTGCATGTATTTTGATTGATATCGTTATTTTTGAAATTAAAAGAAAAAAGTTTACTTATGTTCATAATATGTGGCAAAGAAGCTTTTATAGTAATCATTTAATATCTTTGAAATTATATGGCTATTTTGCAAAGCTATCTCTGAGATTTAACAGAAAAGAATGATAATGTTGCTATAATCTGAAGCGCTTTTTTTACCCACATATATAGCTTTACTTTTATTTATGTCTGGTTGAGTTTTATTTACTTAGAACTTACTAATATTGTTATATATTTATAATAACCATTGTTTTCATAATTACTCTCACTTACATACTAAAGGATTAAGAAAAGAGATGATGAAATCTTAAATAATCGTAACTTAGAATTTAAGTTATTTAAAAAAATATAGTTTACTGAAAATAATTAAGGCTACTTAGAGAATAATATATAATTAGAAGAAACGTTGAATTAAAATTCTGAAATAAATATTATTACTTGCTATATACGTTTCCCATTTTGTTGCTTTATGATAGATTTGGCTAACAATAGCTTATTTAATGATATTTTCTTAGGAATCTTCCAGGTAACTTAGTATTGCATATCAATCAGCGGAGAAAAGATGATACTCCCTTGACCATTAATGTTTTTAGCTTTTAACCAGCCAAATGAATGAAATCCGAAATCATTGGTATTTCGTCCTCAATTTAAATCTCAGAGTCATCGTTTGCGGCTGCGTATATTTTTTGCTTGGTTTATCTCTGCATAATATTCGCTTGGAAAGTTCTTCAGTAAAACAGTTCCCACTAAGCTAAGATTTCGGGATAATGACCTATATTTTATATTTTTAATTTAATCATAATTTTCAGTTTCTTTATTGGATTTAAAATGAGCTTTAGAATCTAAAGTTAATTCAACTCTAATTCACTTTCGAAATTATTTCGAGAGCTTTCTTCAGTCTTCAAACCCCAAGTATATTTTTGTAAGTATTATTTTAAATAAATTTATGCTTCCTTTAATTTTCATGGAAACCCATGTTTAAATATTATAAAATATTATAAAAATATCTGAATGAAAACTAAAAATCTCAAAATTTATAAAATCTGAAATTTTTGGAATTATACCTTTTTATAATCATTGCCATATTTTCCACATATGGATAACTAAGAACATAATCCTGAAAAGCATGCGTGCAAGTATTTCATCGAAAACTCGATAAAATTTAGAAGCTTTTTCCCGTGAGTTTTTAAATGAAATTTTCTCTCAAAATACTTTAAGAGGTTATGGGAAATATTTCACAACATATATAGTCCATTTCATCTAAAGTAATTTTTGCATTTTTTCCCTTAGGGTAAAAAAAATTTCAGAAAATGATTAGTTAAAGGAATTACTCTATTGTAGACTGTTATATTGTTAGTCTATAAAAACCTCATAATAATTGCCCTGTTGTCATGTATTGGATATTTAAATATGTAGATGAATTTAAAAAAAAGGATTATATATACATATATCTGTATTTTATTTGCAGATGATTAATTATAATATGATAATTGATAGACAAAAGCATAGCCAAGTTTCAGCATTAGCTGATAAGCATTCTGAAATTAACTCTGTGGACTATAACTAATCCTATAGCGTACCTATAACTCAATGGACAGACTGTTAACAAATATTTGTTTGTTAAGATTGACTTTGTTTCAAACTGCAGCACATGAAAACAATAAATTTATTTGATGTTTCTTGAGACAAATTGTTTCACCGCCATTGATAATTTTGTGGGTATCTTGATATTTAATACCTTTGATAGAATTCTGTATTTATATGTTTTCTTTGTAGTTAAATAATGTAATTGTTTTGTAACATTACTTTTATTGTTATCTCATAATAAACTGCTGAAAATTAAAATAACTTGTTACTGGTGTTTTACTTTAACACAGTATATTTGTTAAAAAGCGAATCGTGTTAAATCTAATATCACAGTTATTCTTAAGGATGCAAATTAATCATTCTTTATAGTATATTATTTGTTTACTGAATTATTGCAATGTAGTATCAGACTCGTAAGTTTCAATTTCTCTTGAATATTTGTCTCCTAAAATTATGCATATTTATTCTACAGAGAAAAATATTGTATTATCTCCTGTTTTTCAGGCAATGATAACATATTCAGAATAACAAACTTCAGAAAAACACAAGGAATACAAAATTTTAAAAAAGAAAAAAATATATTAATTATTAGGCTTAGTTTTCTGTTTAAATCAATAAGCAACACAAGGACATAATAACGACGTTTTCACAACTGTTGCAAAAAGGTGGAATTCTGCGAACATTTGGACGTCGTTAAGACGTCGTGATTTAATTCTTTCGCAAACGAAACATAACTTGAGAAAGACGCAATAGCGACATCTATGCGACAAAAACCTCGTCTGCAAAGACGTAATAAAGACATCTTCGCAACGGTTGCAAAACAGTGGAGTTTCGAGGATATCTGGGCCTCTTAAAGACGACATATTGCAACATTTTTGCAACATGACTCGCGCGAGTTTGAAACTTCACTACGACGTTGCCGTGCTACTTGGAACAGCGAGTGCTACTATTTTCACCGACATACGCGAAGTCTAATTAGGAGTAATTTCGTATTTCGTCCTCCCCATCCCCTACCTACCTAGAGGAAAGAGACGAAACAGGAACTATCGTTTAATAGAACATCGCATTTTGTCATTTGCTTATTTCTTTGGCTACTTCATTATCAATGAAAGATAATGTTCCTTGAGGCTCAAGTACTCTTTAGGGTCCATTAATTAGCAGAAATTTCTGTTAAAAACTCTTCAGCTAGGTATCCCTTCCCTTGCTTATTTTTTCATAATCAATTAACGATAAAATACAGCATGATGCTAACATTTTCCTATCATTATTAAATTAAATTAAAAAGATAAAATTCCTTAATTCATGAAAACTGAAAATTGGGATTTTATTTTAAGTATGAAATTTAAGCTTTATTATGGATTGTATTAACGAACCTTCCTTTCCTTCCTAAGTAGAACGGCAACGTCATAATGACGTTGCAAATTCATTGCGAGTCATGTTGCAAAAACGTTACAATATGTAGTCTTTAAGACGCTCAGATGTCCGCGAAACTCCACTGTTTTGCAACCGTTGCTAAGATGCCTTTATTACATCTTTGCAGATGAGTTTTTTGTTGCATAGACGTCGTTATTACGTCTTTCTCAGGTTAAATTTTGGTTGTGAAAGCATCGTATCACGACTTCTTAATGATGCCCAAATGTTCGCAGAATTCCAACTTTTTCTAACAGTGTCCTTGTGTGTTCGTTATTATGTCCTTGTGTTACATATTGGTTTATGCAGAAAAATAAGCTTAATAATTAATACATTTTTCTTCTTTTTTAAAATTTTTTATTCCTTGTACATTTTGTAAAGTTTAAATAGTGTATCATTTCCTGAAAACCAGAAGGTAATACAATATTTTATTCTGTGGAATGAACATGCATAATTTTAGAGAGACAAATATTCAAGAGAAATTAAAATTTACGAGTCTGATACTACATTGCAAGCATTCAGTAAAAAATAATATACTATAAAGAATGATTAATTTGCATCCTTAAGAATAACTGTGATATTAGATTTAACATTCGATTTTTAACAAATATACTGTGTTAAAGTAAAACACCAGTAACAAGTTATATTAAGTTTCAGCAGTTTATTATGAGATAACAATAAAAGTAATGTTACAAAACAGTTACAATATTTAACTACAAAGAAAACATAAATACAGAATTCTATCAAAGGCATTAAATATCAAAATTCCCCCAAAATTATCAATGGCGGCGAAACAAGTCTCAAGAAACATCAAATGAATTTATTGTTTTCATGTACTGCAGTTTGAAACAACGCGCATAATCTTAACAAACAAAAATTTGTTAACGGTCTGTCCCTAGAGTTATAAGTAGTCCATAGAGTTAATTTCGCAATGCTTCTCAGCTAAAGCTGAAACTTGACGACATTTTTTCTATCAGTTATCATATTATAATTAATCATCTGTAAATAAAATTCATATGTACGTATATATAATCCTTTTTTAAAATTCATCTACATATTTAAATATCCAATACATGACAACAAGGCAATTATTATGAGGTTTTTATAGACTAACAATATAACAGACTACAATAGATTAATTCCTTTAACTAATTATTTTCTGAAATTTTTTGTTACCCTAAGGAAAAAAATGCAAAAGTAGCTTTAGATGAAATGGACTATATATGTTTTGAAATATTTCCCATAACTCCTGAAATATTTTGAGAGAAAATTTCGTTTAAAAACTCACAAGGAAAGCTTCTGAATTTGATCGAATTTTCGATGAAATATTTGCATGCATGCTTATCGAAAAAGAATGCTTTTCAAGATTATGTTACTTAGTTATCCGTATGTGTAAAATATGACAATGATTATATAAGGTTTCTCCTTCAATCTCTTGACTTTCTTTGTGAGCATACGCTGTGAAACCCTATGTGGAGGACAGTGAGCAAATCTAGGCTATGTCCTTTAGTGTTGAACTACAAAGTCAGAAGGAGGGTTTAAAAGTGACCCTTTAATTCAAATAATTACAACTCTCCAACTTGAGAGTAAGCCACTACTTGGGCTGAACTAAAATAATATGAAATAAAGTGTGTTAACAAATTCAAATACCTAACTTAGCTTAAGTAGGACGGCGAGGGAAGCTTAACTCTTAGTGAAATGCAATAATGCGAATTTCACTAACAAACACTAGTAATTGCAAATGCCTATGAAGGCGAACTTTCAGTAGACAGAGGAAATCTTTGCGCGCACAGCCTTACGGCGATAAATCCAAGGCTCTGTTTTTCCTCTCGTTAACTCCTGCCTTTTAAACTGCTAATAGATATATGTGATTTGCATAAATATCTCGCTCGCGCTAAATTCGGGCAGCAACTGTAACTTTGAGATATCGATAGGAAAGTTCAAACTAAAAATAATTTGGTTAATTAAAATAATGAATGCTACAATTATAAAAAGGTATAATTCTAAAAATTTTGACATTTTTAGTTTCCATTCAGATATTTTTATAACGTATATTTAAACATGTTTTCCTGTGAAAATTAAAGGAAGTATAAAGTTACTTAAACTAATACTGATAAAAATATACTTGGGGTGTGTGAAGAGTACAGAAAGCTCTCCATATAATTTCGAAAGTGAATTAGAGTTGAATTAACTTTAAATTGTAAAGCTAGTTTTGAATCAAATAAACAAACTGAAAATTATGATTAAATTAAAAATATAAAATGCAGGTTATTATCCAGAAATCTTAGCTTAGTGAGAGTTATTTTACTGGATAACTTTCTAAGCAAATATTACACAGAGATAAACCATGAAAAAAATTTATACGCAGCCGTAAACGATAACACTGAGATTTAAATTGAGGACGAAATACTAGTGATTTCGGATTTCATTCATTTGTCTGGTTAAAAGCTAAAAACATTAATGGTCAAGGGAAGCATCATCTTTTCTCCGCTGATTATATGCAATACTAAGTTACTTGGAAGATTCCTAAGAAACTGTCATTAAATAAGCTACTATTAGCCAAATCTATCATAAAGCAAAAAAATGGCAAACGTATATAGCATGTAACAATATTTATTCCAGAATTTTAATTCAACGTTACTTTAAATTATATATTATTAGTTACGTAACCTTAATTATTTTGAGTACTTTAAACTATATTTTTTTAAATAACTTAAATACTAGGTTAAGATTATTTAAGATTTTATCATTTCTTTTCTTAATCCTTTAGTATGTAAGTCAGAATAATTATGAAGAAACTGGTTATTATAAATATATAACAATAATAGTAGGTTTTAAGTAAATGAAATTTAATCAGACATAAATAAAAGTAAAGCTAAGTATGTGGGAAAAAAGAGCGCTTCAGTGTATAACAGCAATATCACATTCTTTTCTGTTAAATCTGAGAGATAGCTTTGCAAAATAGTCATATCATTTCAAAGATATTAAATGATTACTATAAAAGCTTCTTTACCACATATTATGAAAATAAGTAAACTTTTTTTCTTTTAATTTCAAAAATAACGATATCAACCTTTTAATTTCAAGAATAACGATATCAACCAAACTGAAAACGTTCCATTTGAAAAGTGTAATGTAACTGTAAACCCTTAACAATGTAACACTAAATGCTCAATTATTCACAACTACAAAGTTAAGTTTATCCATTATAAAAATTTATTTATATTGATCGTAGCAATTATGCAAATGCACAAACGCCATCTCAAAGTTAGAGCAATATTTTAAAAAATAAAATTTATCAATGAAAATTTGGACGACAAATTGTTTAATAGACCATTTCATAGTGAAATATTTAAGTTTCAGAAAATTAAGATAAGAATGTTTCCTATTTTAATTTGAGTCACCTGAAACGTTCATGACAGTATCAATTTAATATTTTGAGATTTTAATTTTACTTGCTTATTAATATAAATTCAACAATTAATAAATTATGGCGAAAACATTTTATTTTAGTTTACATTTTGATAAATTACTTGGAAAATTTTAAATGCACATAATTTATCAATACCATCGCTTAGATTAAAACACCATTTTAAACTTAGTTTTCTTTTTATCTAATTAATTCCACTCAAGTAATTATTATTCTTAATCTATATTAAAAAATTATTAAAACATCTAATATTATAACTTCAGGAAAAAAAGACTATTTGGCAGCCGTTTCAAGTTCGTTAAACGGCATTCCACTTTCAACATTAATCACTCATTCACAATCTGCTCAAAGCTTATAAAGAAAACAACATAATTTATCAAAATAACATAATTTCAAGTAAAAACTATCCGAAAAGCTAATTTTTTTGGTTGCAAATTGTACTTACTTCTGCTAACATACAAAGGCAATAAACTGGATCTTACAAAATATCGCGCTGGTTTCATCAATAATGCACAGTTACATTTAGCAAACTATGTAAGGTTTTAGTTTAAACTAACAAAGTTTTATGTTAATTTCTCTTTCCTGTGAACTCTTATTTCAACTTCCCGTTAGAATGAGCGCGCGTTTCAGCTTTATGCTAATTTGAAGTGGAGCCAAGTTTTGGTATTTAAAGGTTAGCAACGAACTTCTCGGGGTGAGAGAGCTTTTAGTCTCAGATCACTGCGGCTCTGTTCGACGTTCGCCTGACTAGCTAGTATTTAAGTTCTAAGCCTTAGCGCTGTTACTCTAATACTTATTGAAGTAATCTAAGTGCGTTGGTATTAGCCAAATCTTGCTACGCACCATTGATAGTTTAGAATAGAGGCCAACCTCGCCTTTAAAGCTCTGAGAGCAACGACTACTTAATTTTCTACTCAATTTTATTTTAAATTATTTGATTGTTCAGTTTAGACCCAAGTGCGGTCATTATTTTCTGTTATCCCTTCCGAGTTGGGAAGTGGCTGTAAATAAAATAAGTTTTAATAAAAGTTTAATAAAAGGGTAATTTTAAACCCTTCTTACGTGCAGTTATTCTACCACTTACACAGAACATAGCTGCATTCAGCTCCCTGTTCGAGACCAGGCCTTTGACACTGTTACGACAATGTTCGCCAAAAATATGCACAGAACACTCAGTCCTGATAGCTTAACTCATCATAATTTTGCTAAATTCAGGTGGCATTAGGGAAATAAATATTATTTAAGATTAAGGCCTACGTCTCTGTTGTTTAATTTATCTGCAACTATGCCTAGTGATGACAGTTCCTATAAACATGTCTGTATTTCTTCTGCCAGTGTGTCTCACCCACTCAAGTGTCTTTTCAGTTGGTTAAACGAATATGAAGGATGTGTTATTTATAATTATAAGCTGAGATATATTCTATCTTATACGAAATGCTCACTAATATGGCAGGAAATAAAGTTCAGTTTGGAATAAAAAGAATATTGTATTCATTCCCAGGAATGAACTTCTCGATGAAATAGGTGTAGAGTGAAAGTATTGTGCTTTATAAAGATGAGTGAAAGTATTGTACTTTATAATGATTTCAATAACTTTAAATGCAATTTCCGTGCAGCAAGTTACATTTGAATTATTTAATTTTTAGTTGAATTAATTGACATTAAGAGCTCTGTTCTTCAAATGATAAATTTAACAAAGTAAAAGTTAGAACTTTCTGCACTGTATGCAGTAAAATGTTTCATTTTATGTCAGCATATTACTTCTAATAAATTCGTGCCTTATTAAAAAATAACTAAAATCATATTTCAGTAGTGAAATAATTGCTGACATGTGATTTGCAAAGAATTGGATTTGCCTTGATTTCGGAAATATGATTTTTTAAAATATATAAAATACATAAATTAAAAATCTGAAAGATTTCAGATTTTAAATTACGTCCAAAGGCGCGTTTTTTAACGTTTCGTGTGCTACCTTTTTTTATTAAATATCATGTGCTACGTACTCAAACCATAAAATTCAGTTCAAAATCAATATCGCAAAATCATTTTAAAATGAAAATATCTTTAGAATTTCCGTAAGTCTCGTGCGCTGGAGATAAAAATGTTTTTCTTTTTCCGTACAGTGTTGCCCTTTGCTCGCTTTGAAATCATTTAGTTTGTTAATCAGAAATTCGTTGAAATGTTACAAAACATAAAATCGATAATAAAGCAAATTTCAAATTCAAAATTAGGGCTTCCAGATGCCCATATTCGCAGTAGGATTACGTCATTCAAAATTCGATGGCTCTAGGTTTTATCACAATGCGAGAAACATGCATACATTTATGCAGATTTATCATTTTTTAAAATTTAATGCAGAGCGATAACATTTAGTGGCAACAATTTGAAAAGTGATACTTCGTTTTTGTGTTTCCGACGCAAAATCGCAAAACGAAAGTAATAGTCCTTCGGGACTAAATCCCTTTGGACTAATAACTTTATAGATTATTTTCATTTTTAAATATTTTGCTGCAATATTTATAAAAGATATTTTAAGTATTAATTATTTTAACAAAATTTTAAACAATAATCTAGCACGTATTTTTAGAACTAATTAAATTTAATAATTCAAAAGTATTTATATTAAATTTACATTTCATTTGATGAATCTACCTTAGATTAATATATTTAAATGAAATAAAGCAATGAAACACTACAAAATAAATCTTATGCGGATTTCAGATTCTTGAAAGGGCAGATTTAGTCTCTTTTCATTCTAAAAGTAACGCTGATGGACTATGAAAAAAATGCTAAAACGATCACGTCTAAAAGCGGTCAAATCACGACGTTTCAGCGACGTCGACAAATTGCCAAGATGGAATGGCAAACATTTTGCGTCTTCGATGCGTTGTAAAGACGTCGTAAAAGTTACTACGAACCACTTTGCAATCTCTCGGACCAGTTTGCAACGTCTTTGCTACGTCATGTGCTACTTGGGTTACTGCGCTCCCGCATCGGTTAGGACCGATTGATTTGTCAGCTTGATAGTCGATTTCCTTTTTCACCTTTCGGAAGCATTGAATGGGAGCTCGAATCGTATCATATTTCCAGCACAGCTTTATTTTCATCCTTATCATATTCATGAGTTTCGACTAGTTGGAGAATGTTGTGCTAAAAACCTTTAGAATATAGTCGACGTACCACTCACTATCCTCGGAAAATCTGATGACATGGTTTGGTTTGGTTTATTTGACTATGGCAAAGCACACTAGGTCTATTTGCCAAAGAAGATGGATGCCTTCGGGGAGGACTTTCTAAGAGAAACTGATTTGTATCCACGTTACACAAATCTAATGACATGAAGTATTGCGCAGAAAGGACTAATGTAGCAGTAGATAGCCTGATTTGAAAAAAACCATTGAGCGGACAATCGACTTTCTCTTCTGGAAAGTAATATCTGGTATACTAATACTGACATCAGGAGCATGCTGAGCAAATATTTAGACATATGCTATTAAACTGAAAACTTTATATTTTTGGTTACCAAACGGGAAAATAATAAATAAAAAATATAGCAGTAGAGGACATCTTAAGGGCATTTGATTAATTGTCATCGAAGTTTTAGATAATTTTGTAAGTCGAAATTTTATATATTTTTCTATATAATGTGTAGGTACGTATTTTTACCGTTGCCTAAACCCTTACCTTTCAGGACTATCTTATTAAATCGCAAGCAAAATACTTAGAGTTATATGAAAAAAAATGAAAATATTTTATTTGCGTTCTAGTAGTATACTAAATTTCTGACATATATATAGTGGGCCCATCTGTTGTAGACCACTCTAATGCAGAAGATTTGAAAAGATAAAAGTTAAATTAGTTACATTTTGCTATATATATGTTATCACTGACATATTTAACGTGTTATGAACCAAATTAGTTTTAGGGGGACGTAAAAAGTCATTTTTAGTCCAAAGGGATTTGAATCCCGAAGGACTATTAATTTCGTTTTGGCATTTTGCGTCGTTTCACTTTTCAATTTACTGCTTATTTTATTTTATTTTGACATAGCTTTCTCTTCAAAAATCGTCTGCGTTGCACGGGAAAATAAAAAGGAATTTTAATTACAATTCTAAATAAATAGCCAAATAAATGTGAAATTCGTAACAATATTCTCTAAAACTTTAACGAATTTTTCATTAGCAAACTCAAAGATTTCAAAGCCAGCAATACCAACGTTGTACAGAAAAACATTTTTATCTCCAGCGCGTGAGAGTGTGTACCGAAATTTCTAAAGATATGCTCAATTTAAAATTATTTTGCGATATTGCTGTTGAACTGAATTTTATGGTTTAAGTGCGAAGAACATGGTATTTAA